>JABWTJ010000976.1:0-183224 GCA_016801875.1 Solanum sitiens
CCAATTTTTTAGTGACGTGGCATGCCACATAGGACTAATCCCTCCACCTAAGCGTTGCCAACTAGGATTCATTCAAAAGAACTAGACCTTTAGCGGCGACAATAGTTGCCACAAAAGCCCAAATATCGTCACTAAAAGTTTTTAACATTAAATTCTAATTTTGTATTTTTTTCTTCACTAAAGGTTATGAGTGATTTTTAGTGACGACTAATAGTAAAATCTATTTTTTCAACAAAATAATATGATAATTAATTTTCGATCGCAACCTAATTTTCTAAAATAAATAACTTGCAATATTAATATTAAAAACACCGAATATTATCACAAAAAATCATGAAAATTACTTCTCGATTCACATCTCCTACTATATAATGCATCATTGTACATTTTATATATTTTCATACAGCATAAAAATAAAACAGTGTCTTCAAACTCCTACTTAATCGATATCATTTGCGTTTTTTTTTAAAAAAATAATGAAGAAAAAAATACAAAATTAGAATTTAATGTTAAAAACTTTTAGTGACGATATTTTGGGCTTTTGTGGCAACTATTGTCGCCGCTAAAGGTCTAGTTCTTTTGAATGAATCCTAGTTGGCAACGCTTAGGTGGAGGAATTAGTCCTATGTGGCATGCCACGTCACTAAAAAATTGGGGTGTTAACTCTTGAGGGTATTTGTGGTCTCTTAGGATAACAGCGGGGGTATTTTTGATCCCAAAATGTAACGAAGGGTATAAGTGATCTATTTCACATAGTTCAGGGGCAATTTTGACCCTTTTCCGAAGAAATTATTAATGGTGTTTTTTAACTCTGCTGAACCATCCAAAAGTAATATGTTGTTCATTTTTTGTAACAGATTAAAATGACATCTTAAGTTTTTTAAAAAGAATAACTGGAAGAAAGTAATAATTTTTAACAAACACATACATATACCAAAAGGAAAACAATAACCAAAACAGAGTATAGAAGAAATAAATACACTTATTTTCAGATAATGAAATTCAGTTCATCAAAGGGATGGAAATGATAATAAAACGGAATTAATAAATAAAATATAATGAAAGAATATTTTAAGCATACGGAGCAAGAAGATTGATGATGATGGAATCTGTCGGCTGCCTTTTCTTTTTCGATTTTCTATTAAACACCTAGGTATGGCATCCATCTTCAACGATTGGGCTTCATCATCTTGAATGCTTCAGCGATAGCTTGTTGGTGCCTACAACAACGGTTTGAGCACAAAGGAGAATAAAGAAAGACACAACTTATGTGATTATGTTTGAGTGTTTGTGCATAGTGTGTGTTGAAAATTGAAATCCTACGTGTGGACTTTGGACTCAGAAAAACTGAAGATCGATGATTCTAGAAGCACCGACATAGAGCGTGAAATTACCTATTCGTCTAAGGGCTTCAGTGAAGGATCGAATGTCTCTCCATTGTTGGAACAAAGATACGAAAGAATGGATTCTTCTCGAAATATTGAGAAAAAGTTAATTATCTATTTTATGTTTTAAGTAAATTGACGGATTTTCTATCTATTTTGTCTTTTCTTTGAGGTAAAATGATTGATGTACTCTTGGTCCTCCTCCTCTTCATGCTTCTATATAGTATTAGTTCTCGAACACGTGCAACACACGTGTATTTCATACCATTTTAAACTACACGAACACACAATCAACTATGAACCTGTGTGCTCCAAACATAGTCCATGTCCACATTTCAAAGTTCAAATATGCAAAGACATTCACAGATCAACTTATATCTAAATTTGAGTTTTATTGCAACAGAAATTTTTCATAAATAGATATAAAAAAACTAAATATGTTGCTAGATTAGCAATACTACAAAAAATGTTGGTCAATATTTGTAGCTAAATCAATTATATTGGAATAGATTTATCTGAAGTAGACTCTTTTTGGAGGAGAAATCTAACCAAAAAAGACAAATGAAATAATTGGGCAAACCCAACTTATGATACACTTCATAGAGTATTTAACGAATGTGAAAAGATTGATCAGAATAAATATCATTAAGAAGATTAAACTATGTATAACCAACAATAACAAAGAAATTTTATATATTAAAATATGAATGAAGATTGTACAAAGAAGTTACTATTGGAAGATGAAAGAAAAAAATTTAATGAGTGAAATAAATTTTAGAGTTTCTACATACAAGAATTGTAGGAATAGTAAATAAAAAATTTTCTTGGAAAAATTAAATTTATAGAACAAAATTACGGAAACTTGAAAAGACACATGGAAAATTGAAAGGTCAAATACTATTAAAATAAATATAAAAAAGATAGAGATGAAATTTAACTTTAAAAGATACATGAATCTAATTTAATTTCTTGTCTTTAAGGAATAATTACTCATTTGTATATTTTTTAAAATTTGTGTGAGAAATTTGAAAGGTCAAGATTTTGAAATGAGAATAAGAAGATTAAATATACATATGAAAACTATAAAAGTTTTAATTTAGTAGAGGGGCAAAATGGTAATTCAACTTTTTACTTTGGAGCTTCCCACTTATAATAATATATGATATAGTAAAGTAATAGTAACTAGACTAGATAATGAAAGGCCCGTTTACGAGCCCAATGTTACAATTTTATAGTAGCAATTTGATTAGGTTTTTAAAAGAAAAATTATTATGATATTTTCAAATAAACATGATAGAAAATAACATTAAAACATAATATTTATTAAAAATAATGACATGCCTGATGAAAATTATAATGAATCATCTCATTCTTTATAAAGTAATAAAAGGATGAAAAAACTTATGACTCTGGTCTTAATATTTATTAAAATTAGGAGAACAATTTTGTATAATAAAGAAAGAAGTTTTTCCAAAGTAATTAATAAACATGATGGATTAATGTTTTATATCAAAGAGAGAGAATATAAAAATATCAGCAACAATAATATATACTGCAGTAATTTAACATGAGGTAGTTAATATTATAATTTATGTAACTTGCTTAAAATAATTTTAACTATGATAAAATAATAGTAATAAATAAATATATGTTTTTCAATAAAATATATAATGACATATATGTTACGTGAAGTTTTGAGATTATACATAAAAAGAGAAATCAAGTAAATTAGATACTTCAAAAATTATCTCTACAACCCCCCCCAAAAAAAACAATGCCTTGAAATTGAAAAGTCTGAAGAGAACCAAAGGAGATGATATAACATACTTCTGAAATTGTTGAAAATTTTGTTCTTGAAGAGCTATCTCACTGGTTGCATTTCTTTTGAATTAAGCATTTTGAGAAAAGTAATTGTGATTGATATTGAATTTAATATGTTAACCGATTCATTAGGGTGTTTGAAAAGTGTGGATTAGTTGAATTTTGCTGAAAGTTGAGTCATTATAGAGAGAATTGATCGGAACTGCATTATTGGTTTTCCTAATAAGAGATCTATACCAGAGTATATAATATTGAGGACGCAAATAAAAAATAAAGGACGAAAAATTTATTGGTAGAAGACATGAGAGGGGAGAGAATTGAGGAGTGAATGAAATGAAGAATGAGTTAATGTCTATTTATTTGTGTCATAGACTTAGTTCTAGAAAATTCTTATAATTTATAGTTTTTAGAAAAATCATATAACTTGTGGATGAAATTTACCACTTGAAAAAAATATATTTTAATGAAGTTTAAAAATACAATTTATAGTTTTTAAAATGAAATATATATGAAATGATCATATTACAGTAGATTGTCCTCAACTTTTTAAATCAAACACGTATTTATATTAATATGTTTGAAATCAAGTAAAAGTACAAAATTTGATTATATATTTTAATAAATAACTACATTTTTATAGTCTAGTAAACATTTTTAGTTTACTTAAATACAAATATATCATCCTATTCATTTTGTTTGTAAAGTTACTTTTTAACATCTATTAAAATATTTATTTTTAAAAATATTGAAATTAATTTTGTTTATTCTTTAATTTAAATCTAATATATATTATTAATTTTATCATACTTGTTTCTTTTCAGGTACATTAATTAGAGTCAAAATAAAGGTGAATATAATTAACTATATTTTAAGTAATGAATTTTTATGTTAAAGTAGGCCTTTTTAGTAAGCATAATCAATATAAAAATATTAAGAATTAATTAAAATAATAATTAGATAGAGTAATGAATAGATATCACAATAACTCATAAAAATTGTGAAGTGATAACAAAATGTGTTGATAGAAATAACATAATCAAAGATGTGTCTAGAACTATTTAGTTTCTTGTTATTATTCTTGGTAGATTTTTGTAAGTATGAAATTATATTTTTACCCTTGATCACCATTACTTTCATATACAAAGAGATGTTTCTAGAATTATTTGTTTCTCTTGCTATCTTTATTAATAGATTTTTGTAAGTATAAAATTATATTTTTATCCTTGGTCGTCCTACCACTTCACTCTTCTATATAATAGAAATGCTAGATAATTTAAGACCCGTGATACGGGGCCCAATATAATTTCACATATTTTGTTGAAAAAAATACATAAATTCACAATTTAAAATATCATAATCCTCTCTCGGATATATTCTTATTCCCTCTCGGATACATCTACCCCCTCTCGAATACATAGATATCCCCTCTTGGATACATCCCTCCTATGAAGTAATATATATATCATTAGTAATATATCAGACAATCAACGAATGTATTCGAGAGCAAATAGAGATTTTTATAATTGAGGAAACTTTTGGGATAGGATGTAATTAGCCTCTAAATATATGAGATTTCTTTGTTTTATACTATTTTTTTTTACAATAAACAACTTCAATATATTACTTAATGATCTTTTTCAAATGTTCATACGACATAAATGCGTGGTTTACAATCCAGATTGAGAAAGTTGAATTCCAAAAAAATCTATGCAACAAGGAAATAGAGAATTTCATTAGATTATGAGTTAAAACATTTCGCATTTGAGGAATATATAAAATGTTGATATCTTTGAAAAAGTTCATCGATCTTCATATATTTTGCAAGTGGTATCTTTTTCTACAATATTATCATCTTCTTTTTGTAATATTAGTACCAGAAGCTTTCATATGATAAAATACTAGTCATTGATCAATCAATTCGTAAAGATCGATTCAAAGCCTTTCAAATCTCTACTGCTTCAACTTAAGTATAATGTGTTTGTAGTTTGCTTTGTCGGTGAATTTTGTGATACATTTCATTATTGTCTTCGATAATAGAAATACTTCTATTTATTTTGGTATTAATTTGAAAGTATTTATTAAAAACTTGATTTCTAACTTCCACAACAATAAAAACAAGAAAATTTTTTCAAAATTTCAATATTTTAACATTTAATAGGATCCATTGTCAACACTTTTAATATTTAGTAAAAATGTCAAATTTTTAATTTATTATGTATCTTGTTTAAATTTTATTTAAAGAATATAATTGTTAACTAACAAAAAGGAGAAATTTAGGGGAGAGAATTTTTTAAAATAGGAACAATTGCTTAAAAGTCTCATCAGTTACAAAAATTCAAAAGTAAACACAAATTCAAACAAATAAACACAAAGAACTCATCCCACTTGTTCATCAAATTTCTAGTATCGATTTTTAAATTTTCATTGATAATACTCAATTTATGTTGAAATGAATTCGATTAAATCGCGTTTTTTAAATTTGTATTTTTTAGAATATTGTAACCTCAACAGATTGTAGTATTTTCATTATGTATGCTATTCTTTTTCTAGAATCATGTATCTTTCTTTAATCGTATTCATATGTAATGACTAGATTATATTGGAATACAATTCGTAATTTTTTGTAATATAAATAAAAGAAAAATATATTTGGCAGTTATGTAATACAATTTTGATTACTATGATACAATTTTAGATTCACTATGCAAGTAAAATACCAATTTTAATTTATATGGTAAAGTGAGCACATAAAATACAAAATTTGTTGATATACAATTATGATGAAAACATAATAAAAAGAAATACAAACTTGTTGTCATTGAAATTGAGACTAAAATACAAAATGAACACAATAAATACTCACATCAGTTGGAATACAAAATTGACTTTGTTGGTATATCATTATGATGAACACAAAAAAATACAAACTATTTTGAATACAATGTGAGAGTTAAATACAAAATGATCACAGTAAAATACTCACCACAATTTGATATTCAATTTTAATTTGAATTGTAAAGTGAACACATAAAATATAAAAGTTATTGGTATACAATTATAATGAAAACATAATGAAAAAGAAATACAAACTTGTTGTCATTGAAAATTAAGATTGAAATACAAAATGAGCACAATAAATACTCACTTCAGTTGAAATACAAATGTGACTTTGTTGGTATACCATTATGATGAATACAAAATTAAAAAAATAGAACTTATTTATATACAAAGTGATATTGAAATACAAAATAAAGAAATTAAAATACAAAATTATCGTCATTTGTGTTCTAAGTTTCAATTGTGATATTTGAAAAATAGAACATTGTTGATTAAGTTGAATACCTCCAGTTTTCTCTTAGATTCTGCCATTGGAGAGTGATCTAGAGTTTATCAAACACAAAAAGTGATTTCAACTACAAACAACAATTTTGAACGATTTATACAAAAATAAAATCACAAAACAAATATTAAAAAATGGATAACGACTCATATTTTAATAAAAGAGATTGTGTGAATATTTTATAAATATATTTTTCTGAAAAAAAAAAGAAGAAGAAGAGAGGCAGATTTTGAAATGGAGAAGAATTGGAAGATGAAAATATTTCATTTTTTAAAAAACATATGAGAGAGGATTAATTTGGAAAATTTGTAATTAAAATGAGATAAAATAGGAAGTAAATTAGAATACACAATCCTTTCTAAAATAATGATATTTTTGACATTTTTACTAATATTTATAAAGTATGGAGGTTTTTACTAATTAAGTTAAGTTATTTGACTAGTTTGCTAATTTTTCGTAAAAACAATCATGAAATCAAATTTATTCTATATACAAGAACAATTATCATAATGTTATATTCTAAATATTGAAAATATTTATTAATATATTGATTTCTAACTCCACAAAAATAACAACAATCATGAAAGCAATTTTATCTATATACGATAATAATTGACATAATCTTATATTCTAAATTACATTAATAATTTTTTTTATACTACACTCTAAATATCATATTGTAAAAGAAACTTTGAATCTTACCCCCATAAAATAACCAATATACTTTTTGTTTTCAAGTTATTAATTATTTTTTAATTTTTTTCTTCCTTTATATTTCTCAAGACCTTTTTTATTGATATTTTTATTTTTGTTTTTTCTTTATTTTTTAACTACTCATTTTTCTTTAGTTTGTATTTTAATATTCCTAAGAATTTGAATATTAGTTTTTTGTATTGTCAAATTTTCCCTGTCAAATAGTTTATCTTATTTGATATAAAAAAATATTCTATATGTTAAATAGTCAAACATTGTTCATTCTTTTAGTCACGTAAATATAATTTTATATATCTTCAAATTAATTAAAAAAAATATTGATACGTCATTTTAAAGATTAGCATTTATTATTTTTTGTAAAAACATATTTAATAGAAACTCTTCATTTTAACAAAATTATAAAAATATCTTTATGGGTCAATTGTAAAAGTAAAGACATGTATGAATTCTTCTAGATTTTCATTTTGGTCATTAATTATACAATTATTATTTCACCCTTAAATAATTTAAAATTACTAAAATGCCATTGCTTAATAGATATTTTTGGTTTAATGAAAAATTCACACACACAAAAAAAAAATCTATAGAAAATGTGGATCCAAATTAAATGTCACATCATTAGGATACACATGTCATTTAAGAAAAGATATTTGATTGTATTGTTATTATAAATCTATTACCACATTTTTGATCATTAACATAAAAACAAACATTCTAGAATACATATGAAATGACAAAATTGTCCTTTGTCGTCCTCAACTTGGCTCTTCTATATAATAGAAAAATAACTAGATAATTTAAGGCTCGTGATACGGGCCCAATATAATGAAAATCCGTTTACGGACTCAATATTACAATATTATATATATGGAAAAATGACGCAACAAAGCATGCTTATACTATTTAATTACTCATCATAGCTATAATTTGCTATAATTATCACTCGCGACTAACATTATACATTAATTACATGGGTTGACTTTGAGTTTGTATAATTAGTCACGTTTGTATATGTATAATTCGCTAGAATATACAAATACATATGTATAATATACAATTATATACATATACAATTCACCTATCTCCCACTCTCTGCCCTCTCTCACTCGCCTCTCTCAATCTCGCTCGCCTCTCCTCCCTCTCCCAATCTTGCTTGCCATATATACAAATGTATATGTATAATATACAATTATATACATATACAATTCATCTCTCTCCCACTCTCTGCCCTCTCTCGCTCTCCTCTCTCCTCTCTCTCAATCTCGCTCACCTCTCTCCTCCCTCTCCCAGTCTCGTTCGTCTCTCTCCTCCCTCTCCCAATCTCTCTTGCCATATATACAAATACATATGTATAATATATAATTATCTAACCAATATACATATACAATTCACCTTTCTCCCAGTCTTTTCCCCCTCTCTCTCGCCTCTCTCCTCTCTCTCCCAGTCTCGCTCGCCTCTCTCTTCCATATAACATGTAGCTACAAATTGTAATTATCAAACTATAACTATGGAGAGTAATTAATTATTTTTAAGTGGCTATATGTGAAAGTTTCTCATATATATATTTATAATAGAAATTTAATTAGTTTTCAAAAAGAAAAATTATTATGACATTTTCAAATAAACATGATGAGAAATAATAATAAAATATCACATGCTCCAGTGATTATTTTAACATTGTGTCAAACAATATATTCGAATTAAATAATTAATTTAATGATACTCTTTTTCTATTTTATTTGAAAATCATTAAGAGAATAAATTAAAATTATAAGTCTCAATATGTTAACAATTTTCATAAACTATCTGAAGATAGAATCTATTGATCCATCAATAGATCAATTCTGAATACATTTAAAATTTGTTTTATAGGTGTTTAACAAATAAACACAATGACCTACTTTTAGAATATATATTTTAAATATTGAAACTTAATTTTATTTATTTTTTAATTTCAATTTAATATATATTATTAATTTTGATCACACTTATTTCTTTTCAGGTATATTAATTAGAGCCAAAATAAAAGTGACAATAATTAATTATATTTTTAAATAATAAATTTTTATATTAAAGAAGACATATTTAATAAGTATAATGAATAGAAAAATATTAAGAAATAAATTAAAGTAATAGTAAAATAGAGTAATGAATAGATACACAATAACTCATAAAAAAAGTGAAGTAATAAAAAAATGAGTTAATAGTAATAACAATAACTAAAAATACTAGAACTATTTAGTTTTCTTGTTAGATTTTTGTTAGCGTGAAGTTACATTTTTACCTTCGACCATCATTCACTTCATATATAGAAGATATTTTTAGAATTATTTGTTTTTCTTACTATCTCTCTTAATATATTTTTGTTAGAATGAAATTATATTTTTATTCTTGATCGTCTTAAATGCAAATATATCATCCTATTCATTTTTATTTGTAAAGTTACTTTTAACATCTTTTTCTTTAATTTCAATCTACTATATATTATTAATTTTATCACACTTATTTCTTTTCAAGTATATTAATTAGAGCCAAAATAAAGGTGAAAATAATTAATTCATAATAAATTTATATATTTAAAGTAGACATTTTTTATAAGTATAATGAATATATAAAATATTAAGAACTAAATCAAAGTAAGTAAAATAGAGTAACAAAAATATATATCACAATAATTCACAAAAGAAAGAAAAGAAAAGAAAGTGAAGTAATAGCAAAATAAGTGAATAGTAATAATAATAACTAAAGATGTTTCTAAAAATATTTAATTTTCTTGTTATCATTCTTGGTAGATTTTTGTTAGCGTGAAATGACTTTTTTACCCTTGATCATTATTCACTTCATATATAGAAAGATGTTTCTAGAATTATTTACCATCTTATTAATAGATTCTTGTTAGAATGAAATTACATTTTTACCCTAGGTCGTCCTACCACTTCACTCTTCTATATAATAGAAAAATTAAGAAAATATTTACTTTTTATAGCAATAATATTTTTATTTCACTTGATCATTTTTAAATCATTTATAATACAATGTTCATACATATTACAAAGAACAATTTATTATTCACATATAATACAAATTTTATTGATGATTAATACATTTATCACACATTTTGATACACTCATAACACAATGTGTCAATTTCTTACAAGACAATCATAACATATTTTTAAAAACAGATTTAATACATATTTTTTGCATACATAATTCACTTTTAATATATTGCAGATTTAACATAGTATTGCTATAAATGATAATAATAAAAAATATAGCTAAAATCAGTAATTGTTTATTAAAAGATATCAATCCAAGTAACTTTTTCTTTCTTTTTCTTCCTTCTTTTATTTGGGGATTTTAGTGCACTTCATTTATTTAACATCTCATTTGTTTCAATCTTTTAATCTTAATTATTTAGATTTTAGTCATTAAGTTGGTTTATTTTGAAAATTGAACCTTAACCATTCAAATTTTAATTTATAAGTATATTTGTTTTTCTTTTTTACAACCACTTATTTAATCTAAATAAGTCTAAATGATTAAGATTTATAATGAATTCTTAATATCATTAAGATGTTTGTTTATAAATTACGTCGGACGAACATAATGAGATGGAAAGGACACATAGCTTTGAGGAAGTGAAACATGTGGTATTTGAGCTGAATGGTGATAGTACTAGTGGACCTGATGGTCTCTCGGGACTATTTTTTCAATTTTGTTGGGAAATTATTGGGGAAGATGTAACAAGAAAGGTCAAAGCTTTTTTTTGTGGGCAGCAACTCCCTAGGTACATCACTCACACTAATTTGGTTTTGTTGCCAAAGAAAGAAAATGTGGGGCACCTAACTGATGTAAGGCCGGCAAGTTTATGCACTTTTGCTAGTAAGATTATCTCCAATGTGCTGCACGATAGAATTTCTAAAGTTCTTCCGGGCATCATCTCGAGGAATTAGACTGGTTTTGTAAAAGGCAGAAGTATTGTGGAGAATGTTATTCTAGCACAAGAGATTATTAAAGATATTCATATGAGAAAGAAGTATCACAATGTGGTGGTAAAATTAGATATGGCAAAGGCGTACGATAGAGTATCATGGGTGTATTTAATCAAGGTATTAAGGAGGTTTGGGTTCTCCGAAATTGTGATAGATATGGTTTGGCGGCTCCTAACCAATAATTGGTATTCAATTCTAGTTAATGGAAAGGCTTTTGGGTTCTTTCGATCGTCTAGAGGTTTAAAGCAAGGAGACCCATTGTCTCGAGCTTTATTTATAATAGCAGCTGAGGTTTTAGCAAGAGGATTAAACAATCTACATGAGAAAGCAGAGTTTAGGGGCTACGAAATGCCTAAATGGAATCCCAAAATAAATCACTTCTCATATGCGGATGACACCATTCTTTTCTGTTCAGGGGACAAGAAGTCGATTAGTTTGATGATGGATGTTCTAAGGAGATACGAACTGATATCAGGGCAGATGATAAACCTTAAAAAAAGTTTCTATTATCTTTATGATAATACGCCACTCATAGTGGGGATGAGACCAATGAGGTTAACTGGGATAAAACAGGGCAACTTCCCTTTCAATTACCTGGGATGCCCCGTCTTTCGTGGCAGAAGGAAGAGAGCACATTTTGAAGAGTTAGTCAAAAAGGTTAAAAATAGAATTCTGATGTGGCAAAACAGATGGCTATCTTATGGGGGGAAGTACATACTAATAGCTAATGTCCTACAATCCATACCTATATATTTGCTATCGATAATGAACCCATCGAAAAAAACCATTGAGCAACTACATCAGCTATTTGCAGGTTTTTTCTGGAGTAAAACAGGAGGAGAGAAAGGGAAGCACTGGATAGCATGGGAAGAGATGTTCTACCCAAAGGAAGAAGGAGGTATTGGATTCAGATCATTGCACGTTATTACAAAAGCACTCTTTGCAAAGTTGTGGTGGAATGTCAGAACTTCAACATCACTATAGAGTACATTCATGTGGAATAAATATTGTGAAAAGCACCAGCCTGTTTTCGCTAAAGGGAATGGGGTCTCTCATACATGGAGGAAAATGTTGGAAATTAGGGAGGAAGTGGAACATGACATCTGGTGGCAAGTAAAATCAGGAGAGGTGAGTTTCTGGTTTGATAATTGGATGAAGCAAGGAGCATTATACTATATACAAGAGCACAATGGAGAGGGGGAAGTGGAAGTGAGACAGTTCATAGTTAATGGGGAATGGGACAGTTGCAAACTCAAAGAGCTACTATCTGAGGAAATGACAAACTATATACTGGAGAATATAATTCCAAGGGTGGAAGAAGGTGCAAGAGATACAACATGGTGGATGGGTCAGTCTGGTAGAGCCTTTACAACGAAGTCTGCTTATGAGAGTTTGCGACACAATAAGGAGAAACTATGGTGGTGGGGTAAGATTTGGAGTAGGGGAATACCTTTCAAGATTAATTTTTCTATGTGGAGGAGTTTGGAAGGAAGAATACCCATAGAAGATAATCTTAAGAAGATGATAATTTGCATGGCCTCCGGATGTTATTGTTGCAATAGTTATGATCAGGAGACAACTCATCATTTATTTCTAACATCTCCAATAGCTACCAAGCTATGGAGACAATTTGCTAGTTGTGCAGATATTAAAATAGAATGAGGCTTACAACAGCTAGCCACTAATTGGTGGACTGCAATAAAAACCCTAAGCTGAGAAAAATATATCAGGCGAAACCAACAGTCCTGATGTGGGAGCTATGGAAGAGGAGGAATGCAAGAAAACACGGGAAGGAGGTCACCTATGCAATGTTGTACCAACAATGTCAACACTTGATCTATCAAGTGATGAAAACTGTGTATCATGGGTGAGAGTCCCAGAAAACTGGGAAGGAATAGTGGAGGCGTTAAAAAATTACAAGCCTAAACTATATCGCTATGAAGTAACATGGAAGAAACCACAATTGGGATGGAAGTGCAATACAGATGGAGCAAGCAAAGGAAACCTAGGGGAAAGTACATATGGTTTTTGTGTGAGGAACATTGAAGGGGATTTGGTATATGCTGAGGCTCAAAACATTGGAGAGGGAACAAGTGTTGTTTTAGAAACATAGTCACTAAGTGCTGCAAAAATGATAAGAAAGGAGTGGAAAGTCCCACGGAATCACATAGAGGAAATAGAGAACATCAAGAGATAGCAAAAGATATGAATGTCAGCATGATTCATGTCTACAGAGAAGCTAATCAACTAGTAGACAAGATAGCCAATGAAGCATACAAGCAGTAGGGAAGGATAGAATGGCATGACTTTCAACAGCTACCAGTGGAATGCAAAAGAATACTGAATGCAGAGAAATCAGGCATACCCATGCTAAGGATAAAAACAAGGAAAATCAAAGTGCAGAATTGTTTAACATTAGCAGACAACACTTCAGATGCAGTGTTTCAGCAATTGCCACAAGCAAGATATCTACAGATTAATTGGTTGCCATCAAAGGGCATACATAGTGGTGCATAAAAAGCACTCTGCATTGGACTATGACAGATCACAAAATGCTAGCAAGAAAAAAGAGAGGGATTATAGGATGGAAAGGAATCACAGAGCCACAATCGGCACGAGAACCTACAAGGAACGAGATTAGAACCTACAAGGAAGGAGATCAGAACAACCTAGTTCAGCTGAAAAACAAGTCCACACAAGAAGCATTCAAGGGAAGAAGATAAAGATTGACGCTAAGGACTTACTTGGAGAAGCGAGCCAGAACATAGACTAGGTATCAATTCAAACATCTTGGGCTACCAATACCACATCGGAGCGATCTTCATAGCGGAAAGGAAGAAAGTTAGGATATGAGGAAAGGAAAAGGCGAAAAACACAATACCATTACCTTTGCCAGCTGAGAATGCGCGAGAACAAGAGGAGCAAGAAGACGAGGCTGAAAATCCACAACTCAAGAAGGAGAATGGCGATTTCCATTTAGCTCCAACAGGTGAAATTTTGAGAAAGAAGAGAAATCCTAATTTAGATATCTACTTGGGAGAAATGTGCAATAGGCACCTTATTAGATGAGGATGAAATAGGCTTAATTGTATTTTTGTTGTTCTTTTTTGGGCCAGTCCGTTTTCTATGACTGGTCATGACTTGGTATTTGCTTTTAATAAATAAAAGGAGTGGAAACTCCATATTTGATTAAAAACAAAATCGCTTCTCCATCTACTTTCTCCCACCATCACTTTTTCAGTCACAATCGTCATCCCATACCATCTACAATCGTCATCACGACCAAACCTAAACCATCACCATTAGCCATTGATTACAGTTTATCACCACCAACTATTATTACATTCACTAATTATTATCGATAATTATCATCACTAGTCAATATTATATTTTGGAAACGTCATCATTATTCAATGCGGTCATTATCTATCAGTATAATTCTACTTCTAGTTGTCATTCGTCACCAATAACAATCATGGTAAATCAACATTGCCAATCACTATATCATAAGATACTACTCACAACCACCATAATCATTTAACGAATTTTTGACCAAAAATAAGTCATTATTAAAATCAATTCATCAAAATAGTACGTTTAAAAAAAATTATGAAACTAGTATAAACGTGGTTCACGATTACATTTTAGGCTTTATTTTATTCAATGACAAAATGACACAAAATGGAAAAAAGCTGACGGCTAATAACCAATAAAACGTGACTATCAATAACGTTTTAGAATTTGTTACTGACTAACACGTTTTACAGCTATAGCGAGTGACATTTCATAATTTGTTAGTCACGTTTTATGGCTAAAACGTCACTCAAAGTAACATTTATTTAAAATCTAATCATGGACTCTGCAAATTAGAAATTGAATCTTGCGAAAATCTTGCCGAGTGTAAGACATTACTTCTACCTTTAAAAAGTTACTCAAAAGTACGGTTTATATTTTGTTACTTTCAACCACGTTTTAGCTGTAAAATGCTAATCGGAGTAACATTTTTTTAGAATCCAATAATGGGACTGTAAATTAAGAACCAATCCCGCCAATTCAGAATCTTGCAGATTGTAAAATGTTACTCCTAGTCACCATTTTAACTTTAAAACGTGACTAGCAAGTACGACACTTTGCTAAAGTTATACTTTTCATTTTACGAACTGACCATATAATTTTATTAAACCTTGTTGAAACAAATAAATGTTCAACACGTTCCAACAGTTTTCAATCAAGTTTTTTTCTTGTGTAGCCCATCACTGAAACAATTTTCACAAAAGTTCATAGATATGAATAAAATAAGTCAAGTTAATATAACATATTATGTTATTATTTTATCATAGTTCTATAAATATTTTTATGATTTATTAATTATTAAATGTCTTGCTTTTATGTGTAGGAATCAAAATGGCAAATTTTGAGCATAATGTGATGGTTTCTTTGTATTGGGGCGGCGAAATAATTACTAAAATGAATGGATTTAGGTATCCTGAATGTGCTACAATGATTATTAGTATGCCTACTTCAACAAACTATGTTGAATTAGTTGAACTATTGCATGAGAAAATGGAAATAAATAGTGAAAATATTGAAATTGATATTTCTGGAAAATATCCATATTCTATTCAAGGTAACAATGTAAGGTTCATTGAGTTTAAAATTGAGAATGATCAATCCTTGCAACAATTCTTTCCCATATCTCAATAATTTACAGATGAAATTGATATAAATATTTTGGAGATCTATGTAAAGGCCAAATCAAGAAATCAAAATGATGTATTTCAAATTAGTGGTCAACATGATTTTCATCATGAATCTGTTGGCTCAAAATTATGAATTTGCCACGACCAGTCAAACCTCATTTTACAATTAATCAACCATCATTTCAACAATTGTCTATAAGTGACCAT
This sequence comes from Solanum sitiens, assembly GCA_016801875.1. NCBI lineage: Eukaryota > Viridiplantae > Streptophyta > Magnoliopsida > Solanales > Solanaceae > Solanum > Solanum sitiens. Next base: position 16,162 of record JABWTJ010000976.1, read on the forward strand.
CGATCATTTGGTGAAGGCTCAAGTAGCCAAAGACATTTTGATAGTAGTCACATGAAATATGATGCCAGGTAAAGTAACAAGTTTATATTTTACTTAATTTTAGTGTAACAATTTGTTAACATAACTTGTTGAGTAGTAAATTATTTAATTAGTTTCAAAACTTCGTTAGTATTTAACTATTATTTTTTCATAGAGAAAATGAATCCGACATTGATTTCCATAATGATGTAAATGATGAAATTAGTGATGAAAGTTCGGAGGAAGATGATCCTTCAAAAGATGATGATGAAAGTAAATCTGATGAAGATATCAGTTGATATTAGAGATTTTTCTCTAAATGATATTGGTATAAATCATTCAAATCAATGTGAACAGGATGTGCCTGAAATGCAAAATCATGATGAACCATATTTCAGGACATTGGAGAATGAGAAAGATACTTTCTACAAGTGAATCTGAGATGAAAGTTTGAGGATGCCAAAAAAGACTTGAAAAAAGGTATGTGTTTTAGTAGTAAAGAAAAATTAAAATGGACTGTAGCGATTTGGAGGTTGGAAAAAAATAAAGAGTTCAAGATGATAACATCAAACAAGAGTGAACGGATTGTGAGATGCAAGTTTTATATTTTATTGGGTTGCAAGTTTTAATTAAAAGTCGCAACTCTTAAATAAATTGGATACCATTACTAAAATAATTTCAACAACATAAAACGTCAACTTCATTAACAAAAATAAAAATAAAATAGTCATCAAATTTAAGGTCATATGTATTAGTCTGTGACAAATTTACCTCAATCGCAAAAAGATACTTCTCTTTTAAAGCTGTTTGAACGATTTTTGCCAGTAAAATTGTCATTTCTTTCGAAATTTTGAAAGTTTCACCCCTATAAAATCTCTTGTAGTGTGTCAAATCTTCAACAGTTGAACAAAAGGATTTCAAATTGAGTGTAGTTAGTGTGTCAATTTTGTAAGAGGTGAAATTTTCTTTCCGATAATAATTGCATGTGCATTAGGAATAAAGTGGTGAGAGGTGAGTATTTTTTCTCTCAGGCAACAATCTTCGAGATTTTCTGTTCAACTTGATATAATTAAATGAGGTTTTGTTTAGTCGATGGGTTTTTTCTCAATTGATATGAATGAATGTGCTACATTAGACACACGCTACAATCGTTATTCAGGGTAACATTTTATGTTTGAAACATTATCTCCAATGACGTGTTATTATTAAACGTTGTTATTCGTCCGTCCTTTTTTCCATTAACTTTTTTAATAATATAAAATCGAAAACGTTACTATGAACCAAGTTTATAGCAATTTCGTAATTTTTTTAAAAAAATGTACTATTTTGGTGAATTAATTTTAATAATAGTTTATTTTGATGAAAAATTCTCAAATAACACCATTCCAAATCGGCACACATAATCATTGTCGTAAGTCATTACCACCACCAATTGTCATATAAAAAATTTAAAATATTTTATTGATATACTGTTAGATCAATTTAGTATTTTATTTGGATTAATATCTAATATATATTAAAGAAACATATTTTATACATTCAAGTGTTGAGAAAACAAACAACCTTAACTATTTAGTATTCAGATCTTAATGCATATCTTAATATTCAGATATGAATTCATATTTAGACGACTTTACCTTAAAGATAGTAAATAAGGTCAAAGACTCCGAGTCTGTTTGACATTATTATTGCTAAACATTGCTTATTTTTATCACTTCTTTTAAAATAGCTTATCGACAAAATACTTTTGAAAAATAATAATTTGTCTTTAGCTATTTTGTTTGAGAAGTACTTTTGATAAGCAAATTGTGTTTCAAAATTTTTTGTTTAAGAGTTATTTTTTTAGAGTCAAAGTATGAAAAAAGACAAGTATCAATGCACTTTCTATATTAAAATTGTTTTATAGAAAGAATTATATCTATTATAAAGATCTTATTCACGTTTTTATTTTTACTAAAATAAAATGTACACATTCAAATTTACAAAAGAAGGCTTGTTTCGACATGTATGCTTCATTGCTCAAGGGTAGGGCTGGGCATAATATGGTTCAAACCAAAAAAACCGACCGAACCGTTTTTTTTTTAATTTCGGTTTCAGTTTTTCGGTTATTTCGGTCGGTTTCGGTTTTGAATTTTAATATTTCAATTTTCCGGTTCGGTTTTCGGTTTTTAGATTTAAAAATTCGGTTAACCGAAAAACCGAAATTATGTATATGTATATATGTTACCCATTCCCAGTTGGCCCATCCCAATAGCCCACAAACTCTTATTCTCAGCCCAACTACCAAATTCCTAAGTCTCAGCCCAACTACCCAAATTCCTAACCCAATTACCCTTTCTTAGTCGGCCAAATTCCTAATTTCCTATCAATTGATGATAAATCCCTAAATTGATAACATTACATATTTACATACGCCGACGCCGACGCCGACTCGCCTATCTCAGTAACGCAGGTTACAGATACGCTGGTCGCCGACGCCGACTCGCCTCTCATCTCGCCGACTCAACTCGTCACTCATCTCTCAACTCTCAGCTCTCGTCAGTCATCACTCGTAACTGTAAGTTCAAGCTGGGAAACTCAAGCCTAGTCTGTCTAAGGACGTTTTGGCCGGAGTAAGTTCCATTACCTCCATTCCCTGCTCTGGTGAAAGAGGTAAATAAAAGACTTGCTTATGTTCTGATGGAAGCTGCTCATCATTTTATACAGGTATTTGGTGGTCAATGACAAGGGCATACGAGTGCAAACATTTCAGAAATTGTGCTTGCCAATTTTTTCAACAACATTTGATTTTGTTGCCTTCAAAAACTTCATCTCTGACTGTTATTAGATGTTAAAGTTATAAGTAAACCTCAATAAAAATATTATCTTTATTTGCAGTTGATTGTAGATGTCATATTAAATATGTGTGTAGCCTTGTTTAACTTGTCTAATTTCAAATGGACTAATGTATCTCTCATGGATCAGTGGATGAACCATTAGGACTTCACGATTATCCAGTCTATGAAAGTATTGAGCTTATCTGTGCTTACCTTGAACCAATCTTTGATTAAATACTTAAAAGTTGTGGCAAAGCTGTATAATAACCCCCTCAGTCAAAATGGAAAATATATGTAGAAGTTCTGCTCTCTGTGGGTACTTAGAGTTATTCATTAATAATTGTTTGAGTCCTGCTAAATTTGTATTAAATTTGATTAAACCGAAACCAAACCGAAATTATAATAACCGAACCAAATCGAATTTATTTCGGTTTGATTTGGTTTCACATTTGGCCAAACCGAAAACCGAAAAACCGAACCGATATTTACGAATCGAACCGAACCGACCGAACGCCCAGCCCTACTCAAGGGTATTTCTTTTTGTCTTAAGAGAAAAGATTTGTTTCAACATGTTTGCTTCATTACTTAAGGGTATTTATGTCTTTTCAATTCTCTATAATGACTACGTGTCTTCTTCTTGTGTCATCAATTTTATCTTTTCAATTTCTAATTGACTCCGATGTTATCAAAGTATGCATTACTCAGTTTGTGTTCTTTATTTATGCTCCACCTTTGCACATCAAAATTCAATTCTTTTCTTCGGCATAAATTTAAAAATCATTCAAAAAATTTATTTTAGTGAGATTTTCTTTTTGCAGTGCTGAGTAATATGCACCTTTGGACCATCACATAAAGAAGTCACTAGATATTCTATTTAAACACTTTAATTTGCATAATATAAATTTAGTCTTTTGATTTACAATATAAACATTTTAATTATAAATATGACATGACAACTTATTAAATGTGGATAACTTTACACGTTTTATACCTTTTTTCTTTTTCTTAGTAGGCTGATATTTTGGGGCACATCATTTATTATTTTTACCTTTTAATTACCAATCACAATTATAATTGGAGGATAAAGATCCGGCCAAAAATAATTAGGTCAAGTAATGTTCAATGACCTTATAGATTCATGCCATTTGTACTATATAATAATTTATGGTTGAGATTCATTTAAATTATATACTCAATAAAAACAACGAAATCGTCAATTTTTTTTATTTTTTAAAACTATCAAATAAAGCAATTAAGTGTACCCAAGCTAATATTTTCAAGAAAAAAAATTAAGATTGACGGGACTATGCGAACTTCCCAATTTTTAATTTTCTTGTTATCATTCTTGGTAGATTTTTGTTTGCAAGAAATTACATTTTTACCTTTAATCATCATTCACTTCATATATAGAAAGATGTTTCTAGAATTATTTATTCTTGATAAACTTTTGTTAGTATGAAATTACATTTTTATTCTTGATCGTCTTTAATACAAATATATCATCCTATTCATTTTTATTTTTATTTGTAAAGTTACTTTTTAACATTTTTTTCTTTAATTTCAAATTTAATATATAATATTAATTTATCACACTTATTTATTTTCAAGTATATTAATTAGAACCAAAATAAAGATGCAAATAGTTAATTCATGATAAATTTTTATATATAAAGTAAACATTTTTTATAAGCATAACGAATTGAAAAAGTATTAAGAATTAAATTAAAGCAATAGTAAAATAGAGTAATAATAAAATAGATATCACAATAACTCACAAAAGAAAAAAAAGTGAAGTAATAACAAAATAAGTTAATGGTAATAACAATAACTTAAGATGTTTCTCGAACTATTTACTTTTCTTGTTATCATTCTTGGTACATTTTTCTTAGTGTGAAATTATATTTTTGCCCTTGATCATTATTCACTTCATATATAATGCCTAACTTATGTTAGTTTTTTTTCTTCCAATTTATGTGACACAAATGAAATTTGAAAAAGTGAACTAAATTTTTAACATGTTTTTTTTTTAAAAATATTTTAAATTATTAATTTATGTACCTTTTGTGTCATTTTCGAATTATATATGTTACTAAACCTGTTTTATTTTGTGTGATACAAGTGATTTTAGGAAAGTCAACGAAATTTCTTATATGATTCTCACATATTTTTAGTTGTCATTTTACTGTGATTCATAGTACTTTTTAGTTCTTACGTTATTTTCAAACAATATATGAAACTTTTTTTTTGTTTCAATAAAATAAGGGAATCAATCAAATTTCATTATGTTTTTGAATTATGTTTTTCTAAAAATATCTTAAATTGTTACATTGTGTTTTTAAGTTTTTTTTTATATATAATATTCAAATATGTAACAAATTAGAAATTAAAACGAAGAATTAAAGTTTTCAAAATATTATATTTCTATATTAAAATGTTCAAATCTTTAAAACTCCACATATATGCACAAATTAATAGAAGGAAGCCAAACGATTTTTCTTAAAAGAAATATATGAAAGCTCATTTTAATAATAACACATATATATTTCATTTTTAATATATGAATCCCGCCTTTTCGATTTACATGAACATATTTTTTTATTTTGTTTCAAATAGAAAATTAACTTCTGAATTTTAATTTTTTTATATAGCACATTTAAAATCAGAAAATTAAAAAATATTTTAATACACAAAATTTACACATACATATAAATTTTAATTTTAATTTTGATTGACTTCACCTAATATTATACTTGATATATAATTATTAAGAGCTAAGCGTAATCATTATTTATTTACTTTCATATAAGAAACAACTATCACAATAACTAAATATGTTTCTAGAACTATTTAAATTTCTTGTTATAATTCGTGGTAGATTTTTGCTTGCATGAAATTACATTTTTACCTTTGAACATCATTCACTTCATATATAGAAAGATGTTTGTAGAATTATTTAATCTTGATAGATTTTTGTTAGGATGAAATTACATTTTTATTCTTAGTCGTCTTTAATACAAATATATCATCCTATTCATTTTTATTTGTAAAGTTACTTTTCAACAACTTTTTCTTTAATTTCAATCAAATATATATTATTAATTTTATCACACTTATTCATTTTCAAATATATTATTAGAGCCAAAATAAAGATGGAAATAATTAATTCATGATAAACTTTTATATAAAAAGTAGGCATTTTTATAAGCATAATAAATAGAAAAAAATATTAAGAATTAAATTAAAGTAATAGTAAAATAGAGTAATAATAAAATAGATATCACAATAACTCACAAAAGAACAGAAAGTGAAGTAATAACAAAATATAAGTTAATGGTAATAACAATAACTTAAGAAGTTTCTAGAATTATTTATTTTTTTGTTATCATTCTTGATAGATTTTTGTAAGCGTGAAATTACATTTTTTCCCTTGATCATTATTCACTTCATATATAAAAAGATATTTCTAGAGTTATTATTTATCTTTCTTCATAGATTTTTGTTAGCGTGAAATTACATTTACGCCCTTGTCGTCCTCCCACTTCACTCTTCTATATAATAGAAGGCCCGTTAACGGACCCAATATAATTAATTATCTTAATAATTTTTAATTTTTCCCCCTAAATTCACATATTATTTTATTATAATTTCTAAAAATTTCTAGTATTTAAAAAATTTATAAAAATCCCCTATCAGATACATCTCTCTCTTCTGTCAGATACATCACTATCTCCTCTCGAATATATACATATTCTCTCTCGAATACATCTCATCCCCTCTTGAATACATCTCTATCGTCTCTTGGATACATCTCTCTCCTCTCCGGTACGTCCATATTCCTTCTCAAATATAGCTCTCTCCTCTCGAATTCATCCGTGAGCTATATGTCTGCAAGTTTCCTGAATAGCAATGTATCATGACCAATGTTTCCGAATGTTTGCTGATAAACCTAAATTTTTTTAGTTCTATGATTTTTTTTGTAATTTGAAAAGGAGTAGAAATATAATGTATTAACTCTTAAAACTCTGAAAAGTTATTCATTTTAACTTTAATTTATGTGACATATTTTTCTCTGTAGTCAATTTCAAAAGAATGATATATTAATATATTTAATAACATTTTGACTTTAAAATATACATTTATTCTTACTAAGATTATTTATAGTCATATGAACATCTTTGATTTGTTTTAGATCACGAGTTTTAAAATTATTTTTTTTAAAAAAAAACTTCATTTTAAGTTTAAAAAAAAACTATTTTGTTGTTTAACAAAATTTAAAATGAAAATGCTAAACCTTTTTCACAATTATGTTTTACAGTTTTTTTTATAAATATCTAGTCGATAATAACCAAAATTTAATACGAATAAGGTAATAAAGTAACTTAATTCTGAAATTCAAGTATATTGATATTAATTGAGAAAATATTTATTTATATATTGTAAAGCATTCATAATCTAATAATTAATATGCTTCTTATTCTCGACGAATGACATAAATTTATCATAATTCAAATTGTAAGAAGTACAAATCAAGACTAAAAAGTGCAACTCATTATTATATGAAGGTCAATCCGTAGTTTATCTATTGTGAAACTTTTCTAAGTATATGACATATAATTCTATGACAAATTAATTTTTGATTCCATATATTTATATTAGAATTTATCCCGTTAATTAATTATGTATTTTCTTAAACTACAATTATACGATCATTATTTGTCAATTTTTACATTATCAACTCTATATTCTTTTTTTTTAATCTCTTAAGAATTGTGCTATTTTTATTTTCTTATTTAAATCACAACTTTTAAAGATGAAATAGATATTATGTTGGAGATAAAATAAGTTCAATAAAATTATATGAATTTTTATGTTTAAAAAATATTATATATAATTAAAAATAAAATTACGTACATGGAATAAAGATAAAATAAATATTATTTTGGAGATAAAATAGATTAAATAAAACTATATGAATACTTATGTTTACAAAACATTATATATAATTAAAAAGGAAATTACATAAATGGATGATTGTAGGATTATATTGAATATGTTGTAGTAGTAATAAACATAGATGAACGATTTGAATTTTCAAGAGTATAAAAGTAAAACTATTTTTCACATTATTATTATAATCAAACAAAGACAAATTGATTTTTAGAAATAAAATAAAATGAGTTTGTGGGTCACACATGAAACAATTTTTTTTTTTGACTCTTGAAAAGGAAAATTGGATTCTTCAAGAAAACTATTTTTGACAATTAATTATACAATTATAAATTTAGAACTTTGTCCATAATAATGTCTAAAATTATAAAATTGCCATTGGTCGTCCTCATCATGACTCTTCTATATAATAAAAATAGAAACTAGATAATTGAAGGCCCGTTCACGGGCCCAATATAATTAATTATTTTTTTCAATTTGAAGTTAAAAAAATTAATAAGATTAATATTTTTTTTATTATAGTTTCTAAGGTTTTCTACTATTCAAAAAAATTACAAAATCTCCTCTCAGATACATTCATATCCTCTCTTGAATACATCTTTATCCCATCTTGAATACATCCCTATTCTCTCTTGGATACATCTCTCCCCTCTCGAATACATCCATATTCTCTCTCGAATACACCCCTCTCCTCTCGAATTCATCTGTAAGCTATGTGTCTGCAAGTTTCCTCAATAGCAATGTATCACGATCGATGTATCCGCATGTGTGCTGATTTATCTTAAATTATTTAATTCTAAGAAAATTTTGTAATTTGAAAAAAGTAGGGATATAATGTAATTAACTCTTTACACTATGAAAATTTTACTTTAAAATAATTTATGTGACATATTTTTCTTTGTAGTCAATTTCAAAAGAATGATGTATAATATATTTAAATACATTTTGACTTTAAAATATTCATTTTATTCTTAGTAAGATGATTTATAGTCATATGAAGATCTATGGTTTGTTTTAGACCACGAGTTTTAAAAGTGTTTTTTCTTTTAAAAAAATCTTCATGTTTAGTTAAATTAAAATTATATAAATCAAAAGGGAGTGAGTACAAACTTTAGATCAATTTTATATTTATAAAATTTAAGTTTTTGTAACTATTTTGTCTTTTAACAAAATTTAAAATGAAAATAATTCACAATTATTTTTATAGTATTTTTTTAAGTAAAAATTTAAGGAATCCCATAGTGAAACATAATAATTACAACCTGTCCCGACTAATTTAATATTTACAAAAAATCCCTTAAAAATGCCATCGCGTGATACATTAGTATATTGTGATACATGGTAAATGATACACAGTAATTTAATAACTGTTGAGATAAAAAGGGGGGGGGGGGGAATGGAACATTTAAGTTGGTTATTTAATTCAGCTTGAGTTACGGTAATAGAGCATAAAGAAATAATAATTCAGCACGTAATTGAATCACACTTTCAAATTTTAAAAATTCAAGATTATATCATCTAGGTTGAAGACAATTTTATGAACATCCATTGAAAAGGCGAAAAATACGAATTAGATTTCTGTTATTTTGGATGATACATCAATTTTGATGAGGCATTCAGGAATTTGGGTGAGCGAATTGCAGTATGAAAGTTACAAAATCGATGGAATCTTTGTTGGAGATTAATTTCCTTTTCGAATCTCAAAGCAGCAATTGCAGCCGAGTTGGATATCGATGTATCAAGGAAAGATATTGAAATTCGTTACATTGTAGATGGTAACTCCTGTCCAATAAAGGTTAAGAACGATATGGGTGTTAAACTATATTTAGAACTGAAAAGAAATGAGCCAGGATTTTCAATGTATCCATTATGTATTGACACAATTGAAAAGATTGGTGATACTGTACATAACTTTGATGGAACATGTGGAGAAATTACATGTGTAGAAGGCACAACACAGGATACAAAAGCTTTGGCAATGGTTGAATCTAGTTTATTTGATTCGTATGAAAATCCAGAATTTGGAGTTACAAATGTTATAATCGATTCAGAAAGTGTAGAGGTGAAGATAGGTCAGATATATAAGGATAAAGCAACACTTGTAGATGTGATGACGAAATATAAGATAAAGAACAACTTCAATTGCAAAGTAAAGAGATCTGATCAACAAAGGTATGATAGTGTTTGGAATTTATATATATTTACATGCTGATAAAATTAGTACATGAAACATTACTGTTTTCTATAGAAACCTCCATGTATCATTAGTTCGTTGATATTTTGAGTTAAATCTGTTTTAATCTATGATTCACTATTTTGTTAAGTTTATTGATACATTGAATTAACTATCTTGATACTTTAATATACTACTGCTAATATATTAAGGACTATATCAATTTAAACAAGCATAGCAAAAAGTTCTGATACGTGTAAAAATAATTTTCTTCAAAAATGGTAGATACTTTCGTGTAATTCATTGTTTGATTACTTTAAACATTATTGTTGTATATATTATATGATGTAATTGCTATAAGTATTAATATGATGAAAAAATGTACGCAGCTATGTGTTGGTATGCTTTTCAGACAAATGTGGTTGGACTATGAAGGCGTCTTGCAGGAAAAAATATGATATTTTCATTGTTAGAAGTTTCAATAGTGAACATACGTGTCCGATGAGGGAGAGGGTATTAACCAAAGTCCAAGCAACAGTCGAATTTGTAAGTGGAGTTACTGCTCCAAAATTGGTCAATCATAAATGAATTTATACTCCGAAAGATATAATTGATGATGTTAGAGAATTCTATGGGATTCAAATATCTTACCAGCAAGCATGGCGTGCTAAAGAACGTGCACTCTCCATGATTAGGGGAAAACCATCTGCAGGATATAGACGGTTGACGCGATACATACACATGTTAAATACCGTGTATCCAAATTCTTATATAAGAATGCAGAAGACTGAGGAGGATGAATTTATGTATATGTTCGTCGCCTTAAGACCATTCATTAGGGGATTCAATTACTGCAGACCAATAGTTGTTGTGGATGGTGCACATCTGAGTGGAGCTTACAAAGGGACATTTGTATCAGCAAGCACACTTGATGGCGCAGGTATGTATTTTTTTTGTAGTTATGATGTGTTTGTATATGTTACGTATCAAATGATATAATGTGTGTCTGTAATCAGGTTGCATATTCCCATTGGCATATGGTGTTGTTGACACCGAAAATGATTGTTCGTGGACATGGTTTTTCGAACAATTCAAAAATACATTTGGCGAGAGAAAAGATATGTGTGTTGTTTCAGATAGAAATGAGAGTATTATGAAGAGTGTGAGGATTGTGTTCCCAAATGTACCTCATTATGCATGCATATGTCATCTTTGGAAGAATGTATGTGGCAACTTTAAAAGGAGCAGAAAGTTCATAAGTGATGTATTCTACTCTATGGCCAAGGCATATAGAAAGGAAGATTTTGATAAGTTGATGGCTAAGGTTGATAGAATTGATCACAGGGTTAAGGAGTACCTTGAAGATGCAGGCTATGAAAAGTGGTCAAGAGTTCATGCAACAGTAAATAGAGGTAGAATGATGACTTCGAACATTGCAGAATGTATCAATGGTTGTCTTGTTGAAGCACGCCAATTAACTATATTAGAATTTTAGGAAAAAGTTAGAATTCTATTTGGTTCTTGTCATTGCAAAAACAGAGAAGTAACCTCATATACAAAGGACACATTAGGGAGAAAATTTGAGGAGTTGTTGATTATAAACGCGGCTAAAAGTTCAAAGATGGAGGTATGTATCATTATATAATATTTTATATTATATATATCTAATTCATTGTATCATTCTGCAGTTTGAACATGATTTATTTTGAAAAAATTATATATTTAAGTTTTTTTAATGTACACAGGTTGTTCCATCATCTGAATTTATTTTCTCGGTTTATGAAGCTGGAAGAAGATACATTGTTTGTCTTGAGCGGAAAGTATGTTCTTGTGGTAGATTTCAACTAGATGAGATACCTTGTGCACATGCAATCGCTGTATTGAAAGAAAAGAATGTCACAGATATGCATCCATATTGCTCTGATTACTGCAAGCCTGATGCATTGGCAAAAACATATGAAATTTCAATGGTACCAATGCCAGATAAGGCAGATTGGTCAGATCCTAATAATGTGGTAGCTGAAATTGTGTATCCACCTAGATACAGAAGATTATTTGGACGACCAAGAAAACGAAGAAGAAAGAATGCAGATGAAAAGATTTCGGTGAACACAAACTGTTGTGGACAATGTGGACAAGAAGGACACAACAGAAGAACTTGTACTTTCTTCCCAAAAGAGAAGTGAAGCAGTTGTAATGTTTCTAAGATATTAATATTTTTTTTGAATAATTTATAACGTAAACATTTATCATTTTCAGTATTCATTTCAGTTGCAATTTAAACACTTTTGGTTTTGATAAATAAACTTATAAATAACCTGTGTTAATTAAATTTTAAGTTGCGCTTTTAATTATAAATACTTTGTTATTATTTGTGTTGAAAAATATATTTGTGTCAATATTTCTTTTTTATATAAATTTTGTAATTCTTATGTTACACTATGAGATATAAATTCAGAGATTATTGGGTAATATATCGTACATGATACATATGTTTTAGCCAATGTATCATGTACTTTTAATTCAAAAAACAAATGTTAATGTATTTTGGGTAACGTAACACACATGTATCATGTATTTTGCCCAATGTATCATCTATATTTAATTAAAAAAAAGATACTTATTGAGGTTACTGTGTACTTTATAATGACTATAAATCACGTATCATGTAATTTATATTATTTAACTTGTGTAATGCTTTATTTGATATACTTTACTTGAAATATACAGTAAATAGCTTTACTTTTACAAAACTATCGCACTTCACACAACTATGATATTCATTATAACTAAGTATCATGTAAATTTAGTTTTCAAATAAACTATTTATTACTAACTATGTTTAATTAAAAAAACTTTGACTACACTTTATTTAATCTGTGTGATGCCATAATATGTCTGATATTTATGTTTTCTAAGCAAAAATACTTGTTCTATAATGTAACAACAAAAACAATCTTCAAGGAAATTGACAAAACCATTAAGATAACATTAAAAACATCAAAATACTTGTTCAATAATGTATCAAAACAAGAAATATAGTATTAAAACATTGTTTATGCATAGATGCTACACTATGTGAACCAGATCTTCTTCTGGTGGTGGTGTGATTACGCCCTTAGATTTTGGTGGATCATCATTGTCACTAACGTATCCACACTTAGCCTTCTCGCTGCCATAACTCCACAGCAATGCTCCATATCTTTGACGTAGGTATTCAGGACGAAAATCAGCATATGATATATTGATTTGGTCACTCATATACTCGGCAAATGCAGTAACATATAACCCACAGTCTCTACAAAAAAATGCAGAATATAAATTAAAAACTTAATGATACATGATTAAGAACAAACGAATGAAATTCTTGATACTTACAGGCTATCACTATTCGGTTGAGCAATGTCTTGTGCAAATTCAATCATGAAAGGAACTTGAGGCTCCAAAAGTGAATCAGTAATGTTGTCCTTGTACGCATGAAATCACCAAATTTTGTTCGCTCAGTTTCTTCAAAGAATCCACTGTCCAGTAGGTAAGAAGAAAGCATTTTAGACAACATTTTTATCTCATGAGGAACTGTTTTTTTCCTTGTGCATATTGATGAGTCAAAAACTCTTATCACCCTGTTTTTCAACTCAACAACCGCCAGCACCCAATGGAATTCTTGATTGCAGTTAATCGGGATGTAGACCTCATCTACAAGATGCCATGGTAAAGCAGCTGGGATTCCAAAATCTTTGATGATGTTAATTATTGACCTCTCATAAACAGATACAACTGAAGCGCGATCAACATGTTCTTGTGTACTAAGACTATCATCATCATTATCCATGTAATACCTATCATAACAATTTTTTACATGTGACATGAACAAGCAGTGGGTTGTTGTGTATCTGTATTGATCCATGCTGCAGAGTTTTGATTTTTTACGAAGGTAGTAAAAAATCACATCGATGTGCTACAAAAAAATGAAAACATAATAAGAAATTATATACATCTAAACAATATAGAACAATATAATTATTAAATATTGATCATAAATTTTGCTAATTAAATATTATGATACTTCTACAGAATGTATCATGTTATAATAATATAAGTGTAACTGATATACATTTGATAAATGGTTTAAGAATTTTACCTCATCAGTCCAACATTTATTTGGCTGTGACATGGCATAGAACTAATTCTTGTTCATTGGAAAATCAACAACAAAGTCCATCATCGTAAATCCAAAAGAAGAAGATTTTAATCTGTTTATCGTCTGATGGGTTCCTGCATACATGATACATAATGTTTGAGTATATGTACATGATACATAACAATAAATTAATTACAAAAAATGTAGACAATGTATCATGAATTAGTTATATCAAAATAATTAACCCAAACACTTGCAAAAAATTGTATAAAACTTACTTATTGTTATGATTTTTTAGGAGCCCCCTTGACAACCAATTCATATAATCCTCAATAAGTTTCGGCGAAACTTGATCTGTAATGCCACATCCTTCGAATGGAAAATGGAGACGAGTCATATCCTTCAATTTCTCTTTTCCCTTCTCGCTTGACCCAAAAGAAGTACAATATGGAGATTGAATATTTCTCGAAGGCATTTTGTTTCTATGCGCAGGAGTGACTGAATCGGTTCTAACTCCAATCTCATTTATTGGAATGTCAGTGGGTAATTGACTATCGGTCAACAAGTACTGGCTGCTAGTTAGATTCTGTGGATTGTAAGAATACAATGGTCTAGCATTAGTAGGATCTTTCCCCAAATCTTTTATAAGTGCATCTATTGTTGCTTGAGTTGATGGAGATATTATTGTTGAAGTGAAAGATTCCTGTATAATATGATATAATGATTTTTTTAGTAAATTTGTGTGTAATGAAATTGTGTGTCATAAAGCAAAATTGAAAAATTTACCGATGCATCCATTGTTGTTTTATCGGGCAAAACGTGAGGGATGTTGTGTTGAACATTGTCATCACCATCTTGCTCCATGATAGGTTCATTTAAATCTTGGTGCGATTGATGTGCGTCACCATCCTGAATATATGCAGTTTTTATGTAAAAAGTGTTAATATAATTTGTGCTGATACATAACAGTGAGTATACTCGCATGATACATAACAATGAGTATATGTGCATGATACATGACATCAACTAAATGACAAATCGTATACAATGTATCATAAAACATACCTTTGGAGTAGCATTGACTTGTTGTTCACCCTCGTTAACAGAAATACCAACACCATCCTCAACGACATCCCCTGCATCGTCGGTGACTTGATGTTCGCTATACCACCCATATCAGAAAGATCAATCCGTATTTGTGGAGATGTTTGTTTCTCAGACTGAAATGTGCTTGTATTAGCCTCAACATTGATGTTTTTCTTTCCTCGAGATTGCATCAACTGGGAGTGGTTTTCCTTTATCAATATAATCAGTTCCTCAAATTTCTTATCAACCTGTAAATTATAAATACATTTAGGATAAAAATAAATTACATTTGATTAAAAATATCAAAATAATTAACTTACGTAATTTTTTAAATGTCCTTTCAACTCTTCAATATCTGGAATTACATAGTTGACTTTCTGAGAATCTACAGAATCATGTACATCAGCAGCCGGGTTCGGAGATACGTCTGGAATAGAACCATGTACATCAGCAGCGGAGTCGAAGGCAGATCTGGAATAGAAACATGTACATCATCATCCGGTGTCGGAGACACATTTGATTGATCAGGCTGACTGGATTCTGAAACCTTTATTTTTTATATGTATAACCACTTTTTTTCTTCTTTTTGGGGGTGGTGGAGGAGATGTATCAGACACTCTAGAAGATCTCCTCAGTAACTGTTTGGGAGGTTTGGTGGAGAAATTATCAAAATCATCTTCCTCATTTGGTTGTACTAAGGGTGGTGAAGAAGGAGGAGCATGTTCAACTTCAACTAGGTCAAAAGCTTCAAGTTCCTCTGCTGTTGGGACAATGTTTGAACATGCATTCTGAATGTATCACAACACATAAAATAATTTAAATGTTAATACAATACATATGTATGAAAACACATTAAATAGTTAAGACAGATCACAATGTATCACAAGACATAAATAACGATATTAAATAGACAAACTTGAAATAGTTTATTCTAACAGTAAAAATTGATTCAATTTTACCTCTTTGAAAATGATAGACATAAGCATTTCAAACTTTGTCTTATCAGACACAACTCTCCAATTGCACATTCTTGGGATGACATTTCGTTCTTTGACAGCAATTTCAGGATTTAACTGGGATGCACATTCGTATATCCATACGTTAAGTGCATACGACAACCCATATAATCGATACAATTTTTTGCTAACATCAAAATCCTGTCTAAGTGAACCGATGAGTTTTGAGAATGATAGCTGACCCCAAGGATAATCTTGATATCTACCATCTTCAACCATTAGAAAATTCACAATGTATATAACTGTATTATCAAGAGTAGCCAATACGAATGTATGAATAAAGAACAATATAGACATTTGGAGTGCATCCTGATCGTTCTCCCAGTTACCCATCTTAAACCGTTGAACTAGTTGATACTTGGTAACACTATTCACTGCACCAGGAAAATACTTTTGAAATAGCATACAATTAGTTGATTCTGGGTATTGGAAATCATTGGTATTGCCTTTGACTTTAAGTCCAGTTAATATTGCAAATTCATCTATACCAGATTTCAGGATACAACCATTTGAATGTCTAATATGCAACACATTAGGGTTGCCTTGTTTCAACTCTAACAACAGCAAGCACTTAGTGATTTGGCTCTGAAAATTACATTTAGTAATATCTAAAAAGGGTCCAAAAATTATATCCCTAAACAGTTGGATTACATTCTCCCCTATATATTGTTCAAAATCATTCAGAAAAGTGTTATTAAAATTGACAGGAAACCTTATGGGATGTGTTAATATCTTTTTTATCTTGTACTTGAGTGACTGCAATTTGAAAAACAAAAAATTTTTTAACGATATTGAATATAAATACTAAATAAAACAACTAATACTAAATAAACAACTAATACCTTACTGATACATGATATCAGTTTTTAAAAATTCATACTACATATAAAACATATGATACACATCTAATTCATGTATCATTGCATCGACTAAACACTATAACACACTGAGTCGATATGTATTAAACTTATTGTCTGATACATGATAACAATTTTCAAATACTCGTGATACATAGAAAATCATCTGACACGCAATTAATTCATGTATCATGAAATCGAATAAACACTATAACACACTATAACGATATGTATCAAACGTACTATAACTTTAAATACAATTTTAAAAGAAGTATAAAAAAGACATACCCGAAGCAATGTCGGCCTGGCAATAATGGTTGCTGATGCTTTTCTCTTTTTTTGGTGTATTTTTGCAACCTTTGATTTAGAGGATTCCGGAATATCTTTGTTTGAATCCTTCCGAACATTCAAAGGATCATGCAAAGATTTTTTTCTATTTTCTTTCCAATTTTCATCGTCCGAATCATAAATCCTCCTATTCGTAAAAGGATCCATTAATATGATGTAATATAACGATGAACAAGAAGAAAAGAAGAACAAAAGAACAATGGATGATGGAGTAAGAAGAAGAAGAAGAACCAGAGAACAATGGTAGTTCCAATTTTCAGAAATTTTAGATTTTTGAATTTTGAAATTCAAAATTGCATATTAAATGTTGTGAAACGTGTTTGATTAAAAGTAATAATTCAAAATTCAAAAAGTGATTCAGAAGATTGAGTGTTTTAGTGGAGAAAAAATAGGCATGATATTGGGGAAGTGTGTGTCATAGATCAGCAGCATTCATGGTAAGAAATCATAGTGAAATAGTTAGAGGAAAAGCTAGAATGGTTATAAATTACAAAAGACTTAATGATAATACTAGAACAGATGGATATAAATTACCAGACAAAACAGAGTTAATAAATAGAATTCAAGGTAAAACAATTTTTAGTAAATTTGATTGTAAGTCAGGATATTGGAAGATAAAAATGCATCCAGATAGTATAGAATGGACAGCTTTCACATGTCCTGAAGGACATTTTGAATGGTTAGTTATGCCATTCGGATTAAAAACAGCACCTCCAATTTTCCAAAGAAAAATGGATCAAATATTTGGAGAATATAAAAGATTTGTTTTAGTATATGTAGATGATATTTTAGTATTTAGTAAAGATATCAAAGAACACTTAGGACATTTACAAACAGTTTTCAGGTTATTTGTTAATAATGGAATAATAATTAGTAAAAAGAAAATAGAATTATGTAAACATTATATAAATTTCTTAGGAATTACTTTAGGAGAAGGAAAAGTTAAACTACAACCTCATATAGCTAAAAAAGCTCTAGATATGCCAGACAAATTAACTAATTTAAAAGATTTACAAAAATTCTTAGGTATAATTAATTATGCAAGACCATTTATTAAAGATTTAGGAAAATTAGCAGGACCATTATACTCTAAGACAGGATCTAAGGGACAAAGAAATTTTAATATTGAAGATATAAAATTAGTACAAAACATAAAAGAAAGAATAAAAAATATTCCTGATCTTAATATGCCATTAGAATCAGATTATTTAATAATAGAGACAGATGGGAGTTTTGACGGATGGGGTGCAGTATTAAAATCAAGACCACATAAATATAGTTCTAAAAAAGAAGAAAAAATATGTGCTTATCAAAGTGGAAAATTCAAAGAAGAAGGTAATAAAGCTAGCATAGATGTTGAAATTTTAGCTGTAATATACGGATTAAATAGCTTTAGAATTTATATTTTAAATAAACCAGAAATATTAATAAGAACAGATTGCGAAGCTATAGTAAAATTTCACCAGAAAATTAATGATAAAACTAGTAGCAGAAGAAGATGGTTAAATTTTTTAGATACTATATCAATTTATAATTCTATAATTTTTGAGCATATTAAAGGAAATGATAATAGTATTGCAGATCAATTAAGTAGATTATTGATTAAAGTTTAAATTTTAAATGTTACAGAATGAGACCATCCTTCCAAGACAAGGGCAAAGGAGTTCAACCTCCAACCCCAGATTTTTCAGACTTATATAAACAGACAGTATTATCTAATTTACATTTTAGACCACTAAATAAAATGGATGATAATAGAATAGAAAGGTTACAATTTGGACAACATAATTTAATAGCATATGAATCATCTAATTTGACTTTTAGACACTTGCCTATATACCAGCTAGATAAACAACAGAAATGTTTAATAGACAATATTTGGATAGCTCATAATAAAAAAGACACTAAATATATAGTTGCTGTATTAAATGCTTTAGGATATTACTTTTCTACTAAAAATAAAGAAAATAAGTTTAAATATTTTGAGTAGTATATATTATATCTTTGCAGAAATTCATTTCATTTTGTTTTAATTGTTTTTGTATTTGTAAATTAGTGCATTTTTCTTGTAATATTTTCATTATATGTTGTATTCTATGTCCTATTGACCATTTTGCTTGAGGGTTTTGTGCTACTCCTTCTCTTTTGGTCCATCTATCTTCTATTTCTCTTCCTAAAGCTCCAGGTAATTTATTAAATAATTTTTTACCTAAATCTTGATCAAATGCATTTCCACTAATTGTACAATAATAGAAATAATCATTTAAAAATTTCTTTATATAATACCAATTACTTATACTTAATTGTTCTAGTTTTATTACTGCATTTCTTTGTAAAGCTACTAATCCACTATTTGGATCTTCTCCGGTTATTAATGTATGTATTTTATTTGTAAAATTATATGGGTTAGGTCCTAATGATACTAAATACTGAAATTCTGATGGGAATTCTACTTTATAAGCTTCCCATAAAGCCTTAGTTGATTCTCCTAAGAATGTTTCTAAGTATTTATACATTGTTTCAGCATCAGTTTCTGTATAGTTTTTTATAAAATCTGCTACTACTATTCCTTTCCATAAATCTATTACTGAATTCCATCTTTGTGGATCATGTGCAGCTATATTTAAAATTTTTCCTTTACTTCCTCCTTCTTGGAGTATTATTGGTTCTTCTATAGGCATTCTTTTTCCCATAGGTTTAACTTCTGTTATTGGAACATCTCCTTGTCTATATACTCTTCTACGTGGTATATTTCCTGTACTATTATCTGCAGTATAACCTTGTTCATTTGTTCTTTGAAATGGACACTAGAACTTGCTGTTTCCATTAATTCTTTTTGGCTGAATATAGATTCTATCTCAGATATTTGACTATCATTTTCTTGTATTTCTGTCATTATTTTATTAGTTTTATCTAATTTTTCTTGTAAATTTTTTTCTAATCTATAACCTTTATTATCTGTTCTTTTTTCACAGGTTGAAATGTAAAGTTACCTGTTCTAAGTTTAAATCTTTTAATTTACATCCCTTGCATGTAAATAATCTATTTTTATTATTTTTACATATTTCTTTTGCTTTTTCTATAGCTAAATCTACTTCATAATCGTCTTCTAATATTATTTCTATATTCATACCTTCTAAAGGCATTTCTTCTATAACACTTTCTTCTTCAATGTCTTTTTGAGCTTCATAATTATAGTCTGTAAATCTAATTGAAGGTTCTCCTTTAGAATTTGTGTATATTAAATGAGAGTCTGGTGTTAAAGCTTCCTTTTCTTTAAAATCACCTAATTTCCATTCTAATCCCGCATATTCTTCAGGATTTATTTTTATGGGTTTTATTAATTTTATCCCTTTATTTCCCATTACTTCTACTACATCTTTTATTTGTAATTTAAATCTAGTATTACTACTATCTGTCATTTTACCTAAAAATCCTACACATATTAATAAATTCTTTCCACTATGCATTTCCTCATATCCTTTAGTTTGTATTCCTATTCTAATGTGATTTCCGAATTCATTTAAATTCATCATAAAATCTGGACTTATATAGAAAATTCCTCCATTATTAGTCATATCTACTTCTGTTAATGCTATAATTGCTTTTTTTATGTCTGACCATCTTTTATCATATATTGTAATTAATGTCTTTGTTCCTAAATTTTTTCTAGTTAATCCTTTAATTCCTATAACTATTAATCCCATATGCATTAAATCATTTTTAACATGTTCTATTTCTTTTACAGATTCGGAGTTTATGAGTGGTAAAGATACAGAAGTTTTTCCCAATACTGACAATTGTTCTTCTCTATAATGTCTATATAGTTGAGATTTTGAATTTGTATTGTATAAAACTTTTGGGTTTAATAAATTTAATTTATTTTGCTGAAATATTTGTATATCTTTATCTGTATCTATTATTTCATCTAATTGTTGATTATTGTCTTCTTTTGTCTTTCTATTTAGTATTCTTGACAAAAAGTTATTACTTATACTATTCTGGGTGTAACTTGATCCTGGTCTTTCTTTTCTTTTGTCTCTTGATCTAGTTGGAAAAATGTCCATTTTTGCTGTTTTTTGATTATTTTTTCTTTTTGTGGTGTAATTTCTATTTTAGTTAATTTTTCTATTAGTTCTTCCACTCCGGTTGTGTTTATATTTTTACCTTCTAATTTTTCTTTTTTATCTATCTTATTATGTAATTGTAATAAAAGTGATATTATTATATTATTCTGTTTTATGATAATTTGATCTGATTTTGAAGGTGCGTTAAATTCTTTATAATCTAATGGAAGGGTTGTTCTTTTTTCTATTAATGTTATTGCTTCTTTATATGTCTCTGTTTCTATTAAATCTATCATGAAAGAACTATTTCTTTTATTGATGCTAATTCTGTCTTTATTTCTTGTAATTTTATTATTAAAGTATTATTAACTTCTTCTCTTAATTTATTATTGAATTTTTTAGTTAATTCTATTCCTTGTTCTTTTAAATAGTCTAAATTTTCTTCTATCTTATTAAAAGTTTGTTTTTGTCTATTTTGGGTTTCTTCTTGTTCACTTAATATAAGTTTGTTTTTGTCTATTTTGGGTTTCTTCTTGTTCACTTAATATTTTTATGATTTTACTATTATGTTCTTTAATTTTTTCACTTAGGTTTATTATTAAATCTATTAAAGTATTATATTGAGGGTCTTCTGTATGTAAACTATGGTCTCCACTGTCAAAATTATACTTTATAATGCTTTCGCTTAGTCTATTACAATTTGCCGTATAGTCTACAATGAAGTTTCAATGTGAGAATGGAATAATTGTCATATAATATAGGCAAAACTAATAAGGCTTGATTAATGGCTCAATACTCGGAACTCATGAGGACTCACCAATTGACATAGGAAAGAGCCAAGTCTTCTTCTTCAATGACCACAAATCTCCTCAATGGCCCGTACCTAAAATGTTTGGGGAAAAGGGAGAAAATATGGGTTAGTTCAAACCACATGTACAAGTATGGTTCTTATGCACAAAAATCATCAATGCATGAGAAAAGGACAATTTAGTCAAAATCATACTTTCTATCAATTTAATTCAACATGCATAAATACGAAACATAATAAGTCAATTCAACATAATAGTAACCCAACACATAGATAACCCAAGCAATACTTGTGCAATGCCAAAGATAGAACCCTATAATACTATCCAAGGCTGAATATCACATTAATCAACCAACTTCATACTTGAAACATATTCTCATAATTCATCAACATTATTAAATACGTGCATACTACTCATATCTTATCAGCATAATCATAATCGTAGTCATAATCATAAAAAGAACACTACTAGAACCATCCCTTAGGATCCCACATGTGCAATGAGTAAGAGAAGTCCCATACCCTCCCTTACCCTATGTAGAAGCCTTCTAGAAAACCCTATTAATATTTCACATACTTAACTCATTCATTTATTTATACATTAGGGAAAGAAGTGCAATAAACGATATGAGACCATGTGAGCTACATGGAATCCGGTGTTCTACTCCCACACCAAAAAGAGAGGGTTAAAACTTGCCTAAGGTGCAACCATTCATATGTAGCTATCTAGTGGATCCACTAAGCTAGAGTCCTATGTGGGCACATAGTTAAGGGTCAAGGAGATTTTCTGTAGAAACCTTTACTTACTAACTTGGAGGTTTCCTCTCATGAGACAACACATAATTCGGGAATCTGGACTTACTAACGTGAGGAAGCCATGTGGGAGAACGGACTTACTAACATGGGACCTCCATCTCATTTACATGCCCTTTCGGTGCTACGCAATTATACCCTTTAGTAATCATCTTATGACATCATACAAGCTCACATTAGTCTCTTATAGACCCTTATGTAAACATCCTATCATAATAGCTCATAGGTGATCATAAGTGAGAACTATCTTTTCACTTTAGACACATCATAATCATGACAAACTACATTCAATAATATAATAATCATATCATAATATAATTACATACTTCATATCTAATTTATGAATATAGGGTTAGGGATGAGGGATTCTTATCACCAGCATCACAACAACACAATTAGCTATATCATCATTATCACATAAGTAGATTTAACCTTGCATAATTGAGATCAAAGGAGAATCAAGATCATACCTCATTGCCCTTCTTGGGGCTTCATACTTCAATACCCAAGAAATAAAAACCAACATATGAAATAGGGAAATTCATGAAGTATTAACATAACTAAAATCAATGTAATTAAGTGACAAGTTCATCACCCTCATCAATTCACCTTAATCAATACAAGAAATTAGGGATTTAGGGGAAAGACATGGTTCAAGGGAAAACTCATAGGAATTGATCAGTTACCCATTAATTCGCACTTAAACAACATTAATTCATCATAATTCATCACAATTGATTCACAATTTTGTTTTACAAAGAAGACACATGTTAGGAGAAAAAACCTTGTTTTGGGGGATTTAGAAATCATCTTTTGAAGGACCTCTTGGGGAATGGATTCCTAAGAGTGAAAGAAACCATAACTTAATGAAGATTAATCCACGAAATTGAGTTGAAAAACTTGAAGGCTTGATCTTCTTCTTGGAGCTCTATTGGTCTTCAATGGAGTTTTGGAGGAAGAGATATAATTTGGGTGGGAGAGAGATTTTTCAGTTCAACCTGTGGGATTTAATTTGAGTGATAAAATGGACCTAAAACTGATTATAAGAAATTATATAGTCACCCATTGAATTACCCAAAATGCCCCTCATATAAATGGGTTTATTTGAGAAGCCAAAACACCCAAAATACAACTTTTAGGATATTTGGAAAGTAGGCGCACGTCGCGAGGATAATTCCCCAATTTATATTCAAATTTTGAGCTGAGGCAGTAGGGTCCGTGTCAGACACCCGTCGCGAGGAAAACATCAGATTCCCACGTGATGCTGCGCAACTTGCAGCTGCCACTAGAATCTGCCTGCGTGCAAGCTGCCTCGGAAGCTTGGTCACCCAAATTCGGGTCCTGCCCAAGGACCCTTCCGGTGTTCCTTGGTGTGTCGTGACGGTAAGTTTTGACCCTCTATAGAACACAGTACTTATTCAAAGTCTTCCTACAAGCTTTGTACTCCATTTACCGCTCCGAACCGTCACAAAACATAGGGACCTCAACTAGTCAAATTTCGCTAGTTTCTGGACGTTAAGGCTTTTCTTTAATACTATTGCTCCAATACTTCTCAAACAAGTTATTCATACTTATTTTAGGTCTAAATCATCATTATAAAACATATTAGGCTCTAGTGTAGGTAATGAAATTTCTGGTTTGGTCAATACTCCCTCTTCCCTTAGGAACATTTGTCCCCAAATAACACTCTAAACCTTTTTACAAGAAGAAAAGACTCAAGACTAGCAGGCAACCAACCAAAAATACCATAATGAGTCACAACTCATAGGAGGAAATCTCAAATCCTTTCAACAAATAACATGGCATCAACAACTAGGAACTTACTCCACACATACTTATAACATAAGCTCAGCTTTTCATATCACAAAAGGAGGTACTACTTTCTCCATTTCAATATAAGCTCAATATGAACATTAAAAGTTTGCATCTTTATTTTTTATCAAAAAAATATCAATTATGCTCATTATAATCTTCCATGGACACTTATAGCACACAACACACTCAACTGAAAGCCACATAATAAACATATTTCATGGAAAGACAAGAACTCAACTTAGGCTTGAGTCTCTTCTATATTATGCACATATATTAGAAAAACATGATAATATCAATATTATTCATAATAGTCATAAAACAAACTACTAACCTCAGTCTTGTCTAGGAGTAAGGGGAAAAAAATGAGGGTAGCGGCACTTCATGTCGGCCTCGGCCTCCCATGTTGCACCGTAAACAAGGTGGTTCCTCTATAGAACTTTTACGGAGGCAACCTCCTTATTCTTCAATTTCTTAACTTGACGGTCCAAGACCTCAACCGGACCTCTTCATAAGAAAGATCCTCTTTTACCCTTAAATTGTTTAGAGGAAGAATGGAAACCAGGTCCCCAATGCACTTTTTGAGGAAGGAAACATGGAATACGGATAAATCATGGCCAACTTATTTGGCAACCTCAACTCATAGGCAACACTCCCAACTCGCTTCAAAATTTCATAAGGGCCCACATAACGAGTACTAAGCTTCCCCATCTTTCCAACCTCATCACCCCTTTCATGGGTGAAATTTTTAAATAGACCCAATCTGCTACTTCGAATTCAAGGTCGCTCTTTCTATTGTCAGCATAAGATTTTGGTTGAGTTTGAGTTGTTTTTACTCTATCTCTTATAACTTGAAACTTCTCAAGTGCTTCATATACCAAGTCGGGACCCAATATAGCAAACTAACCTACCTCATACCACCCTACCGGAGATTTTCACCTTCTCCCATAAAGTTCCTTAAAGGGTGCCATAGAGATAGTTGAGTTGTAGATATTGTTGTAGGAGAATTCTATCAAGGGTAGGTGGTCATGACAATTACCCTTGAAGTCGATGACACATTCCCTCAACATATCCTCAAGAGTTTGTATAGTGTGTTCCACTTGACCATCCGTCTGGTGATGAAAAGTCATAATAAGCTTAACCTTTGTACCAATCCCACTTTCGAAAACTTTTCAAAAATGGGAGGTAAATTGAGTAACTCTACACGAAATTATGGAAAAAGGGGTTACATGTAAATTTAATATCTATTTGATGTACAATTTGGCATAGTCTTCCACCGAATATGTGACTTTGATGGGGAAAAAATATGCGGACATGGTTAGCCTATCCACAATGACCCATATCGAGTCATGTTGTATTCTAGTACGAGGCAACCCCACTACAAAATCCATGTTTATATCCTCCCATTTCCATGTAGGAATATCTATATTTTCAGTCAAGTCACCCGGCCTTTGATGCTCTACTTTCACATATTGGCAATTCGGAACTTAGCAACAATGTCCTCTATGTCCCATTTCGTACCATTCCACCAATATGTTACTCGTCTATCATGGTAGATCTTTGTAGCACCTTTATTAATGGAATATCGGGAAACATGAGGCTCTTCCATGATCAATTCCCTTAAACCATCCACATCCGGTACACATAATGTTACTTGGTGCCTAAGCACCCCATCTTGTCCTTGAGAGAAAGACTCATTAGACTTACTAAGGGAAATTTACTTAAACTCCATCAATAGAGGATCAATGTGTTGCTTGGATTTCACCCCAACCACTAAAGATGACTCGGAGTTGTGGCGAACCACGAAACCACCCTTTGGAGAGTCTTCTAGTAGGACACCTAAACGAGCCAAACCTACGAACCTCTTTTACAAGCTCCTTCTTAACATCAACCACATTAGTCACCTTACCCATGGACACTCTACTCAAAGAATCCGCTACCACATTAGCTTTTCCGGGATGGTAAAGGAAACTCATGCTATAGTCTTTTAAAAGTTCTAACCATCTTCTTTGACGTAGTTTCAAATTTTTATGGGTAAACACATATTATGAACTCTTGTGATCGGTGAATATATCAACATGTACCCCATAGAGATAATGTCTCAAAATTTGCAATGCAAGTACCAGGGAAGCAAGCTCAAGGTCAGGTGTTGGGTAATTTTTCTCATGTTGCTTGAGTTTTCTAGAGGCATACGCTATGAATTTCCCATGTTGCATGAGCACACATCCTAAAACCACTTGGGAGGGTTCACAATAGACCACAAAACCTTAAATACCCTCCGGTGAAGTCAATACCAAATCAAAGGTGAGTCTATATTTCAACTATTGGAAACTCTTTTTACATGATTCCGACCATTCGAACTTGGACTTCTTTTGGGTTAAGGTCGTTAATGGAGATGCGATAGAAGAGAACCCGTCCACAAACCATCAATAGTAACCGGCCAACCCTAGAAAACTTCAGATGTCGGCAGGACTCAACAGTCTAGGCTAACATTTGACCACTTCCAGATTCCTTGGTTAAACCTATAACCCTTCACTAGAGACAATGTGTCACGACCCTCAAGCACGCCCTGGAATCTAGGGATAACCCTCGGATCGTGACCGAGCGTACTTGACTCTTTGGGGTCTCATACTAGCCCTTTAACTATCGTTCATTACATAAGACATGAAAAGTAGTGTGGGATTTAGAACTATTCACGAATAATTTAATAAAGGAAGTCTTTCATAAATACTTAGAAAATCTCATCATCACAAACCAACTTAAAGACATGACATAATATCTAAGGGACATGGCCCTTTATATAAAAAGAGAAATACATAATAAGTCTTTAATAAGAATCTATGAAAAGGACTATGCCCTCGAATAAATGAGGACATACTTTGCCATGAGAGGAACTTTCCCAAGCTTCACCTTCAAACCTTCAAAAGCTTCCAACCTATACTTATAGAGTATAGAAAAGTATGGGGTTAGTACAAACAATATACTAAGTATGGAATATGCAAAATCATTCAAAAAGGGGCATTTTAGTAAAGTAAGCTTTCATGCCAAATAATTATAACATTCATGAATTTAGAATCAAAACAACAGAAGAAATATCATTTAACACTTAGTTAAGGATTTTCCATAATTTTACTCCAACAATACTGTCACATCTGGGTTTACCCCCTAGACGCGACCGACTTCGTCATCCTCTTTGAGGACTAAGACTAGCCTCTTAGTTTTTATCATTGCATTCACAAGTCAAAAATACGGAAGAATTTATGACTTTTAACTATATCAAATTGGAGGTTTACATAGACCTCTACATACACGTAATAATATTATTATCGAGTATACATAGACCCTTCGTATAAGAAGATTACTTAGTCTTCTACTTTTATTTCAGATACCTATATAAGATAGAACAGAATCATAAAATTCGTCTCATCTCATAACCATCTAAAATGACTATATCAACTTGGGCATAGCCCTACAACAATTAAGGTAAGCAACATATAGGCTTTATAAAATTTGTTCTCAAATGAAAGGTAGAGTAAACATAAGTGTCTTAATATCTAAGCAAATCCCTAGCTAGAATATTGGCATCGTCCTCGTCCAAATGAGGACCTACCACTTGGATGAGAGACAATATCCAAGCCTCCTTTTAGATCACCTCGAACAAAACCTCAATAACCAGAACCTAAAATGTTTGGAGAAAAGGAAGAAAGTGGGGTTAGTACGATACTTGTACTAAGTATGAGACCATATGCACATATAGCAAAAATCATCCTAAAAAGGGTCATTTGGTTAAATACAGCCATTTTACCTCTTTAAGGACTTATGAACAATCAACAAACTATACTAACCATTTAAACATGTTCAACAAATAAAATAAGCTATATGCATATCAACATACTTGAACCCACAATCTCATATAACTCTATCTCCAAGTAATAACATCACAAGCATGAATAAGAGCTCATCATGTCAATAGTAACACAAGACAAATAATCATAATCCTCATAAAGTCAACAAGTGCAATGACCAAGCAATGTCCCATAACCTTACTCAATCAAGTAACCCAATAAGAACCATAAATAGTAACTCACTTGTCATAACATAACAATCAAGTACACATAACCTCGTACTTTAGCAATAAAGACCAATTACATGTTCATAAGAATCATAATCATCATATAAGGTCATTTACATTTGTCGTCATTAATATACATAATATTAACCTCCTAAAGCTCCTATCAAGTCAAACTAGTGCAAGGCATAGGTAGAGTCGCATACCCCTACCTAAGCTAAGTCAAGCCCCTCAAGTCACTTTAGTTAGTTTATACCTCATTACTTCATTTTAGTTTAGAGAACCCTTGACTTAACCGACATAGACCACATGAGCTAATGTGGAAGCCGGTGTCGTAAAACCTTACACCGATGGAAGATGGTCTACCGGCCAAGATAGAACCTAACATGAAATGTAGCATCTAGGTGGATCCACTATCTAGTATTCCTATGGTGGAATCATAGTTATGGAACTTGGGGAAACATTGGAAACATCACTCTACACACTATTTGGGTCATGAGGATATCCACCCGTGAGAATCATAGTTAACCCTACCTTCCCTATGTGGGAAAGTGTCACCCTCTCACATACAAGATCACTCGGTGCTAAGCTAAGTCCCTTCTTGAAAGGTCTTTAATGTCTTTACTTATCAATCATAACTTATTTTAGGTCATAGGGTTTAACCCTTGTATAATCATCATCATAACAGCTCAATAGGAATTGCATGAGTATAATCCTTTCATCACAATCCACATAAGTAAGGTTAACACATTACATACTCTTTCATAATAAGGAACATTGGTAATCACCATCATCCTTATGAATTTACATCTTAATTTACCTCACAACCATAAATAAGAAATTTCAATTCATTATCATACCACCCTACCAATCCAAAATAAGGCATACTCCAACACAATCATCATGACTTAATCACAATTAATCATAATTGAAGCAAAGTATAGGGATAACAAGACTTACCAAGTCTCCTTCAAAATTCATCATCAAGGACTTACCATCAACCCTTAGTTTAACTCAATTAGGTCATCAAATCACCATAAGTCAATAACCAATATAATCACAAGGCTAAAGGAATCACTACATCACAATTCGATAATAGATCAAGGCTTATGATTAAGTCAATTCATCATACCCTAGATCACTTCTCAAGAACTAGTATGAAAGATGATACATCACCCTAATTCATTCATAATTAACATAACAACATCATCTAGTAGTAATTCAACCCTTAACCAAGTCAATTAAATGAACAATCTACAATATAAGTCAAGATCACAACCTAGGGTTAGGGACTTAGGATCATGTTCTTCAATTTAGGCAAGACCATCAACAATTACCATAATCAAGTTAAAATAAATGATAATCTATTCAATATACCATAAAAAAAACATCAACAACTCAATCCATAACTTCATATTCGTAATTGGATGAAACCCATTTGAAAACTCTAGATTTGAAAACACTTTGAATGAACCCTTTAAGGAAAGAGGTCTCAAAAGTGAAGAGATACCATACCTCAACGTTTTGGTGAATATTTGGAGATGAAATCACCCTTTTCCATCCCCCAATACCCTTCCTTGACTTAGCCTTCAATGGTGTCTTCCAATAGAGAGAGAAAGAAGAGAGAAGATAGAGGAATTGTTTTAGGGATTCTAATTAGTTTAATGGGGTTGGGGACTTTATATGGGAGGTTAAATAACTTAATTAGGCCCCCTTAATCCCCTAATTAACCGCCTAACCCCTTAACCAATAAAATGAAACCAATTAAAAACGTACAGGAAATCAAGACCCCTCACAGATGGAACCCCGCCGACGGGCCGTCTCTGAGTCGACGGACTGACCCCCCCCCTCCGTCTTGCACATCGTAGGTAAGTTCAGAGACTTGTGCATGCGGGGGATTCCTCAAATTGTCTAAGTGTGGGACGACGGTGGAATCGATGCCCCGTCAGTAGACACACGAATAGTAGCTTGTCCCGTCAATGCACAATGCCCAGACAGTGTTGCCTCAACCTGCAGGGGTCCTCCTAAAGGGCCCTTGGTTTTTCTTGGGGACTCTTACACGGACGTTTCAATTATGGAACATCTCTAATATGTGTTACACACATTTCCACCAAATTCCATAAATTTCCTACTCTTAAAAACTAGTCAAATAGGGTAAGGAACACTAGTACCTATTTGAACCAACTTCCGAACGTCATGGACGTTCTTGGACGTTTTGGTTAATAAACTTCCTAAATGACCTATATTCATTAAACTAACCTTAAAACTAGACTTCATGACACCTATGTTAGGCTTTACGACACGTCTTGGATTTCCGAAGTGTTACATAATCCCCCCCTTAGGAACATTCGTTCCCGAATGACACTAAAACTCTTTTGAAGGAAGGAATAGACTCAGGACTAGCAGCCCAACCAACATCAAATCAATACAACATAATACATATCATTTCAATCAAGGCAATTCAAAACTTCAATTACGAAATATGAGACTCAAACATTACTTCATGAGGCATTTCCTCTTCACAACAACAATATGAGCTCAACATGACACAGATGAGTCAATTAGAATCAAGTTCAACTTATCAACATGATATACATTACTTCATAAAGACTCACCATGTCAAAATGCACAACATAACTCAAAGCAAGCTAAAAGCAAAGTTTCAAGTTCAAGGCACAATCACTGTAGCTTCACTGTGAAGTTTCCAAAAGTGCACATTTTGAAAAACTTCATCCAAAATTCAAGAAACTTCAATTTCTAGTCATACTTATTTTATTAAAAATAATGTCTAACCTTAATTATAAAAAGGATGAGGGTAATGGGACTTCATGTCGGCCTCGGCCTCCCATGTTGCACCCTCGACTAGGTGATTTTTCCATAAGACTTTACGGATACCACCTCTTTGTTCCTCAACCTTTTCACTTGCCTATCAAGGATTTGAACCGGAACCTTCTCATGAGAAGAAAGAATGGACATGGTATCACCGACATACTTTTTAAGCATATAGACATGAAAAACCGGATGAACCGAAGGTAATTCACTAGGCAACCGCAACTCATAGGCAACCTTACTAACACTTTGCAAGATTTTGTAGGGACCCACATAACAAGGACTCAACTTCCCTTTCTTGCCAAATCTAACAACCACCTTCATAGGTGAAATTTTCAAATACACCTTATCACCTTCTTCAAAGTCAAGATTCCCCCTCCTATGATTGGCATAAGACTTTTGCCGACTACAGGCCGTTTGCAAACGATTTATTATAATATGAACTTTTTCCAAGGTCTTATAAATCAAATTGGGACAAAGAATGAAAGACTCACCGACTTCAAACCACCCAATAGGAGACCTACACCTCCTACCATACAAAGCTTCATAGGGAGCCATGTAAATGGATGAATGGAAACTATTATTGTAAGCAAACTCTACCAAAAGCAAGTACTTATCCCAACTTCCTTTGAAATTGATGATACAAGCTCTAAGTATATCTTTAAGGGTTTGAATAGTACGTTTTGCTTGACCATCTGTTTGGAGATGAAAAGTGGTACTCAACTTCACCTTAGTACCCAACCCTTCTTGAAATGACCTCCAAAACATAGATGTCAATTGTGCACCCCTATCCGATATGATGGATAACGGAATACCATGGCGACACACAATCTCATCTATGAAGATCTTATCATATTCTTCCTCTGAATAAGTTGATTTGACGGGAATGAAGTGAGCGGACTTGGTCAACCTATCAACCACCATTCATATGGAGTCATATTGCTTTTGAGTCTTAGGGAAAGCTTCCACAAAATCCATATTGATGTCTTCCCAATTCCAAGTAGGAATTTGGATTTCTTGTAGTAAACCACCCGTTTTTAGATGTTCTGCCTTCACTTGTTGGCAATTTGGACACTTAGCAACAAATTCCGCTATGTCTTTCTTCAAACCTTCCCATCAATAAGTTTCCTTAAGGTCACGGTACATCTTTGTGGCACCCGGATGAATGGAGTAGCGGGACCCATGGGCTTCCTCAAGGATCCGATCCCTAAACCCATCTACCTCGGGAACACACAATCTCCCTTGGTACCTCAAAATACCATCCCCCCTAAGGAGAATGATTCATTTAGCTTACCAAGGACCGAATCTTTCAATTCCATCAATGGTTGATCAAGGTGTTGTTTGGACTTCACCTAAACCACCAAAGATGACTCAGAGTTATGTTGAACCCTCACACAACCATTCAGAAAATCTTCCAACCTCACACCCAACCTATCAAACCTATGAACATCTTTGACTAGGTCTTTCCGGGCTTCATCTATGTGGGACACACTACCCGTAGTCGTACGACTTAGGGCATCCTCAACCACATTGGCCTTGCCGGGGTGATAGAAGACACTAATGTCATAATCTTTCAACAATTCTAACCACCTTCTTTGTCATAGTTCAACTCCTTTTGGGTAAACACATATTCAAGACTCTTATTGTCGGTGAAGACATCGACATGAACACCATACAAGTAATGCCTCCATATCTTTAAGGCAAACACAACGATCGCTTGTCACGACCGGGATCTAGACCCCAGACGAGACGAACGCTGTTGACCTCTCAGAGGTTACAGACAAGCCTACATACGTCGTCGTTACTTCATCTAGGTTAATTTTAGCGGAAAATTTGAACTTTTGTTTACTTAAACTTTATATTGGAAAACATTGATCTCGCATAATACTATCTACCTAAACTCATAAGCGTTCACAACAAACATCTAAATCAAGATAATCAAATGAAAGATATAGTCATAAATATAGAGTTTCCGAAATGGCACCATACAACGTCTGAAAGTAAATACGAATGAAACGCTAGTGGAACATACTCCACTAGCTCATGCCAACGTCTACGCTAGAATAA
Source organism: Solanum sitiens (assembly GCA_016801875.1). NCBI lineage: Eukaryota > Viridiplantae > Streptophyta > Magnoliopsida > Solanales > Solanaceae > Solanum > Solanum sitiens. Next base: position 50,029 of record JABWTJ010000976.1, read on the forward strand.
ATCAGTAAGCATCCTCGAAATCATGAAGGCCTACCAAATCCGGATGAAAACTCCACGTCCGAATAACTGCGTCAACTCGTAAGCTCTAACATCCAGCTGTACCTGCACCTAAAAGTAGATAAATGTATGGAATTAGTACACACTTGTACCAAGTATGGGTATATGCAAGCACACACCACGGACATGCATGATTTAGAATAGCTCTCTCCTAACGATATGAGTTATGGAAAGTCAAGTCAGTGGACTTGCCAAAATAGGATTAGGAAAGTCATGCCATGAGAGTAACATGCATCATCATACGTATCATATTGCACACATAACATAACATATTGCATATAGCACATAACATATTGCATATAGCACATATCATATTTCATTTCATTCGTTCATATGCCATGAGACCCTGGAATCATGGACTTCACATTAGGAATTCCCAAAATGAGGGCTCAACATATGGGACCTCAACTAGGGAGCCTTCTTTAACAAACACAGAGTCTACTTCATTCATTCATACGTACTTCATTTCATTTCATTCATAGGCTAGTGTAAACACCAACTATACCTAGGATGTAGTTTAAGACTCTCATTGGGTTCACTATGCAATGACTAAGAATGAGCTAGTGTCATTACATAAGTTTAGTTCGCTTGTGATTATCCTACCCAAACACATTTGGCATCATTCATTTCATTTTGGGCATTACATGAGGTTGGCCTCATTCTTTCTATGGGAACTTTAACTTTAACCGACATAGATCATGTGAGCTTCATGAAATGTTGTGTCTACCCCACACCGAAAAGAGGTGGAATCAACAGCCAAAGTGAAACCAAAACATGCTAGCGTATATAGGGAAATGAACCTTGCTAGATCCCTATGTTGGCTGCATAGGTTCAAAGACTAGGAGATATAAGGAGACTCATACCCGTCAGGACGGACAGTCTCACCTCATGAGAATTACACGAACCTCTTCCTTCCCGAAAGAAGGAATCACCACTTATAGCTAGCCTATCGGTGCTCAGTATAAAGTTCCATTACATTCATCTCATACATCATAGAAGATGGCTTCTAGCATGAGGACATCATAGCTCATTATATGATTTCTCATCTCATCATTAGTATTGAGTATGCATTAACTTTAATACTTTCATTCAAGTGTTCATAGAGACTGGTCTCTTTATTAACTTTACACTCTCATAGGCAAGTACGTTTTGGTAACATTTACTTAGGCTTATTTGAGATCGCTCTCATCTTTTACATTAGCCTCTTATCATGTTATCACCACATTCATTAGCTTTAGCACAATTGCTCTTCATAATTACTCACCCCTCTCCATGAATGTTCATTTAATCATATGCCAATGCACTTGCCTTTCTTAGTGTGTTTCACACTCTTACTTAACCCTTCTAGGGTCACATCAACCATCACATAACGTCTTAGGTTCACTTACTTTATAAACGTATGCTGGACTTATGAGTCCATACACACAAGCCATGAGGCTTCATTCATAGTTCATTTAAATGATTCACATTTACCCAAGATTATGCGGTACAAGACTTATGCATCTTGTAAGTATGCCAAGGTCTCAATTTTGATTCCTATAGGTAGCATTCATTAATTATTTAATCACGTAAGACTTATGTGTCAATACGGAATTGGGCAAGGGAACCCTATTTCAAATCCATTGTATAACACTTAGTTAGTTTTCTCTATATATTTTGTTGACATAAACTTTTTGGCTAGGGAACCCGAGATCCATCCCCCACACCTACACTTCCTTTCTTTCTTTTTCTTGATTTTTTTGTCTTAAATATTTTGGGCTGGGGGACCCAAGATCGAATCCCCACGCCCACATTTCTTTCTTCTTTCTTTCTTTACTTGATTCCTTCGTTTAGACCAAGAGGTTGTGGGATCGATTCCCCACGACCTCACCCTATTTTTATTTATATTTACTCTTTACTTTCTCATTCGGCTGAGAGGTTGTGGGTTCGATCCCCACATACCTCATTTTATTATTTCTTTAGTTCATTTTTCTCCTCTCTCCTTCACCCATCCAAGAGGTTGTGGGTTCGAACCCCACACGCCTCACTTCATTTTTCTTTCATTTTTCTCCTAACTTTTCACTTGAGCCTTACTCCATTTCGAATCCCCCTTACCTTTTTTTTTTTTTTATAACTTGTATATGGTGAGGTCTTGGGTTCAATCCCCACTGACCTCATGCATTTAAAACAAAATTTAAAACTAAAATTTTACATTAAGCTGGCTGAAACCAAAATCCCAGAATGCTGGAAATGTGTTCACTTTTTGCAGTCAATTTTCTCACCCTTTTATATTTTAGATTTAGGACAATTTCCATGTAGCATGTAGTGCATCTTTAGGTGCGTTTTCATGGTTACTTTTGATCAAGATTTTTCACTCAATTCAGCAACATTACACTCACATGAACATCACGATTCAACATATTCATACACGTAAAATACAATAATTTAACATGTCAAATGTCATGCTTCAAGCCGAGACCAAAATCGCAGTACACACATGCACCCACAAGTTAACATATTACACATTTTCGAAAACACTTCTTTCATTTCTACATAATTCCAAATACACATTCAAACACGTAATCACAACTAACCTTAAAATCATCTACCAGAAGTCATACAAACGCATACTTGAATCTTTCAAAGGATCTAATGACAGGGGCATGCAACGGGGACAACCTTAGTTTTCGATTGTGAATAGACTTAACCTTAGGGGTCTCTTGGGAAAGGGACCAAGATGGAAGAAAACACATACCTGAAGTTGTTCAAAGATGTTCTTAAGTGCTGCCAAAATCCGCCCACTAAGCCGACGTATCACCACCAAAATCACAAGCACAATCCATCGAGAATTTGGTTTTTGCTTTTCGTTTTGAAGCTTATTTTGCTTTTGAGTTTGAGCGTTCAAGTTCTTGATGAACTTTATATTTTTTTTGTTTTGTTCTCTTCCTTTACTTAAGAGTGATCGTGTAAATAAGGTGAGAGTAGAGAGAGATGGGAGTTAGTGTTAGCTTAGGATTAGGAGATTAGGTGGAGACTTAGTCAAATTAGGACTTCTCTTAATTGTTTAAAATCTGATTTTTTTCCACGGCTACATGAAATGACCACCATGCCGCTACAAAATAAAGTAATAAACATCAATTAAATCCACCTAAACGTCGCTTCCACCAAGGCTCGAACTCAGGTGAAGTTTAACAAGCGAAAAAGGGTCAAATTCGGCCAACCGTACCCGAATTGCCCCTCCTCTTCAAATTAATTAATTAATTAATTAATTAATTACTTAGGGTAATTACAATACTACCCCTATCTTTGAAAAGACCCTTTTACCCCTAGACCCTCCCAACCTAAGATTACCCCTTTTAAGTCCGGTAAAACTCATCCGGGTGAATCTCTTCAATTCGGGTGCCCTACATGGTTGGTTCTCACCTTGCCTAGCTCAATTAACTCACCAAGTTGGTTGGATTGGCTAGTGCATAGGTTTTGATGTCTAGTTCTACGCGCAACAATCCATGTGAACCCAGTCTAATCCAGACATTCTAGGTACGTTTAAGCATTACTTATCATAGTCATTTTCAGGTTGTTACATTATCCCCACCCCCTCTTAGGAACATTCGTCACCGAATGAAACTTCTAATTATCTCGTACAATGCCAGTCATATCATAACATAAGTACTTTACACAGTCAAGCAATATCAACAAAGAATAGAGGAGACAAGGAAACTTAGACTTAAGAGTAAGGAGTCTAACCTCAAGAGCTGAAAAGATGAGGATAGCGGGATCTCATATCGGCCTCAGCCTCCCACGTAGCACCCTAAAAAAGATGATTCCTCCACAATACCTTCACTGTCGTAACCTCCTTGTTTCTCAGATGTTTCACCTGCCAGTATAAAATATCAACAGGAACCTCCTCATCGGACAAGTCTTCATCAACCCCCAAACCTTCAACACGCAGAATCGATGCTAGATCACCAAGAAACTTCTTTAACATAGAGACATGAAAGACTGGATGAACAGAAGCTAGCTCCGTAGGCAATGCCATATGTCCCGACGTACCTCGGACTCAACTTCCCCTTCCTGCCAAACCTCATCACCCCTTTCATGGGTGATATCTTCAAGTATACTTGGTCACCAACATCAAACTCTATGGGCCGCTTCCTATTATCCGCATAAGACTTCTACCGGCTGTAAGCAGTATCCAACCTATCCCTAATCACCCTGACCTTCTCTAAGGCCTCATGAATGATCTCTGGACCCAAAATGGATAACTCTCCAACATCGAACCACTCAACTGGAGACCTACACCTCCTACCATACAGTGCCTCAAACGGTGCCATCCCAATACTGGAGTGATAGCTGTTACTATATAAGAACTGTATCAATAGAAGATGGTCGTCCCAACTACCTCTGAAGTCGATCACACACGCCCTCAACATGTCCTCCAATGTCTGAATGGTGCACTCTGCCTACCAATTTGTCTGAGGATGGAAGGCAGTACTGAGCTTTACCTGCGTGCCTAAGCTCTTCTGGAAGGATCTCCAGAAATGCGAAGTGAACTGAGCTCCTCTATCTGAAATGATAGACAAAGGAATCCCATGCCACCTCACAATCTCATCAATGTAGACTCTCGCATAAGCCTCGGCCCTGTAAGTAGACTTCACAGGGATAAAGTAGGCAGACTTAGTCATCCTGTCCACAATAACCCATAAGGAGTCATGCTGTCTCCTAGTCCTCGGAAGACCAACCACAAAGTCTATGTTAATGGACTCCCACTTCCAAGTTAGAACCTCAATAATCTGAGTGAGACCACCAGGCTTAAGGTGCTCTGCCTTAACCTTCTGACAATTAGGACACTTGGCCACATACTCAGCAATGTCCTTCTTCATGCCATCCCACCAATAAATCTGCTTGAGGTCATGATACATCTTGGTGGAACCTAGATGTATCGAATAGCTGGAACCATGGGCCTCTACAAAAATCTTGGTCCGCAAATCATCCACGTCTGGTACACACAGTCTGTCATGGTACCTAAGTATGCCGTCACCTCCCAAATCAAAGGACTCGTTCATCTTTATCAGCACTGAGTCCTTCAACTCCATCAAAACAGGATCAAGATGCTGACCCTTCTTGACTTCAACTACCAAGGATGATTCAGAACTAGGATGAACAAAAACACACCCGGTAGTAGAAGCCATCAACCGCACACCCAGTCTAGCCAGTATGTGTACATACTTAACCTACTCCTTCTTCCCATCATCAACGTGGGCTGTACTCCCCATGATCAACCTGCTCAAAGCATTTGCTACAACATTTGCTTTCCCTGGAAGGTAGTGGACACTCATATCATAGTGCTTCAACAACTCCAACCATCTCCTATGATGTAGATTCAACTCCCTCTTTGTGAACACGTACTGGAGACCCTTGTGGTCTGTGAACACATCCACGTGCACTCCATACAAGTAATGCCTCCACAGCTTCAATGCAAACACCACAGCTGCCAACTCCAGGTCATGAGTGGGATAATTCTTCTCATGAACCTTGAGCTGTCTGGACGCATAGGCTATCACCTTACCACCCTGCATAAGAACACAACCCAAACTAACCCTAGATGCGTCACAATAAACAGTGTAATTTTCACAACATTTAGGTAACGTAAGCATTAGGGCTGAAGTGAGTCTGTCCTTAATCTCCTTGAAACTCTTCTCATAAATCTCCACCCATTCGAACTTGGCTTTCTTCTTAGTCAAAGCTATCAGTGGGGCAACAATGGAAGAAAAACCCTCTACGAACCTGCAATAGTAACCAGCTAATCCCAGAAAGCTACGGATATAGGTGGGAGTAAGAGGTCTTGGACAGTTCTTAACAGCCTCAGTCTTCCTGGGTTCCACCTCTACACCCTGATCGGACACAACATGACCCAGAAAGGTCACTGATCTCAACCAGAATTCACACTTGCTGAATTTGGCATACAGTTGATGTTGTCTAAGTACCTGCAAGGTTAGTCTAAAATGTTGTTCATTCTCTTTCTTGGTCTTAGAGTAGATGAGGATGTCATCAATGAATACTATGACGAAAAAATCAAGGTATTCACAGAAGACTCGGTTCATGAGGTCCATAAATACAGCTGGTGCATTAGTGAGATGAAGCCCTTATCAATGAGATCTTTTAACTGTAGCTTTAACTCTTTGAGTTCAGCTGGAGCCATTCTGTAGGAAGAATTGAAATCGTATCAGTATCGGGATCTAGGTCGATACCAAAATCAATCTCTCGAGGGGGAGGGACTCCAGGCAAATAATCGGGGAAAACATCTTGGAACTGATTCACTACACGCACATAGTCAATGGAAGGAATGTCATGATCTAGATCATTGACACTCACAAGATGACATAACAATCCCTTGTAAATCATTTTATTAGATTTTAGGTTCGAAATCAAGGGACTTGAACAACTCGAATTGTACCCCTCCTAGACAACCTCTAATTCATTAGGGAAACGGAATCTCACAACCCTACTACGATAATCCATGAAGGCATAACATTTATGGAGCCAGTCCATACAAAGTATATTATCAAAGTCATTCATGGGTAACTCAAATAGGTCTGCACACATAGTCTTACTACATACTACTATTGGGCAGTCTTTATGAACCCTATCATCTCTCACATTTTCTCCTAAGGTAGTACTAACTACAATAGGATCATGCAAAACCTCTGATAGTGTTCCAAAAGTAAGAGCAAGCAAGGGAGTCACAAAAGATTGATGTTAGATACGCTCATAACACCAAGAAATCAGATATTAAGGAAAGCACGATAAGATCAGAAGAAGGGAATTTTTCCTACGCATCATGAAGTCTCTAATTCATGATAGTGGTGCACTTCACTACCATAACTTAGAAACTACTCGATGTGTTTGATGTGAACTTATTATCCTTGGAATTTAACCTAATGTTCTGATACCACATTTGTCACGAACGGGATCTAGACCCCAGACGAGACGGGCGCCGTTGACCTGTCAGAGGTTGCAGACAATCCTACATACATCATCCTTACTTCATCTAGGTTAATTTTAGCGGAAAATTTGAACTTTTGTTTACTTAAACTTTATATTGGAAAACATTGATCTCGCATAATACAATCTACCTAAACTCATAAGCGTTCACAACAAACATCTAAATCAAGATAATCAAATGAAAGATATAGTCATAAATATAGTGTTTCCAAAATGGCATCATACAACGTCTGAAAGTAAATACGAAAGAAACGCTAGTGGAACATACTCCACTAGCTCATGCCTACGTCTACGCTAGAATAAATCAGTAAGCATCCTCGAAAGCATGAGGGCCTACCAAATCCGGATGAAAACTCCACGTCCGGATAACTGCTGCGTCGACTCGTAAGCTCTAACATCCAGCTGCACCTGCACGTAAAAGTAGATAAATGTATGGAATTAGTACACACTTGTACTAAGTATGGGTATATGCAAGAACACACCACAGACATTCATGATTTAGAATAGCTCTCTCCTAACGATATGAGTTATAGAAAGTCAAGTCAGTGGACTAGCCAAAATCGGATTAGGAAAGTCATGCCATGAGAGTAACATGCATCATCATACGTATCATATTGCACACATCACATAACATATTGCATATAGCACATATCATATTTCATTTCATTCGTTCATATGCAATGAGACCCTGGAATCATGGACTTCACATTAGGAATTCCCAAAATGAGGGCACAACATATGGGACCTAAACTAGGGAGCCTTCTTTAGCGAACACAGAGTCTGCTTCATTCATTCATACGTACTTCATTTCATTTCATTCATAGGCTAGTGTAAACACTAACTATACCTAGGATGTAGTTTAAGACTCTCATTGGGTTCACTGTGCAATGACTAAGAATGACCTAGTGTCATTACATAAGTCTAGTTCACCTCTTGATTAGCCTACCCAAACACTTTTGTTATCATTCATTTCATTTTGTGCATTACATGAGGCTGGCCTCATTCTTTCTATGGGAAATTTAACTTTAACCGACATAGATCATGTGAGCTTCATGAAATGTTGTGTCTACCCCACACCGAAAAGATGTGGAATCACCATCCAAAGTGAAACGAAAACATGCTAGCGTATATAGGGAATTGAACCCTGCTAGATCCCTATGTTGGCTGCATAGGTTCAAAGACTAGGAGATATAAAGAGACTCATACCCGTCAGGACGGACAGTCTCACCTCATGAGAATTACACGAACCTCTGCCTTCCCAAAAGAAGGAATCGCCACTCATAGCTAGCCTATCGGTGCTTAGTATAAAGTTCCATTACATTCATCTCATACATCATAGAAGATGGCTTCTAGCATGAGGACATCATAGCTCATTATATGATTTCTCATCTCATCATTAGTATTAAGTATGCATTAACTTTAACACTTTCATTCGAGTGTTCATAGAGACTGGTCTCTTTATTAACTCTACACTCTCATAGGCGAGTACGTTTTTGTAACATTTACTTAGGCTTATTTGAGATCGCTCTCATCTTTAACATTAGCCTCTTATCATGTTATCACCACATTCATTAGCTTTAGCACAATTGCTCTTCATAATTACTCACCCCTTTACGTGAATGTTCATTTAATCATATGCCAATGCACTTGGCCTTTCTTAGTGTGTTTTACACTCTTACTTAACCCTTCTAGGGTCACATCATCCATCACATAATGTCTTAGGTTCACTTACTTTATAAACGTATGCTGGACTTATGAGTCCATACACACAAGCCATGAGGCTTCATTCATAGTTCATTTAAATGATTCACATTTACCCAAGATTACGTGGTACAAGACTTATTCCTATAGGCAGCATTCATTAATTATTTAATCACGTAAGACTTATGTGTCAATACGGAATTGGGCAAGGGAACCCTATTTCAAATCCATTGTATAACACTTAGTTAGTTTTCGCTATATATTTTGTTGACATAAACTTTTTGGCTAGAGAACCCGAGATCCATCCCCCACACCTACACTTCCTTTCTTTCTTTTTCTTGATTTTTTTGTCTTAAATATTTTGGGCTGGGGGACCCAAGATCGAATCCCCACGCCCACATTTATTTCTTGTTTCTCTCTTTACTTGATTCCTTCGTTTAGACCAAGAGGGTGTGGGATCGATTCCCCACGACCTCACCCTATTTTTATTTATATTTTCTCCTTACTTTCTCATTCGGCTGAGAGGTTGTGGGTTCGATCCCCACATACATCATTTTATTATTTCTTTATTTCATTTTTCTCCTCTCTCCTTCACCCATCCAAGAGGTTGTGGGTTCGAACCCCACACGCCTCACTTCATTTTTCTTTCATTTTTCTCCTAACTTTTCACTTGAGCCTTACTCCATTTTGAATCCCCCTTACTTCATTTTATTATTTAATTTTTTTATAACTTGTATATGGTGAGGTCTTGGGTTCAATCCCCACTGACCTCATGCATTTAAAAAAAAATTTAAACAAAAATTTTTACAGTAAGTTGGCCGAAACCAAATTTCCAGAATGCTGGAAATGTGTTCACTTTTTGCAGTCCATTTTCTCACCCTTTTAAATTTTAGATTTAGGACAATTTCCGTGTAGCATGTAGTGCATCTTTAGGTGCGTTTTCATGGTTACTTTTGATCAAGATTTTTCACTCAATTCAGCAACATTACACTCACATGAACATCACGATTTAACATATTCATACACCTAAAATACAACAATTTAACATGTCAAATGTCATGCTTCAAGCCGAGACCAAAATCGCAGTACACACATGCACCCACAAGTTAACATATTACACATTTTCGGAAACACTTCTTTCATTTTTACATAATTCAAAATACACATTCAAACACGTAATCACAACTAGCCCTAAAATCATCTACCAGAAGTCATACCAACGCATACTTGAATCTTTCAAAGGATCTAATGACAGGGGCATGCAATGGGGACAACCTTAGTTTTTGATTGTGAATAGACTTAACCTTAGGGGTCTCTTGGGAAAGGGACCAAGAGGGAAGAAAACCCATACCTGAAGTTGTTCAAAGATGTTCTTAAGTGCTGCTAAAATCCCCCCACTAAGTCGACGTATCACCACCAAAATCACAAGCACAATCCATCGAGAATTTGGTTTTTGCTTTTCGTTTTGAAGCTTATTTTGCTTTTCAGTTTGAGCGTTCAAGTTCTTGATGAACTTTATTTTTTTTTGTTCTGTTTTCTTCCTTTACTGAAGAGTGATCGTGTAAATAAGGTGAGGGTAGAGAGAGATGGGAGTTAGTGTTAGCTTAGGATTAGGAGATTAGGTGGAGACTTAGTCAAATTAGGACTTCTCTTAATTGTTTAAAATCTGATTTTTTTTCCACGGATACATGAAATGACCACCATGCCACTACAAAATAAAGTAATAAACATCAATTAAATCCACCTAAACATCGCTTCCACCAAGGCTCGAACTCGGGTGAAGTTTAACTTGCGAAAAAGGGTCAAATTCGGCCAACCCTACCCGAATTGCCCCTCCTCTTCAAATTAATTAATTAATTAATTAATTAATTAGGGTAATTACAATAATACCCCTATCTTGGAAAAGACCATTTTACCCCTAGACCCTCCCAACCTAAGATTACCCCTTTTAAGTCCAGTAAAACTCATCCGGGTGAATCTCTTCAATTCGGGTGCCCTACGTGGTTGGTTGTCACCTTGCCTAGCTCAACTAACTCACCAAGTTGGTTAGATTGGCTAGTGCATAGGTTCTGATGTCTAGTTCTACGCGCAACAATCCATGTGAACCCGGTCTAATCCAGACATTCTAGGTACGTTTAAGCATTACTTATCATAGTCATTTTCAGGTTGTTACATTATCCCCCCCTCTTAGGAACATTCGTCACCGAATGAAACTTCTAATTATCTCGTACAATGCCAGTCATATCAAAATATATGTACTTTACACAGTGAAGCAATATCAACAAAGAATAGAGGAGACAAGGAAACATAGACTTAAGAGTAAGGAGTCTAACCTCAAGAGCTGAAAAGATGAGGATAGCGGGATCTCATATCGGCCTCGAACTCTCACGTAGCACCCTAAAAAAGATGGTTCCTCCACAATACCTTCATTGTGGTAACCTCCTTGTTTCTCAGCCGTTTCACCTGCCAGTATAAAATATCAACAGGAACCTCCTCATAGGACAAGTCTTCATCAACCCCCAAACCTTCAACAGGCAGAATCGATGCTAGATCACCAAGAAACTTCTTTAACATAGAGACATGAAAGACTGGATGAACAGAAGCTAGCTCCGTAGGCAATGCCATATGGCCCGACGTACCTCGGACTCAACTTCCCCTTCCTGCCAAACCTGATCACCCCTTTCATGGGTTATATCTTAAAGTATACTTGGTCACAAACATCAAACTCTAAGAGTCGCTTCCTTTTATCTGCATAAGACTTCTGCTGGCTGTAAGCAGTAGCCAACCTATCCCTAATCACCCTGACCTTCTATAAGGCCTCATGAATGATCTCTGGACCCAAAATGGATGACTCTCCAACATCGAACCACTCAACTGGAGACCTACACCTCCTACCATACAGTGCCTCAAATGGTGGTATCCCAATACTTGAGTGATAGTTGTTACTATATAAGAACTGTATCAATAGAAGATGGTCGTCCCATCTACCTCTGAAGTCGATCACACACGCCCTCAACATGTCCTCCAATGTCTGAATGGTGCACTCTCCCTACAATATTGTCTGAGGATGGAAGGCAGTACTGAGCTTTACCTGCGTGCCTAAGCTCTTCTGGAAGGATCTCCAGAAATGCGAAGTGAACTGAGCTCCTCTATCTGAAATGATAGACAAAGGAATCCCATGCCACCTCACAATCTCATCAATGTAGAGTCTCGCATAAGCCTCGGCCCTGTAAGTAGACTTCACAGGGATAAAGTGGGCAGACTTAGTCATCCTGTCCACAATAACCTATATGGAGTCATGCTGTCTTCCGAGACTTCCAAGTTAGAACCTCAATAATCTGAGTGAGACCACCAGGCTTAAGGTGCTCCGCCTTAACCTTCTGACAATTAGGACACTTGGCCACATACTCTGCAATGTCCTTCTTCATTCCATCCCACCAATAGATCTGCTTGAGGTCATGATACATCTTGGTGGAACCTGGATGTATCGAATAACTGGAACCATGGGCCTCTGCAACAATCTTGGTCCGCAAATCATCCACGTCTAGTACACACAGTCTGTCCTGGTACCTAAGTATGCCATCACCTCCCAAAGCAAAGGACTCGTTCATCTTTATCAGCACTGAGTCCTTCAACTCCATCAAAACAGGATCAAGATGCTGACCCTTCTTGACTTCAACTACCAAGGATGATTCAGAACTAGGATGAACTGAAACACCCCCGGTAGTAGAAGCCATCAACCGCACACCCAGTCTAGCCAGTATGTGTACATACTTCACCAACTCCTTCTTCCCATCATCGACGTGGGTTGTACTCCCCATGCTCAACCTGCTCAAAGCATTTTCTACAACATTTGCTTTCCCTGGAAGGTAGTAGACACTCATATCATAGTCCTTCAACTACTCCAACCATCTCCTGTGACGTAGATTCAACTCCCTCTTTGTGAACACATACTGGAGACTCTTGTGGTTTGTGAACACATCCACGTGCACTACATACAAGTAATGCCTCCACAGCTTCAATGCAAACACCACAGCTGCCAACTCCAGGTCATGAGTGGGATAATTCTTCTCATGAACCTTGAGTTGTCTGGACGCATAGGCTATCACCTTACCACCCTGCATAAGAACAGAACCCAAACCAACCCTAGATGTGTCACAATAAACAGTGTAATTCTCACCACATTTAGGTAACGTAAGCAATAGGGCTGTAGTGAGTCTGTCCTTGATCTCCTGGAAACTCTTCTCATAAGTCTCCGCCCATTTGAACTTGGGTTTCTTCTTAGTCAAAGTTGTCAGTGGGGCAACAATGGAAGAAAAACCCTCCACGAACCTGCAGTAGTAACCAGCCAATCCCAGAAAGCTACGGATATCGGTGGGAGTAAGAGGTCTTGGCCAGTTCTTAACAACCTCAGTCTTCCTGGCTTCCACCTACACACCCTGATCGGACACAACATGACCCAGGAAGGTCACTGATCTAACCCAGAATTCACACTTGATGAATTTGGCATACAGTTTATGTTGTCTAAGTACCTGCAAGGTTAGTCTCAAATGTTGTTCATGCTCTTTCTTGGTCTTAGAGTAGATGAGGATGTCATAAATGAATACTATGACGAAAGAATAAAGGTATTCACGGAAGACTCATTTCATGAGGTCCATAAATGCAGCTGGTGCATTAGTGAGACCATGACATGACTAGGAACTCATAATGACCATAACGGGTACGAAAGGCTGTCTTTGGGATATCTTCATCCCTAACCCTAAGCTGATGATACCCGGAATGAAAATCAATCTTCGAGAAGAAAATAGACCCTTGGAGCTGATCGAATAAGTCATCTATTCTGGGAAGTGGATACCTGTTCTTTATAGTGACTTTGTTGAGCTGCCGATAATCGATGAACATCCTAAGGGTTCCATCCTTCTTTATCACAAACAGCACTGGAGCGCCGCAAGGGGATATGCTCGGCTGAATAAAGCCCTTATCAATGAGATCTTTTAACTGCAGCTTCAACTCTTTGAGTTCAGCTGGAGCCCTTCTGTAGGGAGTAATTGAAATCGTTTCAGTATTGGGATCTAGGTCGATACCAAAATCAATATCTCGAGGGGGAGTGACTCCAGAAAAATCATCGGGGAAAACATCTTGGAACTGATTCACTACAGGCACAGAGTCTATGGAAGGAATGTCATGATTTAGATCATTGACACTCACAAGATGACATAACAATCCCTTGTAAATCATTTTATTAGCTTTTAGGTTCGAAATCAAGGGACTTGAACGACTCGAATTGTACCCCTCCTAGACCAGCTCTAATTCATTAGGGAAACGGAATCTCACAACCCTACTATGACAATCCATGAAGGCATAACATTTATGGAGCCAGTCCATACCAAGTATAATATCGAAGTCATTCATGGGTAACTCAACAAGGGTTGCACACATAGTCTTACTACATACTACTATTGGGCAGTCTTTATGAACCCTATAGCTCTCACATTTTCTCCTAAGGTAGTACTAACTATAATAGGATCATGCAAAACCTCTGATAGTGTTCCAAAAGTAAGAGCAAGCAAGGGAGTCACAAAAGATTGATGTTAGATATGCTCATAACACCAAGAAATTAGAAATTAAGGAAAGCACGATAAGATCAGAAGAAGGGAAATTTTCCTACGCATCATGAATTCTCTAATTCATGATAGTGGTGCACTTCACTACCATAACTTAGAAACTACTCGATGTGTTTGATATGAACTTATTATCCTTGGAATTTAACCTAATGCTCTGATACCACGCTTGTCACGACCGTGATCGAGACCCCAGACGAGACCGGCGTCGTTGACCTCTCAGAGGTCGCAGACAATCCTACATACGTCATCGCTACTTCATCTAGGTTAATTTTAGCGGAAAATTTGAACTTTTGTTTACTTAAACTTTATATTGGAAAACATTGATCTCGCATAATACTATCTAGCTCAACTCATAAGCTTTCACAACAAACATCTAAATCAAGATAATCAAATGAAAGATATAGTCATAAATATAGAGTTTCCAAAATGGCACCATACAACGTCTGAAAGTAAATACGAAAGAATCGCTAGTGGAACATACTCCACTAGCTCATGCCTACGTCTACGCTAGAATAAATTAGTAAGTATCCTAGAAAGCATGAGGGCCTACCAAATCCGGATGAAAACTCCACGTCTGGATAACTGCTGCATCAACTCGTAAGCTCTAACATCCAGCTGCACCTGCACCTAAAAGTAGATAAATGTATGGAATTAGTACACACTTGTACTAAGTATGGGTATATGCAAGCACACACCACGGACATGCATGATTTAGAATAGCTCTCTCCTAACGATATGAGTTATGGAAAGTCAAGTCAGTGATTGCCAAAATCGGATTAAGAAAGTCATGCAATGAGAGTAACATGCATCATCATACGTATCATATTGTACACATCACATAATATATTGCATATAGCATATAACATATTGCATATAGCACATATCATATTTCATTTCATTCGTTCATATGCCATGAGACCCTGGAATCATGGACTTCACATTAGGAATTCCCAAAATGAGGGCTCAACATATGGGACCTCAACTAGGGAGTCTTCTTTAGCAAACACGGAGTCTGCTTCATTGATTCATACGTACTTCATTTCATTTCATTCATAGGCTAGTGTAAACACCAACTATACCTAGGATGTAGTTTAAGAATCTCATTGGGTTCACTGTGCAATGACTAAGAATGACCTAGTGTCATTACATAACTCTAGTTCACCTCTTGATTATCCTACCCAAACACATTTGGTATCATTCTTTTCATTTTGGGCATTACATGAGGCTGGCCTCATTTTTTCTATGGGAACTTTAACTTTAACCGACATAGATCATGTGAGCTTCATGAAATGCTGTGTCTACCCCACACTGAAAAGAGGTGGAATCACCAGCCAAAGTGAAACCAAAACATGCTAGCGTATATAAGGAATTGAACCCTGCTAGATCCCTATGTTGGCTGCATAGTTCAAAGACTAGGAGATATAAGGAGACTCATACCCGTCAGGACGGACAGTCTCACCTCATGAGAATTACACGAACCTCTGCCTTCTCGAAAGAAGGAATCGCCACTCATAGCTAGCCTATCGGTGCTCAGTATAAAGTTCCATTACATTCATCACATACATCATAGAAGATTGCTTCTAGCAATGAGGACATCATAGCTCATTATATGATTTCTCATCTCATCATTAGTGAGGTCTTGGGTTCAATCCCCACTGACCTCATGCATTTAAAAAAAAAATTTAAAACTAAAATTTTTGCAGTAAGCTGGCCGAAACCAAATTTCCAGAATGCTGGAAATGTGTTCACTTTTTGCAGTCCATTTTCTCACCCTTTTAAATTTTAGATTTAGGACAATTTTCGTGTAGCATGTAGTGCATCTTTAGGTGTGTTTTCATGGTTACTTTTGATCAAGATTTTTCACTCAATTCAGCAACATTACACTCACATGAACATCACGATTTAACATATTCATACACATAAAATACAACAATTTAACATGTCAAATGTCATGCTTCAAGCCTAGACCAAAATCGCAGTACACACATGCACCCACAAGTTAACATATTACACATTTTCGGAAACACTTCTTTCATTTCTACATAATTCCTAATACACATTCAAACACGTAATCACAACCAGCCCTAAAATCATCTACCAGAAGTCATACCAACGCATACTTGAATCTTTCAAAGGATCTAATGACAGGGGCATGCAACGGGGTCAACCTTAGTTTTCGATTGTGAATAGACTTAACCTTAGGGGTCTCTTGGGAAAGGGACCAAGAGGGAAGAAAACCCATACCTGAAGTCATTCAAAAAAGTTCTTACGTGCTGCCAAAAATACCCCCACTAAGCCGATGTCTCACCAACGAAATCACAGGTACAATCCGTCGAGAATTTGGTTTTTGCTTTTCGTTTTGAAGCTTATTTTGCTTTTTAGTTTGAGCGTTCAAGTTCTTGATGAACTTTATATTATTTTTTGTTCTGTTCTCTTCTTTACTGAAGAGTGATCGTGTAAATAAGGTGTGAATAGAGAGAGACGTGAGTTACTGTTAGCTTAGGATTAGGAGATTAGGTGGAGACTTAGTCAAATTAGGACTTCTCTTAATTGTTTAAAAATCTAATTTTTTTCAAAGGTTACGTGAAATGACCACCATGCCCCTACAAAATCAGGCAATAAACATCAATTAAATCCACCTAAACGTTGCTTCCACCAAGGCTCGAACCCAGGTGAAGCTTAACTTGCGAAAAAGGGTCATATTCGGCCAACCCTACTCGAATTGCCCCTCCTCTTTAAATTAATTAATTAATTAATTAATTAATTAGGGTAATTACAATACTACCCCTAGCTTGGCGAAGAACATCTCACCCCTAGACCCTCCAAACCTTTATTACCCCTTTTAAGTCCGGTAAAACTCATCCGGGTGAATCTCTTTAATTCGGGTGCCCGCCTAGCTCAACTAACTCACCAAGTTGGTTGGCTTGGCTAGTGCATAGGTTCTGAGGTCTGGTTCTACGCGCAACAAGCCGTGTGAACCCGGTCTAATCCAGGCATTCTAGGTACGTTTAAGCATTACTTAGCATAGTCATTTTCACGTTGTTACACTGCTAACTTAAGGTCGTGTGTTGGATAGTCTCTCTCTCATGAACCTTAAGTTGCCTAGAAGCATAGGCAATCACTTTGCCACGTTGCATAAGTACACACACCCAAACACACACGTGATGCATCACAATACACAACGAAACCCTTTGTTCCCTCCAGTAAAGTGAACACCGGAGCGGAAGTAAGCCTATCTTTCAAGATTTGGAAGCTCTTTTCACATGCCTCCAACCACTCAAACTTTTTACTCTTTTGGGTCAACGTAGTCAAGGGAGATGCTATGTACGCAAAATCGTCCACAAACCTCCGATTGTAACCCATTAAACCCAAGAAACTCCTAATATCGATTGGAGTCAACGGTCTAGGCCAACTTCTCACCGCCACAGTCTTCCGTGGATCTATCTCAACTCCTTCACTAGAAATGATGTGACCAAGAATTGTTACCGACCTCAACCAAAACTCACATTTGCTATACTTGGCAAACAATTGATGCTCTTTAAGGGTTTTCAATACTACCCTCAAATGACCCATATGATCACTTTCATTTTTCGAATATACCAAGATGTCGTCAATGAAGACAATGATAAATTAATCTACGTAACTTTGAAACATCCTATTTATTAGGTCCATAAATGCCGACGGAGTATTAGTGAGACCAAAGGACATAACTAGGAACTCATAATGTCCATATCTGGTTCGTAATGTCGTCTTTGGTATATCCTCACCTCTCACCCTAAGTTGGTGATACCCAAATCTCAAGTCAATTTTTGAAAAGTAGCTCGCCCCTTGGAGTTGATCAAACAAATCGTCAATCCGAGGGAGAGATACTTATTCTTAATAGTGACCTTGTTGAGTTGGCGGTAGTCAATACACATTCTCAAGGACCCATCTTTCTTCTTTACAAACAAAACAGGTACACCCCATGGCGATATACTAGGCCTTATGAAACCCTTGTCTAGTAAATCCTTGAGTTGTGCCTTAAACTCCTTTAATTCGGCCAGAGCCATCTGATAAGGAGGAATTGAAATGGGGTTTGCTTCAGGTAGCAAATCAATACCAAAATCAATTTCCCGTTCAGGAGGAATACCGGGAAGGTCATCAGGGAAGACCTCCGAAACTTCACTCACTACGAGGACCGACTCAATGGGAAGAATTTTGGAGTTAAGATCTTGGACTCTCACTATATGATATAGGAAGACCTTAGAGATCATTTTGCAATCTTTCAAACAAGAAATGATACGACCTCTAGGAATAGAACTTCCCCCCTTCCACTCAACAACGGGTTCATTTGGGAAATTAAATTTTACAACCCTTGTTCTACAATAAATATTGGCAAAACAAGAATGCAACCAATCCATACGCAAAATGATATCAGAACCAAGCATGTCTAGTTCTACTAGATCAATATTGGAACGTCTATTGGGCAACATGATAGGAGAATTCCTATATACCCTCTTTGCAACTACCGAATCACACACCGGAGTAGACACTTGAAAGGGTTTATGCAAAATATCAGGTAAAGTATCAAACTTTTTAGCTACAAGAGGTGTAACACAATACAAAGTAGCTCCCGGGTAAAGTAAAGCATAAACATCAATAGGAAAGACTTTTAACATACCGGTCACCACGTCGGGAGAAGTCTCTTGCTCACCCCTAGAGCGTATATCATAAATGTAATTCTTCTTTGGAGCATCATTTGAACCACTTGCTTGAGCTTGACCACTATTTTCTTAGCCCTTCACGTTAGGGAAATCTCAAACCTTGTGCCCAATTTTCCCACAACCAAAGCACTTATCCGTCCCTAGGAGGAAAGCACCATAATGCTTCTTTCCACACTCACCACATGTTGGCTTCTCATCAGGTGAACTAGTACCCCTTCCCTTCTTAGGGTTAGGGTTTGCATCCTTTTCATTACGACCCTTTGGGAACTTGGTCAGAACTTGACTTGAGAATCTCTTTTTGAACCTAGGCTTGTCTTGAATCTCAAGACTATTCTTGAAAGAACCACCATCGTAAGATGTTTCCCTTTTTGCATCTCTTATTTTCCTCCTAGCCCTTGCCTCCTCCACATTCCTAGCATGCACCATAAGACGAGAGATGTTCATGTTTTCATGTATCATAGCCTAATGACACTCCTCTTGTAAATCATTTGACACCCCCGTCACAAACTGTCTCATTTCATATATAGGATAGAAAAACAAAGAAGGAGCATATTTTGACAATTGAGTAAATTTCATGGAATACTCAAGAACACTCATACCTCCTTGACGAAGGTTGATGAACTCCACCACTTTAACTTCACTCATTTCCCTAGGAAAGAACAGGTCAAGAAATGCCTTCTTGAAAATCTCCAAGTCACCTGTCTACCACGAAGAGGCCTATTGTCCCTCCATTGGACATACCAAGTTTGAGCCACATCTTTGAGTTGATATGTGGCTAATTCGGACTTTTCACTAGTTCTTAACCTCATGGAAAAGAGTACCTTATAAACTTCATCGATGAAATCTTGTTGGTCTTCATCCACCCTAGACCCATAGAAAGTAGGAGGGTTCATTCGAGTGAAGTCCCTTACAAAAGATGTCGTGGTAGAGACTTGTTGATTGGCTTGGGCTACTACCTCCCGATTAGCTTGGGCCGTCATAGCTTGAGCTTGAAGGGTAGCGGCTTTAGATTGAGTAGTAATTGCTTTGGCCATTTGGATAAGGGCAGCCCTTATCTCACCCTCCGTCAAAGGTGGAGGATTGGCCGAAACTTGTTCAACATTAACTTCCTCTTCAAGTGGAGGATCTTGATCAACATGGGGAGGAGCTCCTGCATTAGCAACCTCCTACACAAGCCTTCAAGCAACATTCCTCTGAGTATTCATTGCCTATAACCAAAATACAAGGTTTAGGTAAAAGCACATAATAGTTACTCTAGAGGCACGACATTTGATTTCCAACAAAGAGAGAGATTCCTAAGCATCATATAGATTACTATTCATAAATGTGGCGCGCTTTACAATAATGAGTACGAAACTACATAGACGTGGTTGAGAAATACATCCTTATCTAGGATAATTAACCTCATGCTTTGATGCCAAGTTTGTCACATCCGGGTTTACCACCTAGACGTAATCGGCGGTGGCGGCCTCTTTGAGGACTAACACTAGCCCTTTAGTTTTCATCATTGTATTCACAAGTCAAAAATATGGAAGAATTTAAAACTTTTAACTATATCTAATTGGAGGCTTACGTAGACCTCTACATACACATAATAGTATTATTATCGAGTATAGATAGACCCTTCGTATAACAGGATTACTTAGTCTTCTACTATTATTTCACATACATATATAAGATAGAACAGAGTCATAAAATCCGTCTCATCTCATAACCATCTAGAATGAAAATATCAACTTGGGCTTAGCCATACAACAATAAAGGTAAGACACATATAGGCTTTATACAACTTGTTCTCAAATGAAATGTAGAGTAAACATAAGTGTCTTAATATCTAAGCAAATCTGTAGCTAGAATATTGGCATCATCTTTGTCCAAATGAGGACCAACCACTTAGAAGAGAGAGAATATCCAAGCCTCCTTTTAGGTCGCCTCGAACCAAACCTCAACAACCGCAACCTAAAATGTTTGGGAAAAAGGGAGAAAATGGGGTTAGTACGCCACTTGTACTAAGTATGAGAGCATATGCACATATAGCAACAAATAATGCTAAAAGGGGACATTTGGTTAAATCATGCAATTTTACCTCTTTAAGGACTTATGCACAATCAACAAACTATACTAACCATTTAGACATGTTCAGCAAATCAAATCAACTATATGCATATCAACATACTTGTACCCATAATCTTATATAACTCTATCACCAAGTAATAACATCACAAACATGAATAAGAGTTCATCATGTCAATAGTAAAGCAAGACAACTAATCATAATCCTCATAAAGTCAACAAGTGAAATGAACAAGCAAAGCCCCATAACCTTACTCAATCAAGTAACCCAATAAGAACCATAAATAGTAACTCACTTGTCATAACATAACAATCAAGTACACGTAAGTTCGTACTTTAGCAATAAAGACCAATTACATTTTCATAAGCATCATAATCATCATATAAGTTCATTTACATTTATCATCATTTACATACATAATATTAACCTCCTAAAGCTCCTATCAACGCAAACTAGTGCAAGGCATAGGTAGAGTCCCATACCCCTACCTAAGCTAAGTCAAACCCCTCAAGTCACTTTAGTTAGTTTATACCTCATTACTTATTTTTAGTTTAGGGAACACTTGCCTTAACCGACATAGACCACATGAACTAATGTGGAATCCGGTGTTTTAAAACCTTACACCGATGGAAGGTGTTCTACCGGCCAAGATAGAACCTAACATGAAACGTAGCATCTAGGTTGATCCACTAGCTAGTATTCCTATGATGGAAAGATAGTTGAACTTGGGGCAACATTGGACACATCACTCTACACCCTATTTGGGACATGAGGCCATCCACCCCATGAAAACCGTAGTGAACCTTACCTTCCCTATGTGGTAAAGTGTCACCCTCTCACATACAAGATCACTCGGTGCTAAGCAAAGTCCCTTCTTGAAATGTCTTTACTGTCTTTAATTATCAATCATAACTTAGTTTAGGTCATAGGGTCTAACCCTTGTATAATCATCATCATAACAGCTAAATAGGAATTGCATCAGTATAATCCTTTCGTCACAATCCACATAAGTAAGGTTAACACATTACATTACTCTTTCATAATAAGGCACATTGGTAATCACCATCATCCTTATAACTTTACATCTTAATCAACCTCACAACCATAATCAAGACATTTCAATTCATTATCATACCACCCTACCAATCCTAAATAAGGCATAGTCCAACACATTCATCATGACTTATTCACAATTAATCATAATTGAAGCAAAAGTATAGGGATCAAAGACTTACCAAGTCTCCTTCACAATTCATCATCAAGGTCTTACCATAAAACCTTAGTTCAACTCAATTAGGTCATCAAATCACAATAAGTCAATAACCAATATAATCGCAAGGCTAAAGGAATCACTACTTCACAATTCGATAATAGATCAAGGATTAGGATTAAGTCAATTCATCATACCCTAGATCACTTCTGAAGAACTAGTATGAAACACAACACATCACCCTAATTCATTCATAATTAACATAACAACATCATCTAGTATTAATTCAAATCTTAACCAAGTTAATTGAATGAACAATATACAATATAAGTCAAGATCACAACCTAGGGTTAGGGACTTAGGATTATGTTCTTCAATTTAGTCAAGACCATCAACAATTACCATAATAAAGTTAAAATATATGTTAATCTATTCAATATACCATAAAGAAAACATCAACAACTCAATTCATAACTTCAAATTCGTAATTGGATGAAACCCATTCGAAAACTCTAGAATTGCGAACACTTTGAATGAACCCTTTGAGGAAAGAGGTCTCAAAGGTGAAGAGATCCCATACCTCAATGTTTTGGTGAATATTTGGAGATCAAATCACCCTTTTCCATCCCCCAATACCCTGCCTTGACTTAGCCTTCAATGGAGTCTTCCAATAGAGAGAGAAAGAAGAGAGAAGATAGAGGAATTATTTCAGGGATTGTAATTAGTTTAATCGGGTTGGGGACTTTATATGGGAGGTTAACTAACTTAATTAGTCCCCCTTAATCCCCTAATTAACAACTTAACCCCTTAATTAATTAAATGAAACCAATTAAAAACGTGCAGGAAATCAAGACCCCTCATAGATGGAACCCCGTCGACGTGCCGTCTGTGAGTCGACGGACTGACTCCCCCTCTATCCAGCATTTCGTAGGTAAGTTGAAAGACTTGTGCAGGAGGGGGCTTCCTCAAATTGGCTAAGCGTGGGACGACGGTAGCATCGACTACCCGTCAGTCCACACACGGACAATAGTTTGTCCCGTCGATGCACACTGCCCAGGCAGTGTTGCCTTAACCTGCAAGGGTCCTCATGAAGGGCCTTTGGTTGGTCCTTGGTGAGTCTTACCCAGACGTTTCGACCATGGAACATCTCTAGCATGTGTTTCGCACATTTCCACCAAATTCCAGAAATTTCCGACTCTTAAAAACTACTCAAATAGGCTAAGGCACACTTGTACCTCCTTGAACCAACTTCCGAACATCATGGACGTTCTTGGACATTTTGGTTATTAAACTTCCTAAATGACCTATATTCATTATACTAACCTTAAAAACAGTGTGTAGATTTCATTACACCTATGTTAGGCTTTACGACACGTCTTGGATTTCCGAAGTGTTACAAATACACTTTACAGTAAACTCAATTTTTGACTTAACAGTGACTATTTAAAACATTACAGTGAATTACTAAGACCATTAGAGCGAACCGAAAAGACTCCAACAATAGTGAACTTCCAAGGTATTTCCAATGGGGAAATGAACTCATTTCCGTAGGAGTTTCCCTAACTAAGGTTATCCTAAGACTCTCCAAGGTAAGAGATGAAGAAAACGTCTGAACACTTCCTTCACTACCCACCAAAGCGATCCTCAAGTCTAACCCTTTCGGCTTACTCACCTTGGGAGAACAAGGCACCACTCAATCATCAGACATTAGAAGAACACCCAACAAAACACCAAAGACTTTCCTTCCAGAATGCCTAATTAGTGCAATGAGTAGATGGCGTCCCATACCAACACCTACCCTAAGTCGTACGCTTATTTAGAAGGTTTGGCACCAAGTCTTCCCTTTCGGAAGGTCCTACTTAGTGCAATGGATAGATAGCATCCCATACAACCACCTACCCTAAGTAGCACGTTCTTTTAGGAGACTTAGTTCATTCATTTCACATAAGTAACACATTATATTAGAGGACTTATTACTTTTATTACTTTTTTGGGGGGTTAGCTTAACCGACAAAGACCATTAGAGCTAGACATGGAATCCCGATATTAACCCCTATCGGATGAGGGATCCTCACTTGCCTAGAGTAAGGTCATACTTCTTAGATTTTACATGGCTTTACCAATAGCTACACCTATGTGGGCACATAGTTAATGGATAAGGAGATTGCTACTAAGTAACTCATTCTCTACTAACGAGGAGTACTTATCTCAAGAGGTACATTGGAATACAAAATCTCAACTCACGAAGTGTAACCACCCCTTCTTCATATCCTCTTGGTGCTAGGCATAACTCTCCATGGATTCTCAACATTATAAACTATAGGTTAAGCATAACTAGTGAACACCACATCTCAATTCACGAAGGGTATTCATCCTCCGACCTATCTTAGAAAGCTCTTAGGATGTAGTGAGGTTGCTACTAGACACTTCGTCTCAACTCACGAAGAGTGTCCACCCTAAGACTCCCCTTTTGACTCAACTTAGCACCATACATTCAATTAAGTGTGTGTGTACATGTGAGAACACCTTGTATATAAGCATCATTTGATTCATATCAACTTCTATACATGCTTTAGACCTTCATTCATCAACTTCACACACTTTACAAGTTTCACATAATCATATACTTCATTTATACATAATCTAGGTCAAACATACAATTCAAGCTTCACAAAACACAATAGTAGACCCATTTCCAATATCTCTTAATTTCACATATTAGACATTCAAAACCACATTAACAATACATATTAAGTTATATCAAGTTCATCAAGTAAACACCGCTACCAAGAAGGTGGACCATACCACTCAAGAGCAATTCATAATAAGAACTATACAATATAAGTAACTCACCATTAACCAAGACATCACCACCTATAGTCATTTTTTAAATATTTCATCATAATAAGGCCCTTAGGACAGTATCTAAACCAAAATAACAACACATGAAAACCAAAGCTTATTATCTACACAAACATGTTCACGTAACCCATTTCTTAAGATAAAATTTTCAAATATGCATAAACATGAGTTCATAATGTTTTTGAAATTAAAATCATCAATTAATACTAGAATAAACACATTTGAATCATTAAAACACTTTTACAAGAAGACCCATGCTTAGAATCAAAGATAGAAGAAAGTAGAGTTTGACAACCCTTTTTGAAATCTTTAGAAAGGACTCCTTGAATGAAAGAGGGTTTAAGGATGGATACCATAACTCAAATGCAAGACAACCCACTGATTTTTGATGAATAAAACGCCCAAACCGTCCCTCCTAGCACTTCTTGACTTCTAGCTTCCAAAGAGACTTGAGAGACAATTCTAAGGGAGAGGGGTTTTGGGAAGTGAGGTCTAAAATTAGGTCTTAGGGTTTGAAATACTTTAATATGCCTTAATAACTCAAAAAATAACTCCCTAGGTTCATAAAAGACTTGGGGTGAATTTACCAAACACCCCAAGACTTGGATGATTTTTCACAGCTTTTGGACAGTGTCAATCGACGGATGGGGACCAAACGACCGTCTGTCCACCAACGGTCTGTTGGTTGGGTCTCGTATTTGACACTTAACTCCATTTGGAGCCTGGCATTCTTTCCTTGCAGGGCCAATCGACTCCCTAGTTCTACGGACCGTTGGTTGACCAACGAACTATCCTTTTGGGTCGTCGTTTGGGCACTGTTTTGGCAGCTTTGGTCAAAGTCTTGGGCCGTTATCTAGGGCCCCCTTGTGGGACCTAGGTGGGGTCCTACCCAAATGTTAAACCCCTAAAATAATTCATCTATATCTTAGAAACATCTTCTACGAGTTCCAAGCAAAACGAACACGTAAAACTCATTCAAATTCTTCAAGACACACAAGTACTTTCTAAGGCACACCTTCCGAACGGCATGGACGTTCTTGGTCGTTTGACCTCCAAACTTAAACAAAATTCACGCACTGCCTAAGACCACTATAACTCATTTTAACACAAAATTAACACAATAAACATTCACGAAGCTCTAGTTCACCTTAGTTCATTTTAGGGCGTTACATTCTCCCCCACTTGGAATAACATTCTTCCTCGAATGACACTAAAACTTCAAGGACTCACTTAGAAGAACATATCACATTACAATAATTATCAAGACACTCAAAATCAAAGCATAAACTATAAAGGAGCATCATTTCACACTTTCAAACACTAGCAACATAAGCAACTTTTACCAAACTTCACAAATTTCCAAACACATTCTTAACCTTCTTTTATGGAGGAACTACCTTATCCAACATTAAACATGCTCATATACAACACTTTTGCAAACATTGAAACTTCAATTAAAGACAAAACAAATTTTCTCAAAATTAACAAAACTTATAGTGTGTCACGACCGGAATCTAGAACCCAGACGAGACCGGCGTCATTGACCTCTCAGAGGTCGCAGACAAGACTACATACGTCATCGTTACATCATCTAGGTTAATTTTAGCAGAAAATTTGAACTTTTTGTTACTTAACTTTCATATAAGACATTCTACTTAGACTTATAAACGTTCACAATCAACCATCTAATATTAAGATCATAAAAAGAAAGAAATAGTTCAATACTGCATTAAGTGTATACTTGCCAAAATGGCACCAATACAATGTCTGAAATAAGATGAGAAAGAAAAGCTAGGGGAACATACTCCACTAACTCAAACCTATATCTAAGCTAGAATATAATTGGCAAGCGTCCTCGAAAGCATAAGTGCCTACCAAATCCGGACGAATACTCCACGTCCGGATAGCTTCAGCATCGACCTGTAAGATCTAACGTCCACTTGTGCCTGCACCTAAAAATGTAGAGTTGTATGGGATTAGTACACAGTTGTACTAAGTATGGGTATATGCAAGCACACACCAAGGATATGCATGATTAAGAAGAGCTCTTTCCTAACGATATGAATTATGGAAAGTCAAGTCAGTGGACTTGCCAAATTCGGATTAGGAAAGTCATTCCATGAGAGTAACATGTATCATCATACTTATCATTTTCCAAACAACACATAACATATTGCACATATCATTTCACATAGTTTATATCATTCTTTCATATTCCATGAGACCTTGGAATCATGGACTTGACATTAGGACTTCCCAAAATGAGGGCTCAACATATGGGACCTCAACTAGGGAGCCTTCTTTAGCAAACACAGAGTCTGCTTCATTCATTCATACGTACTACATTTTCATTCGTTCATATACTAGTGCAACAACCAGTCAGACCTAGGATCTCAACAGGTACCTCATAATAGGACAAAACTTCATCAACCCCCAAACCTTCAACAGGTAGAATCAATGCTGGATCACCTAGGCATTTATTTAACATAGAGACATGAAAGACTGGATGAACAGAAGCTAACTACGCATGTAATGCCAACTCGTAGGCCACCTCACCCACACTCTGTAGGATCTCATATGTCCCAACATACCTCGGACTCAACTTCCCCTTCCTACCAAACCTTATCACCCCCTTCATAGGTGATATCTTCAAATAGACCTGGTCAACAACATCAAATTCTAAGGGCCATTTTCTGTTATATGCATAAGACTTCTCCTGACTGTAAGCAGTAGCCAACCTTTCCCTAATCACCCTAAAGTTATCTATGGCCTCATGAATGATCTCTGGACCCAAAATGGATGACTCTCAAACCTCGAACCACCCAACTGGAGACCTACACCTCCTACCATATAGTGCCTCAAACGGTGCCATCCCAATTCTGGAGTGATAGCTGTTATTATATGAGAACTCTGTCAAAGGCAGATGGTCATCCCAACTACCCCTGAAGTTAATCAGACACGCCCTCAACATGTCCTCCAATGTATTAATGGTGCGCTCTGCCTGCCCATCAGTCTGAGGATGAAAGACAGTACTAAGCTTTACCTACGTGCCTAAGCTCTTCTAGAAGGATCTCCAGAAATGTGACGTGAACTGAGCTCCTCTATCTGAAATGATAGACAAAGGAATCCCATGCCATCTCACAATCTCATCAATGTAGAGTCTCGCATAATCCTCGGCTCTGTAAGTAGATTTCATAGGGATAAATTGGGCAGACTTAGTCATCCTGTCCACAATAACCCATATGGAGTCATGCTGTCTCCTAGTCTTCGGAAGACCAACCACGGAGTCCATATTAATGGCCTCCCACTTTCAAGTCGGAACCTCAATAATCTGAGTAAGACCACCAGGCTTAAGATGCTCCGCCTTAACCTGCTGACAATTAGGACACTTAGCCACATACTCAGAAACGTCCTTCTTCATGCCATCCCACCAATAGATCTGCTTGAGGTCATGATACATCTTTGGTGGAACCTGGATGTATCGAATACTTGGAACCATGGGCCTCTTCAATAATCTTGGTCCGCAAATCATCCACATCCGGTACACACTGCCTGTCCTGGTACGTAAGTATACCGTCACCTCCCAAAGCAAAGGACTCATTCATCTTTATCAACACTGAGTCCTTTAACTCTATCAAAACAGGATCAAGATGCTGACCCTTATTGAACTCAACTACCAAGGATGATTAAGATCTAGGATTAACTGAAGCACCCCCGCTAGTAGAAGCCATCAATCGCACACCCAGTCTGGCCAGTTTGTGTATATCCTTCACCAACTCCTTCCTCTCATCTTCAACGTGGGCTGTACTCCCCATTCTCAACCTGCTCAAAGCATCATCTACAACATTTGCTTTACCTGGATGGTAGTGGACACTCATATCATCGTCCTTCAATAGCTCCAACCATCTCTGCTAAGGTAGACTCAACTCTCTCTGTGTGAACACATACAAGAGACTCTTGTGGTCTGTGAACATATCCACGTGCACTCCGTACAAGTAATGCCTCCACAGCTTCAATGCAAAGACCATAGCTGCCAACTCCAGGTCATGAGTGGGATAATTCTTCTCATGAACCTTGAGCTGTCTGGACGCATAGGCTATCACCTTACCACCCTTCATAAGAACACAACCCTAACCAACCCTAGATGCATCACAATAAATAGTGTAATTCTCACCACACTTAGGCAAAGTAAGCATTGGGGCTGACGTGAGTCTGTCCTTGATCTCCTGGAAACTCTTCTCACAAGTCTCCATCCATTCGAACTTCGTCTTCTTCTTAGTCAAAGATATCAGTGGGGCAGCAATGGAAGAAAAACCCTCCACGAACAATCAATAGTAACCAGCCAATCCCAGAAAGCTACGGATATCGGTGGGAGTAAGAGGTTTTGGCCAGTTCTTCACAGCCTCTGTCTTCCTGGGGTCTACTTCCACACCTTGATCGGACACAACATGACCCAGGAAGGTCACTGATCTCAACCAGAATTCACACTTGCAGAATTTGGCATACAACTGATGTTGTCTAAGTACCTGCAAGGTTAGTCTCAAATGTTGTTCATGCTCTTCCTTGGTCCTAGAGTAGATGAGGATGTCATCAATGAATACTATGATGAAAGAATCAAGGTATTCACGGAAGACTCGGTTCATGAGGTACATAAATGCAGCTGGTGCATTAGTAAGACCAAATGACATAACTAGGAACTCATAGTGACCATAACGGGTACAAAAGTCCGTCTTTGGGATATCTCCATCCCTAACCCTAAGTTTATGGTACCCTAAACGAAGATCAATCTTCAAGAAGAAACTAGAGCCCTGGAGTTGTTCAAATAAGTCAGCTATTCTGGGAAGTGGATACTTATTCTTGATAGTGACTTTGTTGAGCTGCCGATAATCGATACACATTCTAAGGGTTCCATATTTCTTTTTCACAAACAACACTGGAGCTCCCCAAGGGGATATGCTAGGCTGAATGAAACCCTTATCATTGAGACCTTTTAACTGCAGCTTCAAATCTTTGAGTTCAGCTGGAGCAATTCTGTAAGGAGGAATTGAAATTGGTTTAGTATCGGGTTCTAAGTTGATACCAAAGTCAATCTCTCGAGGGGGAGGAACTCTAGGCAAATCATCAGGAAATACATCTTGGAACTCATTCATTACAGGCACTTAGTCTATGGAAGGAATGTCATGATCAAAATCATTAACACTCACAAGATGACACAATAACCCCTTGGACATCATTTTATTCGCCTTAAGGTTCGAAATCAAGGGATTAGGACCACTCGAGTTGTACCCCTCCCAGACCAGCTCTTCTTCATTAGGGAAACAAAATCTCACAACCCTACTACCGCAATCCATACAAGCATAACAACTATGAAGCCAGTCCATTCCAAGAATAACATCAAAATCATGCATTGGTAACTCAACCAAGTCTGCACACATAGTCTTACCACATACAACTATTGGGCAATCCTTGTATACTCTATCAGTTCTTACAGTTTCTCCTAAAGGTGTACTAACCACTATAGGATTATGCAGAACTTCAGGCAATATCTCAAAAGTGAGAGCAAGCAAAGTAGTTACAAAGGAAAGCGTAGACCCTGGATCAATTAAAGCATAAACAGAAGTTGAGAATACTTGCAGCATACTTGTGGCCACATCAGAGGACTTCTCCTTCTCCTCCCTTCCCTTTAGGGCGTAGAACCTGTTCCTCTTAGGAGCTCGGCTGCTGCTGCACCCTGTGTATTTGGCCTAGGCTGAGCATTACCTCCAGCCTTACCCCTGTTCTTTGGGCAGTCCTTAACCTTGTGCCCGCTCTTACCGCAACTGAAGCAGGCATTAGTGACCTGTCTGCACTCTCCAATGTGAGCATGGCCACACTTAGCACAGTCCTTTTTGGGACGCTGCACATCACCTCCATTGCCCTTCTTGGGCTTGGGTCTGCCTCCTCTAGGTGCTTCACTCCTCTGAAAGTTAGAGTTCCCCGAACTCTATTGCCCCTTCTTGAACCTGGGCTGCTCACAGACGCCGAAGTTGTTCCTGTTTCCTCCATTGCTAGGACCTACCTGATCAGAAGGCTTAGTCCTCCTAGCATCACGGACGCCCCTCTTCTTCCGGCTGTCCACTACCTGCTGGACATGCACCATCAGCCTGGAGAGGTCCATGTTATCGTGGAGCATCGCAACCCCACACTCCTCCTCTAGATCTCCTGTGATTCCTATGAGGAACCTACTCATCTCATCCCTGCTGTTAGATACAAGGGAAGTAGCATACCTGGACAGTTTAACAAACTTCAAGGAATACTCCCTGACTGTCATACATCCTTGCTTAAGGTTGATAATTTCCTCAACCTTGGCCTCCCTCATCTCCCTGGTGAAGAATCTATCCATGAAGGCTGTCTTAAGTAGCTCCCAAGTGACCGGAACTCCTCCCAAAGCTCGGCTATCCTGCCACATCTCGCACCAAGTCTTTGCAACATCCTTGAGCTTATAGGAAGCCACCTCAGCCTTCTCAGTATCTATGGCCCCCATGGCCACCAAAATCTTGTGTACCTCATCCATGAACTCCTGGGGATCCTCTGAAGTCTTGGACCCTGTGAAAATAGGAGGATTCATCCTCGTGAAGTCTCGTAGCCTGTCATCCATGCTACGTACCGGTGGGTTCTTCCTCTGAACATTCTGCCGGTTGACCTTGGTAGTCATGGTCTGGGCCTGCATAGTGATGGCCTGTGCCATCAAGGCCAGAGATGCCCGCACCTCCGCATCAGTCAACCCAGCTGGGTTAACCAGCATAGCCACTCCTTCAGCTGGAGCCTGGGGTGGAACCTGATTGTCCCCAGCAGCTGCTCCTCCTCTCCTCTGACCAATGTTCCTCCTAGTATTCATTCTCTGAAAACAATAAAAATTGTTGTTAGACACGCTCATAACACCAAGAATCAGACATTAGGAAAAGGCACGATAAGATTAGAAAATGGAAATTTTCCTACGCATCATGTAGTCTCTAATTCAGGATAGTGGTGCACTTCACTACCATAACTTAGAAACTACTCAATGTGGTTGATGTGAACTTATTATCCATAGAATTTAACCTAGTGATCTGGACCCCAGACGAGACCGGCGTCATTGACCTCTCAGAGGTCGCAGACAAGCCTACATACGTCATCGTTACATCATCTAGGTTAATTTTAGCAGAAAATTTGAACTTTTTGTTACTTAACATTCATATAAGTCATTCTACTTAAATCCATAAACGTTCACAATCAACCATCTAATATTAAGATCATCAAAAGAAAGAAATAGTTCAATACTGCATTAAGTGTATACTTGCTAAAATGGCACCAATACAATGTCTAAAATAAGATGATAAAGAAACGCTAGTGGAACATACTCCAGTAACTCAAACCTATATCTAAACTAGAATATAATGGGCAAGCGTCCTTGAAAGCATAAGGGCCTACCAAGTCCGGATGAATACTCCATGTCCGGATAGCTTCAGCGTCGACCTATAAGCTCTAACTCCCACCTATGCCTGCACCTAAAAATGTAGAGTTGTATGGGATTAGTACACACTTGTACTAAGTATGGGTATATGCAAGCTCACACCAAGGACATGCATGATTAAGAAGAGCTCTTTCCTAACGATATGAATTATGGAAAGTCAAGTCAGTGGACTTTCCAAATTCGGATTAGGAAAGTCATTCCATGAGAGTAACATGTATCATCATACTTATCATTTTTCAAACAACACATAACATATTGCACATATCATTTCACATAGTTCATATCATTCTTTCATATGCCATGAGACCTTGGAATCATGGACTTGACATTAGGACTTCCCAAAATGAGGGCTCAACATATGGGACCTCAACTAGGGAGCCTTCTTTAGGAAACACAGAGTCTTCTTCATTCATTTATACGTACTTCATTTTCATTCGTTCATATACTAGTGCTACCACCAGTCATACCTAGGATGTATTTTATGAGTTTCATCGGGTTCGCTATGCAATGACCAAGAATAACCTAGTGTCATTACTTAAGTCTAGCTCACCTCTTGATTATCCAATCCAAACACCTTTGGTATCGTTCATTTCATTATGTGCATTCGTTGAGGCTGGCCTCATTCTTTCTCTGTGAAACTTAACCTTAACCGACATAGATCATGTGAGCATCATGAGATCCAGTGTGTAATACCCACACCGAAAAGAGGTGGAATCACCGGCCAAAGTGAACCAAAATATGCTAGCGTATATATGGAGTCGAACCCTGCTAGATCCCTATATTGGCAGTATAGGTTCAAAGACTACGAGATATAAGGAGACCCATACCCAGCATGCCGGACAATCTCAGCTCATGAGAGTTACGTGAACCTCCACCCTTCCCAAAGGAAGGCATCACCGCTCATAGCTAGCTTATCGGTGCTCAGTATAAAGTTCCATTACATTCAACTCATACATCATGGAAGCTGGCTTCTAGCATGAGGACGTCATAGCTCATTAGATGATTTTTCATCTCATCATTAGTATTAAGTATGCATTAACTTCAATACTTTCATTAGAGTGTTCATAGAGACTAGTCTCTTCATTAACTTTACACTCTCATAGGTGAGTACGTTTTGGTAACATTTACTTAGGCTCCTTTGAGATTGCTCTCATCTTTCACATTAGCCTCTTATCATGTTGTGACCACATTCATTAGCTTTAGCACATTTACTTTTCATAATTACTCACCCCTCTACGTGAATATTCCTTTCATCATATGCCAATGCAATTGGCCTTTTAGTGTATTTCACACTCTTACTTAACCCTTTTGGGGTCTCATCATTCCTCACGTAACATCTTAGGTTCATTTTATAACGTATGCTTGACTTATGAGTCCACACACACAAGCCATTAGTCTCCATTCATAATTCTTTTAAGTGATTCATAATGTCCAAGATTCTGTGGTACAAGACTTATGCATCTTTTAAGTATGTCAAAGTCTCAATTTAATTTTTATAGACAACATTCATTAATTATTTAAATCACGTAAGACTTATGTGTAAATACGGAATTTGGGCAAGGGAACCCGATTTCAAATCCCTTGAACAACACTTAGCCATTTTCCTCAATTTCAAATTTTTTGTGTCCCTTGGCTTGGGGATCCAGGTTCGATCCCCAATGCTCACATTAATTTTTCCCTTTTTCTTCTCTTTTAATTTTCTGCAGCTTACTGAGGGGCGTGGGATCGATTCCCCACGACCCCATAAATTTTGATGAATTTTTTTACCTTCTCCTGTGCTCCCATTTTCGCTACTGACCAAGGGGTAGTGGGATAGATTCCACACAGCCCCTTTCCTTTATTATTATTTTCATTTTCTTTTCCTTCGGCATCTACTGAGAGGACATGTGTTCGAATCCCACTCCTCTCATTTATTATATATATATATATATATATATTTTTACAATTTAGTCCTCCGTGTCGTGGGATCGAAACCCCATGACAATATTTCATTAATTCCCTTTTTCCTTGCGAAATTTGCCAAATCCAGCCCCTAGCTCGAGCCCCGCCTAGCGCATTTTTTTGTTTATTTATTAAGGTATGCCTTAGTGAGGTCTTGGGTTCGATCCCTGCAGACCTCACCTATTTTTCTTTAATATTTTTGACGTCCAAAATTTACAGAAACTATCTACAGCCTATTTCCAGGTTCTGGAAATTTATTCCACAATTTTATGTATCAATTTACAGGTCATTTGAGCATTTGTTTCTTAGTCATTCGTTAGGGTTCTTAAGACAAGTTAGAGGAATGATTTGGTGATTTGTTTTAACTAGAATTGATAGCATTTCAACCATGTGTATATCACGATTTAGGAACATCTAATTGCACATAAAACACGAGTGATTCTAGTCTATTAGCATGCTAAAACAGAGGCTCAAAGTCATGGTCACAACCTTGCACACATACATTCATGTCTACATTCATATTTTGGGAAGACACAAAAACATAAGCACATAATCATGAATACATACTCGAAACGAGAACATCACCACACACACAGTATCCCTAAATTCTACCAGCAAACCAACCAACCCAAGATCATTGGGAGCTAGTGACAGGGAACATGTAATGGGGAACAACCCTAGTTTCAAGATTCGTTGAATTCATGGGAAAGAAAATTCTCCTGGAGAAAGGAGTCTAGGAGAGAAACCCATACCTGATTTTAATGTTGTTTAACACTTGAACTTGCTGCTCAAAACCCACCACCAATTCACATCCACCAACAAATCTCACACCTTATCCGACTAGAAATTTCGTTAACTTTTCGTTTCTTATATTAGCTTGTTCGTTTGTAATTTTGTAAGTTCTTCAAGTGTGTAGAGCTTTTGTTTTGTTTTCTGTTTTGTAAAGTAGAGAGAAAACGTGAAGTTGAGAGAGAGGCAGACATGAGAGATAGATAGATAGGCGTGAAAGAGAGAAGTGTGAGGTAGTGTCCCCTTAGAACTAGGACTTGTTGGCAAGACTTAGTCAAATAGAATATCTTAACTAATAAATAATAATTAATTACAAAATCTGATTGTCCTTTTTCTTAAATCAGCTATTAAATATTAATTAATTAAATTAATTCACCAAATTAAAATAATCAAATTAAATCATTGCTCCCACCTAGGTTAGAACCCGGGTGGAGCAAGATTTTGCTCCAAGGCCAATTTCGGCCCTTTCTCCCAAAAATGCCCCTCCACCATATTAATTAAATAATTAATTAAATATTTAGGATAATTACGATACTACCCTTAGCCTGGAATAAGACCATTTTACACCTATACCCTCCAAACTTAAGATTTCCCCTTTTTAAGTCCAGTAAAGACTCATCCGAGTAAATCTTCATATTCGGGAGCCCTACATGGCTGGACCCAACCTTTCCTAGCTCAACTAACTCCCCAAGTTAGTTGGCTTGGCTGTCGCAAAGGTTCAGAGGTCTGGTTCTACGCGTATCAATTTGTGTGAACCCGGTCTAATCGTAGGCATTCTACACACATTAAGCATTACTTAGCATATCCATGTTTAGGGTTGTTACATAGTCAACATCACTGTAACACTGTTTACATGCTTAAATTTTTCAAGAATTCATTCTTTGAGAAATTAATCAAGATGAAATGATCATTAACTATAAAACCACATTAACTCATTTCATAACATAAACACAACAATCATAAAGAGTTAAGACTTACCAAGACCATCAACTCTGGATTAGTTATCGTTCCTAGCTCCCATCCCATAGGAAGGGTTCTTCTTGGGAGCATTAGGATCTAGGGAAGCTTGATTGACATCTTTCCCTATTGCTTTGATGCTATGTCAGTCCCTCATCTTGTGGCATTTGCTACCACAACTAAAACAACCATCCGTTCCGGCAAGGCACTTACCCTAATGTTGCTTTCCGCAAGTAGGACACCTAGCCCTCTCAAAAGTTAGTCCACCACCTTGGGAATGTTTGTTTGGAGCCCTATCCTTGTTTCCCATGGAAGAATCCTTGTTATAGAACCTCTTCTTAGGCTTTTGGTTACTAGAATCATCCGACCTAGGCCTCTTACCCTCTTGCCTTATCTCCCTAATTTTCGACTCCTCAATTTGTTGTGCATAAACCATGAGTCTAGAGAAATCCATGTCATTAAGAAGCATTGCCGTATGACACTTTTTCTCCACCAAACTAGACACTCCCATAAAAAATTTATTCATCCTAGCCCTAGGGTTGGCTACAATGGTTGGGGCATACTTAGAGAGTTGGGTGAATTTAAGGGAGTACTCTTGCACACTCACTCCCCCTTGACGAAGATTCATGAATTCCACCATCTTCTTCCCTCTCCACTCTAAGGAAAAGAACCTATCTAGGAAAGCCTCTTTGAATTCCTCCCAATAAACCAGACATCTTTCTAAGGGACTCTCACCTCTCCATTGCTCATAGCAGACTTGAGCAACAACCTTAAGTTGGTAAGCGGCTAACTCTGCTTTCTCCCTAGGGGTCACACCCATAGTATCTACCACTTTGAAAATCTCATCTATGAAACCTTGTGTATTTTCATCCACCTTATTGCCATGAAAAGTATGAGGGTTCACCCTCATGAAATCCCGACTTCTAGAAGCGGGAATACTAGCATTTGGTTGGGGTCTATCTTTTTTATTAGCTTGGGCAACAATGTGATTGTTGACGACATGAGCTTGAGCCGTCATGAGTTGGGTAAAGTTCATTAGGGCAGCCCCCAACTCCGCATTAGTCATATCACTCTCAACAAAAGGAGATTGAGGCATAGGAGGCACTTGAGGCTCTTGAGGCTCTTGGGGTTCTAGAGGCACTTGAGGTTCTTGAAGAGGAACCTCCTCATTCTCTTCCCCTAAGCCAACAATAGTAACTTTGTCAACACGGGGAGGGATGATCTCATTAGCTACACCTCTGTCCTCCCTTTTAGCGGTTGATCTCCTCTTATTCATGTCCTATAAACACAAAGAGAAGAGGTTGAGAAAAGACATATTATAGAACTCAACTCTAAGGCACGACATTAGAATAGATAAGAAAGAGAAACTTCAAGCATCCTATAGCCTCTTGTCCATGGATGTGTCGTGACTCACACCAATGCCCAAGATACTACTAGATGTGGCTTGTGAGACTTTTAGAACTTAAACTATTTCCCAAAACCTTATGCTCTGATACAAAGTTTGTCACAACCCTCAAGCACACCCTAGAAGCTAGGGATAACCCTCGGATCGTGACCGGGTGTACTTGACCCTTTGGGGACTCATACAAGCCCTTTAACTATTGTTCATTATGTAAGACATGAAAAGTAGTGCGGAATTTAAAACTTTTCACGAATAATTTAATAAAGAAAGTCTTTCATAAATACTTAGAAAATATCATCGTCACAAGCAAACTTAAATACATGACATAATATCTTACGGACACGGCCCTTTACATTAAAAGAGAAATACATTGTAAGTCTTCAATAAGAAACTAAGAAAAGGACTATGCCGTCGAATAAATGAGGACATACTTTACCTTGAGAGGAACTTTCCCAAGCTTCACCTTCAAACCTTCAAAAGCTTCCAATCTATACTTATAGATAGAAAAGTATGGTGTTAGTACAAAAAATGTACTAAGTATTGCATATGCAAAATCATACAAAAAGGGACATTTTAGTAAAGTAAGCTTTCATGCCAAATAATTATAACATTCATGAATTTAGAAGCAAAACAACATAAGAAATATCATTTAACATTAAGATAAGGATTTTCCATAATTTTACACCAAGAATACACTTTACAATAAATTCAATTTTTGACATAACATTGACAATTTAGAAAATTACAGTGATTTACTAAGACCATAAAAGTGAACCAAAAAGACTCAAACAATGGTGAACTTCCAAGGTATTGCCACTGAGGAAGTGAACTCGTTTCCGTAGGAGTTTCCCTAAATAAGGTTATTCTAAGACTTTCCAAGGTAAGACATGAAGAAAACGTCTGAATGCTTCCTTCAATACCCACCAAAGCGATCCTCAAGACTAACCCTTTCGGCTTACTCACCTCGGGAGGACAAGTCACCACTCAATCACAAGACATTAGAAGAACACCCAACAAAACACCAAAGACTTCCCTTTCAGAAGGCCTACTTAGTGCAATGAGTAGATGGCATCCCATACCACCACCTACCCTAAGTACTACACTCTTTTAGAAGGTTTCGAACAAAGTCTTCCCTTTAAGAAGGTCCTACTTAGTTCAATGGATAGATAGCGTCCCATACCACCACCTACCCTATATAGCACGTTCTTTTAGAAGACTTAGTTCATTCAATTCACATAAGTAACACATTCTTTTAGAAGACTTGTTACTTTCATTACTTTTGTGGGGGGTTAGATTAACCGACAAAGACCATAAGAGCTAGACATGCAATCTCGATATTAGCCCCTATCAGATGATGAATCCTCACGTGCCTAGAGTAAGGTCATACTTCTTAGCTTTTACATGGCTTTCCTAATATTGACACCTATGTTGGCACATAGTTAAGGGATAAGGAGATTGCTAATAAGTAACTTATTGTCTACTAACGAGGAGTACTCATCTCAAGAGGTACACTAGAATACAACATCTCAACTCGCAAAGAGTAACCACCCATTCTTCATATCCTCTCGGTGCTACTCATAACTCCCCATGGATTCTCAACAATATTACATATAGGTTAAGGATAACTAGTGAACACCACATCTAAAATCAAGAAGGGTATTCATCATCCGACCTATCTTAGAAAGATCTTAGGATGTAGTGAGGTTGCTACTAGACACTTCATCTCAACTTACGAAGAGTGTCCACCCCAAGACTCCCCTTTTGACTCAACTTAGCATCATACATTCAATTAAGTGTGTGTGTGTGTACATGTGAGCACACCTTGCATAAAAGCATCATTCAGTTCATATCAACTTTTATTCATGCTTTATACCTTTATTCATCAACTTCACACACTTTAAAAGTTTCACATAATCATATACTTCATTTAGACATAATATAGGTCAAACATACAATTCAAGCTTCACAAAACACAATACAAGACCCATTTTCAATATCTCTTCATTTAACATATTAGACCTTCAAAACCACATTAACAATACATAAAGTAATATCAAGTTCATCAAGTAAACACCGCCAACAAGAAGGTGGACCATACCACTCTAAGAGCAATTTATAATAAGAACTATAAAATATAAGCAACTCACCATTTAAACAATCCATCACCACCTATAATCATTTTCTCAATATTTCATCATAATAGTGCCCTTAGTTCAGTAGCAAAACCAAAATAACAACACAAGAAAATCAAAGCTCATTCTCTACACAAACATGTTTACTTAACCCATTTCTTAAGCTAAAAGTTTGAAATATGCATAAATATGAGTTCATAAGGTTTTTGACATTAAAATCATCAATTAATACTAGAATAAACACATTTGAATCATTAAAACACTTTTTACAAGAAGACCCATGCTTAGATTCAAAGATAAAAGAAAGTAGAGTTTGAAAACCCTTTTTGAAATCTTTTAGAAAGGAATCCTTGAATGAAAGAGGGTTCAAGGATGGATACCATACATCAAACGCAAGACAAACCACTGATTTTTGATGAAGAACACGCCCATACCATACCTCCTAGAACTTCTTGACTTCTAGCTTCCAAAGAGACTTGAGAGAGAATTCTAAGGGAGAGGGGTTTTGGGGTTTTGGGAAGTGAGGTCTAATATTAGGTCTTAGGGTTGGAAATACTTTAAAATACCTAAATAACCCTAAATATAACTACCTAGGTTCCTAAAAGACTTGGGTTGAATTCACCAAACACCCCAAGACTTGGAAGATTTTTCACAGCTTTTGGAAAGTGTCAGTCGACGGATGGGGACCAATGGTACGATGTTTGGGTCTTGTGGTTTGAGACTTAGATCCATTTAAAGCCTGGACATCTTGCCTTGCAGGGCCAATCGACGCCCTAGGTCTACGGACAGTTTTGCCAGCTTTTGTCCAAGTCTTGGGCCATTTTCTAGGGCCTCCTTATGGGTTCTAGGTGGGGTCGTACCCAAACTTTAAACTCCTAAACTAAGTCATCTTGGTCTTAGGAACATCTCCTACAAGTTTCAAGCAAAACGAACACGTAAAACTCACTCAAACACATTAAAATACACAAGTACTTTCTAAGGCACACCTTCCGAACATCATGGACGGTTTTGGTCGTTTGAACTCCAAACTTAACCAAACTTCACACACTGCCTAATAACACTAAAGTAACTCATTTTAATAAAATTAACTCAAGAAACATTCACAAATCTCTTGTCACGACCCGAAAGCACCCCCTAAAAGTTAGGGAAACCTTCGAATCATGACCGGGCGTACTTGGCCCCTTTGGGGTCTCGTACAAGCCCTCTAACTAGCATTCATAACCTGAAGAATGAAAAGTAGTGCAAAATTTAAAACTTTTCACGATAATAATAATAATAAAAGTCTTTTCATAAATACTAGGAAATCTTATCGTCACAAGCCAACTTAAAGACCCAACTGGGAATCTTAGGGACACGGCCCTTTACAATAAAAGTAAATACATTTTTAAGTCTTAATAAAGAAACTAAGAAACATAAAACTATGTCCTCGAATATATGAGGACATACCCAATTCTTGAGAGATAGAATTCCCAAGCTTCAACTCCGATCCTCCAAAAAGGCTTCCAACCTATACTAACAACGTATATAAAAGTATGGGGTTAGTACAACAATGTACTAAGTATGGCATATCCAAAAACATACGAAAAGGGACATTTTAGTAAAAATAACTTTTTATGCAATTAAAGCAGTATTCATGAATCTAGAAACGAACCATCATAAGAATCGACAATCAACACTTTATAGCAACTTTACCAAAACT
Source organism: Solanum sitiens (assembly GCA_016801875.1). NCBI lineage: Eukaryota > Viridiplantae > Streptophyta > Magnoliopsida > Solanales > Solanaceae > Solanum > Solanum sitiens. The sequence continues at coordinate 91,653 of JABWTJ010000976.1, forward strand.
TAGTGCGATCAAAAGGAACATTTCAAATACTTGCAATGAAAATTTAATAAAGTATCACAGTGAACATAATGGATTCTTACAATGTAGACCTTACAGTAAATGGCACGGTCCAAGTCATATGAACTCTTTTCCTTTGAAGTTGCCCTAACCCAAGGTTATCCTAAGACTCCCTAAGGTGAGCTAAGAAGGGATTTTCATTACACCTCCCTTCAAATCACACCAAAGCGACCCTTAAAACTACCAAATCTTAGGCTTACTTCATTGGAAAACAAATCCACGCCCTTGGCTAACATATGCAAAACAATCATGGAAATATAGGTCATACCAAGTGCAATGTGAGAATAGCATCCCATACTACCACTCCCACTTAGTACTCCTAATGGATTCCATTTACTCAAGTACTCCACAATAATCCTCCATAACACTAAACCATAGTACTCATTCACACGGATTTCATGAAGGTACTCTTCTCCTATAGTAGGTATAGGTCACACCAAGTGCAATGTGAGAATAGCATCCCATACTACTACTCCCACTCAATGCTCCTACTCGGTAACTAATGTGGATTGAGCACTTCACGACATACATACACAAGTTCAACAATATACAAATAATTAGCTTCAAATAAATTCTTTTGTGGGAGTTAGCTTAACCGACAAAGACCATGAGAGCTAGACATGGCATCCCGATATTAACCCCTATCGGATGAGGGATCCTTACTTGCCTAGTGTAAGGTCATGCTTCTTAGAGTTTACATGGCTTTTCCAATAGCTACACCTATGCGGGCACATAGTTAAGGGATAAGGAGATTGCTGCTAAGTAACTCACTCTCTACTAACGAGGAGTACTCATCTCAAGAGGTACTTTGGATTACAACATGTCAACTCACGAATTGCAATCCACCTCCCCTTCATATCCTCTCGGTGCTAGGCATAACTCCCCAAGGATTTCTCAATATAATAGTCTATCTTAGAAAGCTCACTAGGAATGGAGAGTTTGCTACTAGACACTACATCTCAACTCACGAACTGTGTCCACCTCAAGATTCCCCTTTTTGCTCAACTTGGTATAATACATTCTTTAAAGAGTGTGTGTGTACATGTGTACACCTTGCATATAAGCATCATTTCATTATCAACAAGTTCTACGCATACTTTAACCTCGAATCATAGAGTTACACACTCTACATGCTTCTCATAATCATATACTTTATTTAGACATAAACTAGGTCAAGCATGCAATTCAAGCTACACCAAACACAATAGAAGACCCATATACAATATATTTTCATTTAACATATTAGACCTTCAAGATTACCTACTCAACACATACTAAACAACATCAAGCTCATCAATCAGCACCGCCACCTATAAGCTGGACCATACCACTCAAATAGCAATTCATAATAAGAAATATACAATGAGAACAACTCATCAACAATTCAAACCATCATTACCCATAATCAATTTATCAACATTTCAACATATTAAGGCCCTGGGCAGTAGCTACACCAATATGACATACACAAGAAGACCCAAGTTCATACTTTACTCAAATCATGCTCACATAACACATTTTTAAGTCAAAAGTTGAAGTATGCATAAACAAGAGTTTCATGCAGTTTTAACATCAAAATCATCAATTCAAACCAAGATAAATACATTTAAACCATTAGAACTTAAATACAAGAAGACCCATACTAGAAATCAAAGTTAGAAGAAGATTGAGTTTAGAAACCCTTTTGAAAACCATTTTGTAAATTGGCTTATTCAATGAAAAGATATTCAAGAATGGATACCATACCTTTAAGAGAAGGAAATCCACTAACTTTGATGAATAAAAAAGTCCAACCAGCCCTCCTATCCTTCCTTTACCTCTAGCTTCCAATGGAGTCTTGGGAGAGTTTCTTTAGAGAGAGAGAGTTGAATTTAGAAGTGAGGGGGTCTTGTCAAGGTCTAGGGTGTAAAACTCATTTAATATAACCTAAGAATCCCTTAACAAACTGTCAAAACACTTATTTAGACGTGGGGTGAATTTACAAGTTCACCCCTGACTTGGCAAAAAAATCTGCGCACAGGGACAAGGCCTGCGACGACCTGCTTGTGACGGGGCATCACGGGTGCAACGGCCCGTTCTGACCATCCGTTGCAAGCTTCAGTGGCTTGACAAGGGTCCCCTATACACCCTTGAACAAGTCCCCCACGACGGAACCTTGTGACGGGGCGTCACAGCCATAACTGGCCATCGACTGCTCCGTCGCCAAGGCTGCCTGGGACAGCCTGCTTACCAGGTTTTGGGTCCTTCCTCAAGGACCCTTCGATGATCCTTGGGGATAATTTCCCGGACGTTTCTAAAACAAATATGATCATCTATAAGTTTAACACCTCTCACATGAATTTCATCCAAAACAAACACGTAAAACTCGACGAAACTCGTCTAGACGTACAAGGTCGACTCAAGGCATATCTTTCGAATGCCTTGGACTTTCTTGGTCGTTTGACCTCCAAACTTCACGAAACTTTGCACACTGACTAAGGACACTAAACTAACTCTATTTAACTGAAAATCAACTCAAGAAACAATCATGAGGTTCTAGTTCACCTTAGTTCATGTTGGGGCGTTATATTCTCCCCCACTTGGAATAACAATCGTCCTCGAATGACACTTAAATTTTCAAGAACAACAAGTACTCTCTTAGCATCATATAATTCACTTAGATCATGATCAAAACATAAACAATCAAATCATCAATTAGCAAGGAACATCATTTCACACTTTTAACACTTATCAACATAGATAACTTTTGCCAAACTCACAAAGTCAAAACTCTACCTTAAACTTCTTTTATGGAGGAACTACCTTCTCCAACATTAAACATGCTCATATACAACAATTTTGCACATATTTAAACTTCAATTAAGGCAAGCCAATTTTTTCTCAAATTGCAAATTTTTCACAGTGAACATTTACTGTAACACTGCCAAACATACAAAACTTCCAAAATTCCACTCTTTGAGCAATTTATCAAGATGACATGATCATATGAACTATAAAACCATATAAACTCATCTGATAACACTAAAGCAACAATAACAAAGAGTTGAGACTTACCAAAACCATCAATCCGGATTAATTATCCTTTCTAGCCCCCATCCCATAAGAAGGGTTCTTCTTGGGAGCATTAGGATCTAGGGAAGCTTGATTGACATCTCTCCCCCTTGATTTAAGGTTTGGGCATTCCCTCATCTTGTGGCCTTTATTACCACATGCAAAACAACCATCCGATCCGGCAAGACACTTACCCCCATGTTGCTTGCCACAAGTAGGGTACCTAGCCCTCTCATAGGAATGACCACCACCTTGAGAAAGTTGATTTGGAGCCCTATCCTTGATTCCCATAGAAGAATCTTGGGGATAAAACCTCTTCTTAGGCCTTTGGTGACTAGAATCATCCGACCTAGGTCTCTTACCCTCTTGCCTTATGTCCCTAATTTTGGACTCCTCAATTTGTTGTGCATAAACCATGAGCCTAGAGATATCCATGTCATTAATAAGCATAGCCGTACGACACTCTTTTTCTAACAAGCTAGACACGCCCATCACAAACTTGTTCATCCTAGCCCTAGGGTTGGCCACGATGGTTGGGGCATACTTAGAGAGTTGGGTGAATTTGAGAGAGTACTCTTGCACACTCATTCCCCCTTGACGGAGGTTCATGAATTCAACCATCTTCTTCTCCCTCCACTCTAAAGGAAAGAATCTATCTATGAAAGCCTCTTTGAATTCCTCCCAATCAACCGGTCCTCTTTCTAAGGGTCTCTCACCCCTCCATTGCTCATACCACACTTGAGCAACATCCTTAAGTTGGTAAGCGGCCAATTCCACTTTCTCCCTAGGGGTCATACCCATAGCATCTACCACCTTGAAAACCTCATCTATGAAGCATTGTGGATCTTTATCCACCTTAGTGCCATGAAAAGTAGGAGGGTTCATCCTCATGAAATCCCGAATCCTAGAAGCGGGAGTACTAGCATTTGGTTGGGGCCTATCTCCTTGGTTAGCTTGGCCCACAAAGTGATTGTTGACAACTTGAGCTTGAGCCGTCAGAGTTGGGTCAAGTTCATTAGGGTAGGCCTCATCTCCGCATTAGTCATATCACCCTCAACAAAAGGATCTTGAGGCATACGAGGCACTTGAGGTTCTTGAGGTTTCGGAGGCACTTGAGGTTCTTGAAGAGGAACCTCCTCATTTTCCTTCCCTAAGCCAACAATAGGAACTTGGTCAACACGGGGAAGGACTCTCTCATTTGTTACACCTCCCTCCTCCCTTCTAGCGGTCGATCTCCTCGTATACATGTCCTAAAAACACAGAAAGAAGAGGTTGAGAATAGACACCTTCTATACTCAACTCTAAGGCACGATACTAGAATAGAGAAGAAAGTGAAACTTCTAGCATCCTATAGCCTCTTGTCCATGGATGTGTCGCGACTCACACCAATGACCAAGATACTACTAGATGTGACTTGTGAGACTTTTGGACCATAAACTATTTCCCAAAACCTTATGCTCTGATACCAAGTCTGTCACGACCCGAAAGCACCCCCTAAAAGTTAGGGAAACCTTCGAATCATGACCGGGCGTACTTGGCCCCTTTGGCATCTTGTACAAGCCCTCTAACTAGCATTCATAACATAAAGCATGAAAAGTAGTGCGGAATTTAAAAATTTTCACGATAATAATAATAATAAAAGTCTTTTCATAAATACTAGGAAATCTTATCATCACAAGCCAACTTAAAGATACAACTGGGAATCTTAGGGACACGGCCCTTTACAATAAAAGTAAATACATTTTTAAGATTTAATATAGAAACTAAGAAACATAAAACTATGTCCTTGAATATATGAGGACATACCAAATTCTTGAGAGATAGAATTCTCAAGATTCAACTCCGATCCTCCAAAAAGGCTTCCAACCTATACTCATAAGGTATATAAAAGTATGGGGTAGTACAACAATATACTAAGTATGGCATATGCAAAAACATACGAAAGGGACATTTTAGTAAAAATATCTTTTCATGCAATTAAATCAATATTCATGAATCTAGAAATGAACCAACATAAGAATCGACAATCAAAACTCTATGGCAACTTTACCAAAAGTTAGAGTAATCTAAAGGAACATTTCAAATACTTACAATGAAAGTTGAATAAAGCATCACAGTGAACATAATGGATTCTTACAATGGAGACCTTACAGTGAATGGCACGTTCCAAGTCATATGAACTCTTTTCCTTTGAAGTTGCCCTAACCCAAGGTTATCCTAAGACTACCTAAGGTGAGCTAAGAAGGGATTTTCATTACACCTCTTCAAAGCACACCAAAGCGACCATTAAAACTACTAAATCTTAGGCTTACTTCGTTGGAAAACAATCCATGCCCTTGGCTAACATATGCAAAACACTCATGGAATATAGTTCATACCAAGTGCAATGTGAGAGTAGCATCCCATACTCCCACTCCCACTTAGTACTCCTAATTGATTCCATTTACTCAAGTACTCCATAATAATCCTCCATAACAATACACCATAGTACTCATTCACACGGATTTCATGAAGGTACTCTTCTCCCATAGTAGGTATAGGTCACACCAACTGCAATGTGAGAATAGCATCCCATACTACTACTCCCACTCAATGCTCCTACTCGGTAACTAATGTGTATTGAGCACTTCACGACATACATACACAAGTTCAACAATATACAAATAATTAGTTTCAAATCAATTATTTTGTGGGAGTTAGCTTAACCGACAAAGACCATGAGAGCTAGACATGGAATCTGGATATTAACCCCTATTAGATGAGGGATCCTTACATGCCTAGTGTAGGGTCATGATTCTTAGCGTTTACATGGCTTTTCCAATAGCTACACCTATGCGGGCACATAGTTAAGGGATAAGGAGATTGCTACTAAGTAACTCACTCTCTGCTAACGAGGAGTACTCATCTCAAGAGGTACTTTGGATTACAACATCTCAACTCATGAAGTGCAATCCACCTCCCCTTCATATCCTCTCGGTGCTAGGCATAACTCCCCACGGATTTCACAATATAATAGTCTATCTTAGAAAGCTCACTAAGAATGGAGAGGTTGCTACTAGACACTACATCTCAACTCACGAAGTGTGTCCACCTCACGATTCCCCTTTTTGCTCAACTTGGTATAATACATTCTTTAAAGTGTGTGTGTGTGTACATGTGTACACCTTGCATATAAGCATCATCTCAATATCAACAAGTTCTATGCATACTTTAACGTCGACTCATCGAGTTACACACTCTACATGCTTCTCATAATCATATACTTTATTTATATATAAACTAGGTCAAGCATGCAATTCAAGCTACACCAAACACAATAGAAGACCCATATACAATATATCTTCATTTAACATATTAGACCTTCAAAATTACCTACTCAACACATACTAAACAATATCAAGCTCATCAATTAGCACCGCCACCCATAAAGTGGACCATACCACTCAAAGAGCAATTAGTAATAAGAAATATACAATGAGAACAACTCATCAACAATTCAAACCATCATCACCCATAATCAATTTATCAACATTTCACCATATTAAGTCCCTTAGGGCAGTAGCTACACCAACATGACATACACAAGAAGACCCAAGTTCATACCTTACTCAAATCATGCTCACATAACCCATTTTTAAGTCAAAAGTTGAAGTATGCATAAACAAGAGTTTCATGTAGTTTTAACATCATAATCATCAATTTAAACCAAGATAAATACATTTAAGCCATTAGAACTTAAATACAAGAAGACCCATACTAGAAATCAAAGTTAGGAGAAGATTGAATTTAGAAACCCTTTTGAAAACCATTTTGGAAATTGGCTTCTTGAATGAAAAGATATTCAAGAATGGATACCATACCTTTATGAGAAGGAAATCCACTAATTTTGATGAATAAACAAGTCCAACCAGCCCTCCTATCCTTCCTTGACCTGTAGCTTCCAATGGAGTCTTGGGAGAGTTTCTTTAGAGAGAGAGAGTTGAATTTAGAAGTGACGGTGTGTTTTCTAGGTCTAGGGTTTAAAACTCATTTACTATAGCCTAAAAATCCCTTAAAAAACCGTCCAAACTCTAGACGTGGGGTGAATTTACAAGTTCACCCCTGACTTGGCAGAAAATTCTGCGCACAGGGACAAGGCTTGCGATGACCTGCTTGTGACGGGGCGTCACGGGTGCAATTGGGGCATCACGGGTGCAACGGCCCGTCCTTACCATCCGTTACAAGCTTCAGTGGCTTGCCAAGGGTCCCCTCTACAACCTTGAACAAGTCCCCCACGACGGAACCTTGTGACGGGGCGTCACAACCATAACTGGCCGTCGACTACTCCGTCGCCAAGGCTGCCTGGGACAGCCTGCTTACCAGGTTTTGGGTCCTTCCTCAAGGACCCTTCGATGGTCCTTGGGGATAATTTCCCGGACGTTTCCAACTCAAATATGATCATCTATAAGTTTAACACCTCTCACATTAATTTCATCCAAAACGAACACTTAAAACTCGACGAAACTTGTCTAGACGTACAAGGTCGACTCAAGGCATATCTTTCGAATGCCTTGGACGTTCGTGGATGTTTGAACTCCAAACTTCACAAAACTTTGCACACTGCCTAAGGACACTAAACTAACTCCGTTTAACTTAAAATCAACTCAAGAAACAATCATGAGGATCTAGTTCACCTTAGTTCATTTTGGGGCGTTATAGCTCTAGTTCACCTTAGTTCATTTTAGGGCGTTACACAATGTGACCAAGGAAAGCAACCGATCTCAACCAAAACTCACACTTGTTAAACTTAGAGAAAATTTGGTTATTGTTGAGAAATTACAAACTATTCTTAAGTGTCCTATATTATCATTTTCACTCCTAGAGTATTTCAAAATGTCATCAATAAAGACAATCACAAACAAGTACATATACTTTTTAAAAGCTCAATTCATAAGGTCCATCAATGACGCCGGGGCATTTGTCATACAAAACAACATCACTAGGAATTCAAAGTGACATATCTTGTTCGAATGCCATTTTCAGAATATCAACCTCCCTCAGTCTAAGCTGATGATAACCCGACCTCAAGTCAATCTTTAAAAAATAGCTCGCTCATTGGAGTTGATCAAACAAGTCATCAATCCCAGAGAGTGGGTACTTATTCCTTATAGTGACATCGTTTAATTGAAGATAGTCGATGCACATTCTAAACGACCCATCATTTTTCTTTACAAACAATACTAGAGTAGCCCATGGGGATATGCTCAGTTGAATAAATCCCTTATTTAACAAATATTTCAGTTGAAACTTTAGCTCCTTCAACTCTGCCGGAGCCATTCGATAAGGAGGGATTAAATTAGGTTGTGTATCCGACAACAAGTCTATGTTGAAGTCAATCTCCCATTCGGGAGGAATTTCGGGAAGGTCATCGGGAAATACTTCTGGATATTTCCTCACAACGGGTACCGACTCTATTGGAAGGACCTCCTATTCAATATCCCTAACTCTTACTATGTGGTAGATACAACCCTTTGCAATTAATTTGCATGATTTAGACATGAGATGATCTTACCCTTCCTCCCTTCCACTAAAAAATGGGTTCATTTGGGAATTGAAATTTCACTATCCTTGTCCTACAATCAATAGAGGCAAAGGAAGCATGCAACCAATCCATACCCAATATAACATCAAAATCTATCATATCAGGTTATCTCAAGTCAACTAATGTAACTCTATTGGGCAAGGAAATAGGACAACCTTTATAGACTCTATTAACCACCACGGAATCACCGACCGAGGTTGAAACCAAAAAAGGTTTGTCTAATATGTTGGGAAGTATTTAAAATTTCATGGCTACAAGAGGGGTCACAAATGACAATGTAGCTCTCGGATCCAACAAGCATATACATAAAAGGATAAAAAATTTAACATGCCGGTGAGCACGTCCAGTGAGCTCTCTTTATCACTTCGGGATTGCAGAGCATAAAAGCGATTCTTCTTATGAGCATCTAGATTTGGGGCACTTTCTCGAACTTGAGCATTTTCCATTCCTTGAGTCTTCATAATAGGGCAATCTCTCTTCATGTTACCACTCTTGCCACAACCATAGCAATTACCCGTTTTAACTAGGCACTTACCATCATGTCTCTTATAACATTTTGCACAAAGAGGCTTCTCAATATAAGATCTTCCTCCTTTCCCCTCTTGGGCCTTTCGAGTAGGTACCTTAATTTTGTTTACCATTGGAGAATTAGAAGAGCCTTGATTGGAAAAACACTTCTTGAACCTTGGCTTGTCTTGAACCTCAAATTTATCCTGAACAGAATTCCCATCTTCAGTTCATACTTTCTTCAACTCCCTACCAACTTGCTTAAACTTTTGCCCCTCAGTTTGTCCAGCATGAACCATAAGACGAGAGTTGTCCATGCAATGAATCAACATAGCCTACCTACATTCATTAACCATAAGATCGGATATCCCCATGACAAATTTGTTCATCTTGGCCTTAGAATCCGCAACCATAGTAGGAGCATGCTTTGATAGTAGAGTGAACTTGAGGATATACTCCTTCACGCTCATACCCCTTTGACGATGGTTGATGAGTTATTGCGCTGAGCCAAGAAAGCCGTTTTGAAAGTTTCCCAACTAATCTGACCTTCTACAAACGGCCTCGCATCCTTCCATTTCTCATAAAAACTTGAGCCACATCTTAGAGTTTGTAGGCGGCTAGTTCCGCCTTTTCTTTAGAAGAAACACCCATAGCATCAAGAACTTTTAACACTTCATCAATGAACCCTTATGGGTCTTCCTACAACTTAGAACCATAGAAAGTAGGGGGATTCATTCTTGTGAAATCCCTAATCCTTGATGCGATGGTGTTAGCATTGTGGTTCACTTGAACCCTTTCATCCCTAACAACTTGGGTAGCCAACACTTGTGTCAAGCTATGAATGGCTGACCTTATATCATCATTAGACCTAGACCATTCTTTAGTATCAACTTGAGGGTTTTGAGGGGATTGAGGGGGAACCGTCTCATTCAAATTCTCCTCTTCGGACCTTCAAGCGTTGTTCCTCCTTGTATTCATTGCCTATAAGCACAATAAAAGGATAAGCAGATAGGACTAGATATAATTAAGACTCTTAGGCACGACTAAAGAATAACAAGAGAGTAAGAGTTCCTAAGCATCACATAGTCCCTCATTCATAAGTGTGGCGCTTCACAATTATGAATAAGACCCTACATATATGTAGTTTACTGAGACATCATTCCTAAGAATACTTAACCTCATTCGTTGATACCAAGTTTGTTACGACCGAAAGTACCCCTTAGGCGTAACCAGTGTCGGCGTCCTCGAAGAGGACTAAGACAAGCCTCTTAGTATTCGTCATCACATATCATAGGTTGAAATAGGGAAAAATTTAAAACTTTTGCTTATATAGCAAGGAGGTTTACACAGACCTCTAGATAGGAAGCATACATAGGCTTCTCGCATAAACAACATACAACATATAGTAATTTAGTCTAATATATTGTCTCACATTAAACCATCTATAAAGTGAATCAAAATAGTTTGGGCATAGCCCTTTGTCTATTACAATATGCCATTTAGGGTAGAATGAAGTTTCAACACGAGAATGGAATTATTGTCTCAAAACATAGACAAAACTAATAAGGCTTGATGATTGGATTTATCCACGGAACTCATGAGGACTCACCAATTGACTTAGAAAAGAGCCAAAACCTCTTCTTCAATGACCACAAATCTCCTCAATGACCCGAACCTAAAATGTTTGGGAAAAGGGAGAAAATATGGGTTAGTACAAACCACATGTACTAAGTATGGCTCCTATGCACAAAAATCATTAATGCATGAGAAAAGGACAATTTAGTCAAAATCACGGTTTCTATCAATTTAATTCAACATGCATATATAAGAAACATAATAAGTTAATTCAACATAATAGTAACCCAGCACATACATCACCCAAGCAATACTTGTGCAATGCCAAAGATAGAACCCCATAATCCTATCCAAGGCTAAATATCACTTTAAGCAACCCACTTCATACTTCCAACATATTATAATAATTCATCATAACATAATAAAATACATGAATACTACTCATAGCTTATCAACATAATCATAATCATAATCATAGTCATAATCATAAAAAGAACACTACTACAACCATCCCTTAGGACCCCACATGTGGAATGAGTAAGAAAAGTGCCATACCCTCCCTTACCTTATTTAGAAGCCTTCAAGACAACCCTAACAAGAGTTCACATACTTAACTTATTCATTTACTTTTACGTTAGGGAAAGTAGTGCAATAACCTACATGAGATCATGTGAGCTACATGGAATCCGGTGTTCTACTCCTACACCGAAAAGAGAGGGTTAACACTTGCCTAAGGTGCAACCATTTGTACGTAGCTATCTAGGTGGATACACTAAGCTAGAGTCCTATGTGGGAACATAGTTAAGCGTCAAGGAGATTGTTTCTATAAACCTTGACCTACTAACGTTGAGGTTTCCATCTAATAAGACAACACATAATTCGAGAATCCGGACATACTACCATGAGGAACCCATGTGGGAGGACGGACTTACTAACGTGAGACCTCCATCTCATTTACATGCCCTTTTGGTGCTAAGAAATTATTCCCTTTAGTAATCATCTTATGACATCATACAAGTTCACATTAGTCTCTTTTAGACCCTTATGTAAACATCCTATCATAATAGCTCATAGGTGATCACGAGAACTATCCTTTTACTTTAGATACATTATCATAATCATAAGAAACTACATTCAATCACATAATAATCATATAATAACATAATTACATACTTCATAGAAAATTTATGAATCTAGGGTTAGGGATGAGGGATTCTTATCACCAACATCACAAAAACACAATTAGTTATACCATCACTATCACATAAGTAGATTTTACCTTGCATAATTGAGATCAATGTAGAATCAAGATCATACATGAATGCCCTTCTTGGGAATTCAAACTTCAATACCCAAGAACTCCCAACCAACATATGAAATAGGGAAATTCATGAAGTATTAACATAACTAAAATCAAAGTAATTGAGTGACATATTCATCACCCTCATCAATTCACCTTAATCAATCCATGAAATTAGGGATTTAGGGGAAACACATGGGTCAAGGGAAAAATCATAGGAATTTATCAATTAACCATAATTCACACTTAAACAACATTTATTCATCATAATTCATCACAATTGATTTACAATTTCGTTTTAGAAAGAAGACCCATGTGAGGAGAAAAATCCTTGTTTTGGGGGATTTAGAAATCATCTTTTGAAGAACCTCTTGGGGAAAGGATAACAAAGAGTGAAAGAAACCATACCTTAATGAAGATTTATCCACGAAATTGAGTTGAAAAACATGAAGGCTTGATGTTCTTCTTGGAGCTCTATTGGTCGTCAATGTAGTTTTGGAGGAAGAGAGAGAATTTGGGAGGGAGAGAGATTTTTCAGTTCAACTTGTGGGACTTGGTTTGAGTGATTAAATTGACCTAAAACTGACTATAATATATTGTGTAGTCACCCATTAAATTACACAAAAGTCCCGTCACTTAAATTGGTTTATTTGTGAAGTCAAAACACCCAAAATGCGACTTTTATGATATCTTGGAAGTAGGTGCGTGTTGCGAGGCTAATTCCCAAATTTATTTTCTAATTTTGGTCTGAGCTAGTAGGGTCCGTTTCATTCCCCCATCGCGAAGACAACTTCAGATTCCCTGCACGACGCGCAGCAGCCACAAGAATCTGCTGGCGTGCAAGCTGCCTTGGCAGCTTGCTCGCCCAACTTCGGGTCCTCCCCAAGGACCCTTCAGGTTGTCCTTGGGGTGTCGTGATGGTATATTTTGACCCTACATACTACAATCTACTTATTCAAAGTATTACTACAAGTTTTGGACTCCATGTACCCCTCCAAAAACTTTACCAAACATAGGGACGTCAACTAGTCAAATTTCACTAGTTTCCGGACGTTAAGGCTTTTCTTTAATCCTATTGCTCCAATACTTCTCAAAAAAGTTATTTATACTTATTTTAGGTCTAAATAATAATTATATAACATATGAGGATCTAGTATAGGTCATGGAATTTCCGGGTGTGTCATCTTTTGATAAAGAATTCATAAAAATAAGTATAAGAACCATTTCCAACACATCATACACATATAAAACATATACAAGTAAGACCTATATTACATTAGTATCATCACTTAGAAACCATACAAGAATATACACGTCCAACCAAAGGTTATCCTAAGACTTACTTAAGTAAGACAAGACGAGACCTCCCATACTAGCTCTTTAATCACACCTAAATAATCTTTAAGACTACCTAATGTAGGATTGTTACGTTTTCATCAAATAGAATCTCTACCCATGTCTAATATAATATTCACTTGAGTAAGAAATGGAGAGACCGCTCATACACCCTCTCCAAGCCTACGTAAAAAATCTCGTAAGGTACCCTTGATAGATTTCATTCTATTCAACATACATTAACTTAAGTCAACAATATTCATTAAGACATTTAAGACACATTTCATCAATTTAGGACTTCACATAATCGTCTTGGAAAAAAATTATCGAACACACATCCTAGCATCTTCAAATCCGACTCGTGCGATGTATAGATAGTGTCCCATTCCACTACCTAAATATTGTAGAATTTTTCCATCTCTAGAATGCATCACACATGATCAGAATAGGCATTAATCGATATAAAACATACTAGCTAGGCATTCAGTCGGAGTCTACCCTACCCCGATGGAGGTTGTTCTACTTGCCAAAAGTAGAACTAGGACACATCCCATGTAGGAACATGGTTAATGAATATCAAGGGCTTCTTGGTACTCTAGTCTCATGTTAAGTAGACTTACTACCAAAAGCATATTTACTCGGTGCATAGCCTTAGTTCTCATAGAGTAAGTTCAATCAAAATATGTCATATGAAAAGGAAACATTTATCATCTTACCAAACCATAATACCCCTACAAAGGATGGGTAAACTAGGGATTCCACTCAATGGTATATAAGGATATCTCATTGACTTCCTTAGGGATGGTTTCATGCAGTTCCACACAACCTATCACTAAGTCCACCGTTCCAATAAGACGGATATCATTACAGCTTTTAACTTCAAGTATTCTATAACCTTTTTCCCATGTTGAAGGTTCCAAGTAATTGTTCGTATTTACTTGTTCAAGGTAATATATCAATCATCGAGACACATACATGACAAAGATGCTTTAGCCTACTAAGTCAAGAGTTAATATTCACATACTTTTATGTATCAAGTAGAGGGATATAGGTCTACCAATCAAGATACACATCATTATCATCATATGGAGACATCATCGTTGTCTATCATAATCACACATATCCAATTATAAGAAATCATACTTCAACCTCTAATATACATATACACATAATCCTTCACCTTGATAATATACAAGCTATAACATGATAACAATACAACTCACATGATAATGCCGACAAGGCCAAGTTCATAACGATTATAACATATAAACACCACCACCATAAGTGGACCATACTAATTAACACAATTCAATATCAATACTACACAATATAGAGATATTATGTCATCTTACCACCTTTCCATCATCATCATCACCATTCCTTATCATTCCCAATGAATTCACTTCTCAAAGGCTCTTACACATATTATAAACCAATAGCATACCAAAGATCCAAAAATATACAATATGAAAATCATCAACTTAAGTCAGCCTATATACAATTTATCATGATTTATACATATTTCAATAGCCCAATACAATGTACACTAGAATTTACTAAGATCAAGTCAATACAAATTCACCCACATTAGGGCCAAAAATTGGAAATCATGAAATGCATGGGTCATAGTGATTTTTACTTTAAAAAATTCAATCAACATCAATTCTATCAAAAATCATTGATTCAAATCATTTTATGCAAGAACCCATGGTTAGAAGTCAAAATAGAAGATTCCATGTTTTTTAACATCTTTGAAAACCATTGGAATTTGACTCTTTCAATGGAAGAGGATTCAAGGATGAAACACCAAACCTTAGTTAGAAGTTACCCTCGAAATTATGGTGAAGACTTGGAGAAATTGTTCCTTTTCCTTGGAGCTTGAAAGTGCAACAATGGATGAATTTTATTAGAGAGAATTTTGGGGTTTTGATATAATGAGTTAAAGGAGGGTTTTAATACTTGAAACTATTTTAATTTATTGAATAAAAATTTTTAAAATCAACCCCACTAAATGAAATCTAAAATATAATTAATTTGGACTCTCTAAGTTGGGGCAGCCCTCCAATGGATGGCACATCCGGGGAGCACCCCATAGACGTAACCGACGTCTTCGTCCTCGAAAAGGACTTATACTAGCCGTTAGCACTCATCATTACATGTCATAGGTCGTACACAAAAAAATTTAAAACTTTTACATATACATAGTGAGGTTTACATAGACCTCTATCATACTACTTATAATGAGTTTACATAGACTCCTCGCATATGAAGCTTACTTAGGCTTCTCTTTTAGACAACATAACTAATATACAAAAGATAGTCTAATAAGATCGTCTCACATAAAGCCATCTAAAACGAGTACAACTTCGGACATAGCCATTACAAATTTGATACGCCATTATAGGCTTACATCAATGTCTCAAATGATAAAGGATTGAACAATGTCTTTAGAAATAAAGATTACAAAGCTAGAATATAGAAAAGTTAACATATCCGAACATGAGGACCTAACAACACATGAAAAAATATGTCCATGTCATCTTCGATCAGCCTCCTAGAAACTCAATGTCCGGAAGCTACACATTTGTAGAAAAACATAAGAGCTATGGGTTAGTACACCACTTGTACTATGTAAGGAAACAATGCACATAAAACATTTGAAAGCATGGATGAAAGGGACCATTTCTTTAGAAAACATGCTAAGTCATTTGGAAAGCCTTTAAAGCACATAGAAGAGATCATATGCAATATTGGGAGCACAATAACATAAAACATGTTCATAACCAAAGATAACTTCAACATAAAGTCATATCAAGAAATCATGTTCAATAGTTCATATCAACATAGCATACAAAACTCTTACCAACAATCACATCCTAAGTCTACAAGTGCAATGCTCATGTGAAGCACTATAACCCCACATAATCAAGTAAACAAGATAAGAGATCGTAATTAATGATTTTCTACATATTACATATCACAATAGGTAGTCATCTCCACATAGAGCAATTTAGACCAATTCCATGTTAATTGAATATATCCCACAACATATAAGAGTATCATCATATAAAGTCAACAATACATATTACATGATATCGTAATACATAAGACTATCTCATAAGACTCCTTTTAGAGTTAACTTGTGCAATGTCTAGGTAGATTCTCATACCCTTAACTATCCTAAGTAGACCGCTCAAGTCATCTGAATCAATATCTCTTTATTACATTTAGTCATTCATTTACATTCAGAATAATTGACTTAACTGACATAGACCACATTAGCTAAAGATGGAATTCGGTGTCATGAAGCCCTACACTGAAAGAAGGTGGTCTACTTTTTAAGGTAGAACCAAACATGTACATAGCACTTTGGGTGGATCCACTAGCTAGTATTCCTATGGGACAACGTAGTTCAAGAACTAGAGGACATATTAGAGACCCTCTTTATGCAATTAACATTGTAATCTCTATCTCATTAGAACATATTGAACCTTCCTTCCCACATGTGAAGGGACACATCTCAGTACTAGTTCACTTGGTGCTAAGCTAGAGTCTCTTTTTTTTAAGACTTTAAGTAAACTATAGTATCGGTCATAGGGACTAACCGCTTGTATAGTCATGCCTTTAGATCATTAGGTATAGAATTAGAACTAACTTTCACCTACACCAGCATTAGTGAAGTCATAATAATCAATTCATAATAAGCCA
The DNA here is from genome assembly GCA_016801875.1 of Solanum sitiens. NCBI lineage: Eukaryota > Viridiplantae > Streptophyta > Magnoliopsida > Solanales > Solanaceae > Solanum > Solanum sitiens. The sequence goes on from JABWTJ010000976.1 coordinate 108,767, forward strand.
CACAAGTAGTTCACATTCAAACTTGCATGATCACATCCCTATCAAGACCTCACAACCATCCTATTCATTTCAAGGCATCATAATAATCATATAATCTTAGTCTCAATTTCGTCACATATAATACTTCAATTGCACATCATCATCAAGTATAATCCATCATCATTGAAGTAAATGATTAAGATCACAAAATCATACCACATATCCTTCATAAGCCCTCTTCAAGATCTTACCATCAATCTATTACATTTATCCAATAATCCACATTATCGTTATCACAATATAGTGAATTAAACAATACTATAATCAATTCCATCAACAAGTCCAATTCATAACTAGGGTTAGGGAAAAGGGTTAAATTCAAGAGTTTTCATGGGATCTAGGTCAAATACTAAGAACTACAACAATTAACCATTAATCGTCTGTAATCTATCAATACTAATAAATATAACATCATAAGAAATCAACTTGAAAGACAAATTACTAAATTGGAAGAAAACCATTTTTGGAAGAACATAGAAATCGCAATTTGAAGGAGACTCTTGGGGAAAGGGTTCCCAAGACTGAATAGCATCCATACAGTATAATTTCTTTGTGAATTGATGGAAAAAAGATTAATTTTGGATCCCTAATGCACCTTGAAGCTTTTAATTATATGGAGTCTTTGGGAATTAAGAGAAAGTATAGAGAAGTTGGAGAGAATTGTGTTTGGAAAATATTGGGTGTTGGGTTAGTTTAATGAAAGTTAAGTTTTATATAGTCCCTCAAATAATTTAATCAACCACCCCTTAATCCTTAATTAACCAACTAACCAACTAACCAATTAATTAACTTGACTAAAAATTAGACTTCAAAATAGTCCCCCAACCTACGACACCCCGACCTACGGATCGTAGGTCAATCAACGGCCCCGTACTGGCAAGGCATCGATGGGATCAGAGACTGGTCTTTTGGACCAGTTTGGCCATTTGGATAAGTGTTTACCTACGGAGTCATCGACGTCTTGTTGTTTTGCTCGTAGATGGACACTGTCAAATGACAGCTTTTGGGTCCAAATGGAAAGGTCCTCCTCAATGACCCTTAGGGTGGCCCTTGGGGAGTCATACCTGGATGTTTCGACCTGAAACACACTCTAATACATGTTTTACACCTTTCTACAAAATTTCATTGAATTCTAATTCCCAAAATCCCATGAAACATGCCAAGGAACCCTAACCTCTATTTCACTAGTCTTATGACGTTATGGACGTTTCTTGACGTTTTGACTCTAACACTTCCTAACTAGTTCCACTAAATTATTTAGACTTAGACACAATGTTTCAAGTCTTAGTTCAACATGTGAGGCTCTAGAGTAAGTCATGCACTGAGTGTTACATTATCTCACCCTTAGGAACATTCATCCACGAATGACACTAAAATCTTTTTGAAAGGAAAAGATAGACTCAATACGTGTAGCCCAACCAACAACAACATAAAATTAACATGAGTCACAGCTCATTGGATTACTTCACAACTCCATTAAACACATATCAACAACATTACACATACAAACTCAATTACTAATGGACAACATATGATAGGTCAACATTTCATAATATATAATGAGGAACTACCTTCTCAATATCATAATGAGCTCAAAATACATCAAGGAGTTACCATGCTATCCTTCTTCTCAAGACAACAACAAAATCTCAAAAAGGCAACATATATTCACATTTCATGTAAGTGGAAGTTAACACAAAAGCCTTTCTCATGAATACTCATTTTTTGCACAAACCTTTACCAAAATAAGCACCTATTTAGAAAAACAAGTCAAATACACAATATTCATTATTTTTATTATTAATAGGAACTACTAAGCTCAATTAGGAAAAAGATGAGGATAGTGGGACTTCATGCCGGCCTCGGCCTCCCATGTTGCACCCTCAACTAGGTGATTTCTCCATAGAACTTTTTGGAGGCCACCTCTTTGTTCCTCAACTTTTTGACTTGACGATTTAGGATTGCAACAGGAACCTCTTCATAAGAAAGGTTATCATCCACCCCTAAACCTATAATAGGAAGAATAGATACCAGGTTACCTATAAATTTCTTGAGCACAGAAATATGAAAGACTGGATGAACTGAAGCTAGTTCACTAGATAGTTTCAACACATAGACAACTTTTACGACCCGTTGCAATACCTTATAACTTCCCCTTTTTACCAAATCTCATCACCCATTTCATATGTGAAATCCTAAAGTACATCCAATCACCTATCTCAAACTCAAGGTCTTTTTCAATGGTCGGCATAAGATTTTTGCCAACAATAGGCTGTTTTCAATCTATCTCTTATCAATGGAACTTTCTCAATATCCTCATAGAACATCTCGGGAACAAGGAGAGAAAACTCACCAACCTCAAACCAACCAACTAGAGATATACCTTTTCTATCATAGAGTGCTCTGAAAGGTGTCATAGAAATACTCGAATGGTAGCTATTATTATAAGAGAACTCAATCAACAGCAAGTTATCGTCCCAATTTCCCTTGAAAACAATAACAGATGCTCTTAACATATCTTCTAGGGTTTGAATGGTACTTTCCTCTTGACCATTTGATTTGGGGATGAAAAGCGGTGTAATGTTTCAATTGTGTGCCTAAACCTTTTTGAAAATACCTCCAAGAACAAGAATTGAATTTAACACCTCTATCTGAAATGGTGGACAAAAGACTCACAATCTCATTAATGTAGATTCTTGCATACTCTTGTACCGTATAAGGGTAACAACCCAAAGTACCCCCTAGAAGGTAATGTACTCCTAGATCACCACACAGCGTCGTCGACCAGTCGGAGGTATAAGACAATCCCTTAGACATCTTTCATTCCATAATCCTAATAAAAATAGCAGAAAATTTAAATCTTTGCATAGCACATCATATGCTAGAACATGACTTCATATATATAAAATATGATAATACATAGTTAGACTCTTAGTATCTTTGTCATCTTAAGACACAACTGAATAGAATAGAATAGGGACACGACCCTTAACAACATAAAATATAAGTCTAAGATATTACATCAACTTAAAGAACATCTTGACATAGGCAACCCTTGAATCATAATGGTCCCTTTGCATGAACTTGGGAGATATATCCAAGATCTTCACTTAGGAGACATCCTCTAGTCATCACCACCTACACTTTGTGTAAAAAGATGAAGAAGAATGGTATTAGTAGAAGAATGCACTAGATATGTGAACCATGCATTTAAAGAGGACATGTCATTTGAAATCATGCAACATGTCTTTTTAGTAAACTTCGTGAACCTATGCACATATAAGCTTAATATAGTTCGCATACATCATATAGACATGGATACTACTACTAATAGCACATAAAGCCATTTATCATGCTTTGAAACAGATTCAATACCTACCTTACATCACATCTCTTTTATCTTACTTCTTTCCTTAAGTAAACCTCAAGTGTACTTAGTACAATGTATCACTTAGAGGTCATTTTACAATAGTCTTTCGTAGTATGATTCTTAAACCAAGAACATATATTCATAAGTCATAAATATCTCATAGACATTAACTTCACATAAGAACCATCACCTAAGACAACTCCTAAGTCACACTAGTGCAATGTGTAGGTAGCATCCAATAATACTACTTCCACCAACTGTACCTAAGAAGTCGCCCTAAACTAAGCATAACATACTAAACAAGTCATAACATATTCATCCACAACTAGGAATAAAACCACATACTTCATATCATCATATAAGGACACTTTCCTTTACTACAACCATAGTCATAAATCACTTAGTTCATATCATAGGCAAACCACCCTCATAACCCCTTTCACAAACTTACTTGTCCAATGTCCACACGTAGTCTCATACCCCCACATATACTTAGTAAACACATTTAGAATCCATAAGTGTAATTCGCATGCATAATCATAATTCATCTCTTAACATAACAAGTAGCTTTACATGCATTCATACAATTCATATATAACATAAGTCTTTACTTTATAAGGTTCTCCAATACAATCCTTTCTTGAAGTCATAGTGCACTGTATAGGTAGGGTCCATAGTCCTCCCATTCCAAGTACACTTCTCAAGGAATTTAGATTGGAGTTTATATTCTTATCTTAGTTAATTATTAACCTTTAGGAGACATAGCCATAACTGACATGGACCATGTGAGCAACATGTAATCCGGTGTTCTACTCCCACACCAAAAAGAGAAGGTTAACACTTGACAAATATGCAACCATTCGTACATATCTCTTCTAGGTGGATACCACAAGCCATAACATACGAGGGCACGTAGTTATGGAACATGGAGATTGCTTCTAGAAACCTTGACTTACTAGAGTTGAGGTTTACATCTCATTAGACAACATCTAGGTTGGGAACCCAGACTTACTAACGTGAAGGTTCTCCTGTGGGAAGCCGGACTTACTAACGTGAAGCTACCACTCTCATTTGTAATGTTCTCTTGGTACTACGCTCTAACTCCCTTTTTACATATATTTAAGCCTTTAGTATATAAATTCATAAAGAAGGGTTTTAGGAGCTTGCTCCTTCATTCATCATATAGCTCAAAGGATTCTAAGATGAGAATGTCCTTTAATCATACACCCTACCTTATGTGAGAATGTCCTTTAACATATTCATATCATATTCATACATCCATGTGTGTGTACATATATGTGAGATCTACCTTCACATAAACGCATTTAGTAACACATGTTCATAACTTCATTAATCATATAATTTACATGCATAGAAATAGGTAACGATGCATAGGAGAACTATCTTTTCCTAGTCATCATGAATCTATCCTACTCATAGATATGCATGAAGTGTGTGTATGTGTACATTTATCAGTATGATCACATAATGGATATCACATAACATTGAGGAATCCACCCTCTAAAGACCACAACACATGTAAAAAATTCTTCAAGTCTCAAGTCATACAAACATATAGATTATTGATGACTATAGACTACACACACTTACATTACATCATAGGAGGCAAGTACATATGCAACAAGAGAATATAAGACTAGCATACTTTGATCACACATTCATATAGCGTTCATATGGGTAAGGGTCATTCTACAAGGATATTTATCACCATTAGCCATATAGACCAAACCTAACCCTAACATGATCATCACACATATGCATATAACATCATCTCCACACCTAGATTAAACAAGTAATATAGAATATTATACACATAACATCAATTCACTTAGATATGATATTAGAATCAAGGCAAAATCCTTCAACTTCCTAAACATGGAAATTATCATATAAGTTCATCTTGCATATAATGCCTTAAAGGCCATGATCATATCACATAAACATGTATAAGAATGTAAACACCGCCACCATAAGTGGACCAAACCAATCAACACAATTCAATATACATTCTAAGATTATTAGAGGAAAAATAAGTCAACTTACCAAATCTCCAAGTTAATGATCAAGTTGATCAATTCCCAACAATTCATAATCAATTGATACAAATAAGACTAGAATTAATCATTATACTACAATCTAATAACAATTGAATCAGAATCTAGTCAAGATCACAAGACCCATAATATAGAATAATTTGAGAGAGTAAGGAGATCATGGATTCTTCATAAAATTGGATTAAAAATCATGTTGTGTAAACCATATATTAATCATAAAATCACCATTAGAATACTTTTGAAATCACTTTGACAATGAACCCATGGCTAGATTGAAATATAGGATTTTTGACTTAGAATCATGTTTTGAAAAACTTTGAAAGGACTCCATAGATGAATGGTTATCTATGGATGAAGGATCACCATACCATATACGTTAAAAATCCCATGAAAATCTGAGAAGAAAGCTCCAAAAATCCATCTCCACCGCTTGTTCTTGAGCTTGGTCTTTAATGTAGGTTTTGCGATCTTTTGGAGAGAAGAGAACTTTGGAAATTTTATTTCTTAATGGGTGTTGGGATTTTTGATTGGGAAAGGGTCTAAAAAGGTATTAAAATCAGTTAATAAATGTCCCCTAAGTTACCAAAACACCCACACACGAATTGGGACTCTTAGACATGTCAAAATTGACTTAAAAACGACACAACCGGATCTGGGAGTGGGCTGCGCGTCGCGGGGAAGCCTCCCAATTCTGCCCCAAATAATATTTGAGGCGGTGAGGTGTGTGCTAAGTGCGCGAAAAGAGGGCAAGGTCTCATTCTTGCTCCTGCACGCTGCCTTGGGCAGCCTCTTGTCCAAGGTTTGGGTCCTTCTTGGGGGCCATTCGGGTGGTCCCCGGGGAGTCGTACCCGGACGTTTTGGCCCCTAACATGTCTATTAAGGTACTAGGGTCAAGAACACTGCTTCTCAACTTCAAACAATGCATAAGATCAAGACAAACATACAAGGACTCACTAGCACGTCTAAAGACTAACTTTCGGACGTCATGGACGTTTGACCTCCAAATGACTTCAAATCAAGTGTACATACTAAAAAACACTTAATTAACCTATTATTAACTTTTTTAGGCACATGTGAGGCTCCAGCTACCTTAGTATATTTTGAGGGTTGTAACAATATCCCCCACTTGGGAAACATTTGTCCTCGAATGACACTTGAAACATTATAAACACTTTAAAGGACTCATAGACCCATATAGCAGCTCGCAACACTAAACATGGTATACCACATTAATTAATACACCAACCATACGAGGAACACCAATTTTGTACTATCATGCATTCAAAGCAACATAATCAATCATGGACTACTTATATAATCATTTCCACGCATACATACTTCTTCATATGCATTGCCATTTGGAGGAACTAACTTTTCCAACTTTAGGCATGTTCATCATTTCATCACAAGGTTAAACATACTATGGATTTTAATTGCACACTTAGGCATAATCCACACTTCAACTAATGAGAAAACTTGAACACTTCATTTAGGAGCACAAGAAACATGAATAAGGTAGATTAACTACAATCTTATAGTCTAGAGATAATACCATCGAGGTCATTTATCACATTAACATGCTTAGCTTTGTCCAAAGAGGAACTAACTTCTCCTATTCACAACATATACACAAAGCATCATAGAGTTCACATAAAAGCAATGCATAGAGGTAAATTCATACTAAGGATGATTTCTTTACTCCAAACCACATTATGCTTATACTTCCTTCCTAATGAAATCAACACGGTAGGTCACACCAAGCACATTAGAACATTAGGAAGTAAATTTACAGTTTTCTATTTCTAGCACATCACTAGATTTCATAAGCATGCATCATTTAGGGAAATTTATCACAATTTATAGGCACATCAATAAACAAAGGATAGACCAATAACACTTCGTAATTCTCAAAAAGTGACACATTTTTAAAAGAGACTCACCTTGTCTCATTTAAAGGAGATTCAATTTCTCATCATGGGAAAAAAACACCACAAATAATAAGGGACATCAAGCATGCTCATTAAGCTATCTCATGAAATCAAATTGCACATTTATCATATAAGGATGCACAACAACATGAGAAACATGCAAATTTATAAAAATGTCCTTTTTCCACGCAATAATGACTTTTCATAATATGCATAACATAGTGTCATTTAAGACATGCATAACTTATGGAGAACATGCAACTTATAATCTTATGCAAGACTCCTATCATGAATAAGCTACTTAGGAACTCTTTTGGCTTCATGCTTGAGTAAGAATAGAAGGAAAATATATGGATATTTACAACCTTACTACTAAAATCATCCTCCCACACTTAGGATAAACCCATTTAAGAGCAATTCATCTCAACTCTAGGGGAATTTTAGCTTACCAACCTTATTTACTAAGCACATTATTCCACTTTTGGGATCTAAGCTCATAAACAACCTTCTTACCCTCACTACAAAGTGATTATCAACCTAGAAAAGGTCAAGAGATCTCAACATAGGGACATCAAGGGAACATAAAATCTTATATCTATAGACATTATCCCCCACTTGGGGTAAGCCTAATTGCATCATGCCCTTAAACACAAAGGTCGAGGAAAGTCAAGACCAACCTACAAGGTTCATCACTTTAGGTGGAACTTTCCAACCCACCATGCCTAGGTACAATCTAAGCACTTCCTCAATTGACCATATTTAAATTCAAGCTTAAAAGATTACTAACTACTTCAAAGTAGGTCATCCTCAACTCTCTCCTTCACTTTTAGAGGTAAGGGGCACTTACCATATATCCCCCTAAGTCACCTTAGGGTAATCATACTTCCCAGTTATGGAATAAAACTACCTATTCCCCTTTTACCACTCTTAAAATAGGATCATAGAGGGAATCATTAACTATCTTACTACTCAAAAGGTTTCTACCATTAACTAGCATATTTCACAATAATCTTACAACACTCAACACACTATATCCCCTCCTTAGGGGCAAGCCTAAACAAAAGGATCCAATCCACACAAGGAAAACTATGAAGCATTCTACATATACAAAGGTAACATTCATCTTTATCACTATTTACGACATTCTCCAAGACTTTTCAAGCCCACACTATAAAATCATACTACCATCCTACATAGTCAGAAGGCATGCTATCATTCCAAGGGGAACTTCATTCAACCATGAAAATTATTAACAAGCTATAACCATATCATATCATAACATCTCAACATAATATCTCCTTCCCCATAAGCCACTTATAGCCATAAATGGTGCCACATCCACATATACTAAATTCACCTTCACATATACTCACCAAACTATATAACCAAGGTAAGTATCGAAAACTCACCTTTTCTCGCCTAAACATTGAGGCATCATCCTAATCCAAGCAATAACATCTAAAAGACCACCCGAAAAGAAATTTGGAATTATGCAACATGTCTTTTTAGTAAACTTCATGAAACTACGCACATATAAGCTCAATATAGTTCAGATACATCATATAGACATGGATACTAATCATAATAGCACATAGTGCCATTTATCATGCTTTGAAACACATTCAATACATACCATACATCACATCTCTTTTATCTTACTTCTTTCCTTAAGTAAACCTCAAGTGTAGCTAGTACAATGTATCACTTTGAGGTCACCTTACAATAGTCTTTCATTGTATTATTCATAACACAAGCACATATATTCATAAGTCATAAACATCTCATAGACATCAACTTTACATAAGAACCATCACCTAAGACAACTTCTAAGTCATACTAGTGCAATGTGTAGGTAGCATCCAATAATACTACTTCCACCAAGTGTACCTAATAAGTCACCCTAGACTAGGCATAACATACTCAACAAGTCATAACATATTCATTCACAACAAGCAATAAAACCACATACTTCATATAATCATATAAGGAATCTTTCCTTTACTACAACCTTAGTCATAAATTACTTAGTTTATATCATAGGCAAACCACCCTCATAACCCCTTTCAAAAGCTTACTTGTGCTATGTACACATGAAGTCCCTTTACATGCATAGTCATAAGTAAACGCATTTACAAGACATCAAGTAAACACATTTAGAAGCCATGTACAAATGGAGTCCCTTTTCATCATATACTAAGTAAACGCATTTAGAAGCCATAAGTGTCATTCACATGCATAGTCATAGTTCGTATCTTAACATAACAAGGTCACTTAACATGCATTCATAAAATTCATATATAACATAAGTCTTTACTTTATAAGGGTCTCCAATCCTATTCTTTCTTGAAGTCATCTAGTGTAATGTATAGGTAGACTCCATAGTCCTTCTATACCAAGTAGACTTCTAAATGAATTTAAATTATAGTTTATATTCTTATCTTAGTTAATTATTAACCTTAGGGAGACATAGCCATAACCGACATAGACCATGTGAGCTACATCGAATCCGGTGTTCTACTCCCACACCGGAAACAGAGGGTTAACACTTGTCGAAGGTGCAACCATTCGTACATAGCTATTCTAGGTGGATAGCACAAACTATAACCTACATGGGCACGTAGTTATGGAACATGGAGATTGCTTCTAGATACCTTGACTTACTAGCATGGAGGTTTCCATCTCATGAGACAACATCTAGGTTGGGAACCCGAACATACTAACGAGAAGGTTCTCTTGTGGGAAGCCGGACTTACTAACGTGAAGCTACCACTCTCAGTTGTCATGTTCGCTCGGTACTAGGCTCTAACTCCCTTTTTACATATATTTAAGCCTTTAGTGTATAAATTCATAAAGAAGATTTTAGGAGCTTGCTCCTTCATACATCATATAGCTCAAAGGATTCTAAGATGAGAATGTCCTTTCATCATAGACCCTACCTTATGTGAGAATGTCCTTTCACATAATTATATCATATTCATACATGCATGTGTGTGTGTACATATATGTGAGATCTACCTTCACATAAACACATTTGGGAACACATGTTCATAACTTCATTAATCATATACTTTACATGCATAGAAATAAGTAACGATGCATAGGATAAATATCCTTTCCTTAGTCATAATGAATCTATCCTACTAATAGATATGCATGAAGTGTGTGTGTACATTGATCAATATGATCATATAATGGCTATAACATAATATAGAGGAAGCCACCCTCTAAAGACGACAAGACATGTACAACATTCTACACATCTCAAGTCATACAAACATATAGAGTATTTATCACTATAGACTACACACACTCACATTATATCATAGCAGGAAAATACATATTTAACAAGAGAATAAAAGACTCCTAGCATACTTTGATCACACATTCATATAGTGTTCATATTGGTAGGGGTCATGCTACAAGGATATTTATCACCATTAGCCATATAGACCAAACCTAACCCTAACATGATCATCACACATATACATATAACATCATCTCCACACCTATATTAAACAAGTAATGTAGAAGATTATACACATAACATCACATAAGATCAATTCACTTAGACATGATATAAGAATCAAGGCTATATTCTTCAACTTCCTAAACATGGAAAATATCATATAAATTCATCTTGAATATAATTCCTTAAAGGTCATGATCCTATCACATCAACATGTATAAGAATGTAAACACCGCCACCAAAAGTGACCCAAACCAATCAACACAATTCAATATACATTCTAAGCTAATTAGAGGAAATAAGTCAACTTACCAAATCTCCAAGCTAATTATTACCTTTATCAATTCACAACAATTCAAAGTGAATTGATATAGATAAGACTAGAATTAATCATTAACTATAATCTAATAACAATTGAATAACAATCTAGTCAAGATAACAAGACCCATGACATAACATAATTTGAGAGAATAAGGAGATCATGGGTTCTTCATTAAATTGGATTAAAAATCATGTTTAAACCATATATTAATCATAAAAAACCACTAGAATACTTTTGAAATCACTTTGACAATGAACCCATGGCTAGATTGAAATATAGGATTTTTTTTACTTAGAATCATGTTTTGAAAAACTTTGAAAGGACTCCATAGATGAATGGTTATCTATGGACGAAGGATCACTGTCACGACCAGAATCTAGACCCCAGACAAGACCGGCGACGTTGACCTCTCAGAGGTCGCAGACAAGCCTACATACGTCGTCGTTATTTCATCTAGGTTAATTTTAGCGGAAAATTTGAATTTTGTTTACTTAAACTTTATATTGGAAAACTTTGATCTCGCATAATACTATCTACGTAAACTCATAAGCGTTCACAACAACCATCTAAATCAAGATAATCAAATGAAAGATATAGTCATAAATATAGAGTTGCCAAGATGGCACCAATACAATGTCTGAAAGTAAATATGAAAGAAACGCTAGTGGAGCATACTCCACTAGCTCATGCCTATGTCTACGCTAGAATAAATCAGTAAGCATCCTCGAAAGCATGAGGGCCTACCAAATCCGGATGAAAGCTCCATGTCCGGATAACTATTGCGTCGACTCGTAAGCTCTAACGTCCAGCTGCACCTGCACCTAAAAGTAGATAAATGGATGGAATTAGTACACACTTGTACTTAGTATGGGTATATGCAAACACACACCACGGACATGCATGATTTAGATTAGCTCTCTCCTAACGATATGAGTTATGGTAAGTCAAGTCAGTGGACTTGCCAAAATAGGATTAGGATAGTCATTCCATGAGAGTAACATCCATCATCATGCATATCATATTGCACACAACACATAACATATTGCATATAACACATAACATAGTGCATATAGCACATATCATATTTTATTTCATTCGTTCATATGCCATGAGACCCTGGAATCTTTGACTTAACATTAGGACTTCCCAAAATGAAGGCTCAACATATGGGACCTCAACTAGGGAGCCTTCTTTAGCAAACACAGAGTCTGCTTCATTCATTCATACGTACTTCATTTGATTTCGTTCATAGGCTAGTGTAAACACCAGCTATACCTAGGATGTAGTTTAAGACTCTCATTGGGGTCACTGTGCAATGACTAATAATGACCTAATGTCATTACATAAGTCTAGTTCACATCTTAATTGTCCTACCCAAGCACCTTGAGTATCGTTCATTTCATTGTGTATATTACATGAGGCTGGCCTCATTCATTCTTTGGTAACTTTAATTTTAACCGACATAGATCATGTGAGCTCCGTGAAATCCTGTGTCTACCCCAAACTGAAAAAAGGTGGAATCACCAGCCAAAGAGAAACCAAAACATGCTAGCGTATATAGGGAATTGAACCCTACTAGATCCCTATGTTGGCTGCATAGGTTTAAAGTCTAGGAGATATAAGGAGAACCATACTCATCTGGACGGACAATCTCATCTCATGAGAATTACACGAACCTCTGCCTTCCTGAAAGAAGGAATCGCCACTCATAGCTAGCCTATCGGTGCTCAGTATAAAGTTCCATTACTTTCATCTCATACATCATAGAAAATGGCTTCTAGCATGAGGGCATCATTGCTCATTAGATAATTTTTCATCTCATCATTAGTATTAAGTATGCATTAACTTTAATACTTTCATTAGAGTGATCATAGAGACTGGTCTCTTCATTAACTTTACACTCTCATAGGTGAGTATGTTTTTGTAACATTTACTTAGGCTCATTTGATATCGCTCTCATCTTTCACATTAGCCTCTCATCGTGTTGTCACCACATTCATTAGCTTTAGCACAATTGCTCTTCACAGTTACTCACCCCTCTACTTGAATGTTAATTTCATCATATGCCAATGCACATGGCCTTCTTAGTGTATTTCACACTCTTACTTAACCCTTCTAGGGTCACATCATTCATCACATAACATCTTAGGTTCACTTACTCTATAAATGTATGCTGGACTTATGAGTCCACACACACAAGCAATGAGGCTTCATTCATCTTACATTTAAGTGATTTATATTTCCCAAGATTATATGGTACAAGACTTATGCATCTTGTAAGTATGCCAAGGTCTCAATTTTGATTCCTATAGGCAGCATTCATTAATTATTTAATCACGTAAGACTTATGTGTCAATATAGAATTGGGCAAGGGAACCCTATTTCACATCCCTTGTATAACACTTAGTTAGTTGTCTTTATAATTTTTGTTGACATAAAATTCTTCGCTAGGGAACCCGAGATCCATCCCCCACACTTACACTTCCTTTCTTTCTTTTCACTATTGCTTTCTCTTAAATATTTTGGCCTGGGGACCCAAGACCGAATCCCCATGCCCACATTCCTTTCATTTTCTTTCTTTACTTGATTCTTTTGTTTAGACCAAGAGGGTGTGGGATCGATTCCCCACAACCTCACCTTATTTTTATTTGTATTTTCTCCTTACTTTCTCATTCGGCCAAGAGGTTGTGGGTTCGATCCCCACATACCTCATTTTAGTTTCTTTTATTTGTTTCTCCTATTCTCTTGTTTGACCGAGAGGTTGTGGGTTCGAACCCCACACGCCTCATTTCACTTTTCTTTCATTTTTCTCCTAACTCTTCACTTGAGCCTTACCCCATTTTGAATCCCCCTTACCCCATGTTTATTATTGAATTTTTATATAACTTGTAAATGGTGAGGTCTTGGGTTCAATCAACAATGACATCATGCATTTTATAATTATTGAAAAACTCAAATTGTTTACAGTAAGTGGCCGAACCAAATTTCCAGAATGTTGGAAATTTGTTCACCTTTTTGCAGTCTATTTTCTCACCCTCTTTCACGTTAAACATAAATACATTTCGAGTAGTTTTTAGGGAGATCTTTAGGTGCATTTTCAAGGATACTTTCAGTCAAGAAATATCATTTAATTCAGCAACTTTGAACTCATATGAACATCACGTTTAACATATTTGGACACACATAATTCATAACATTTTAACATGTTAATATCAAGCTTCAAACCATGGCTAATACACGGCACACACATGCACAAACAAGTTAACGAACTTCACATTTTCGGAACACCTCTTTCATTTCTACATAATTCCGAATACACATTCCAACACGTAATCACAACCACCCCTAAAATTATCTACCATAAGTCATACCAATGCATACTTGAATCTTTCAAAGGATCTAATGACATGGGCATACAACGGGGACAACCTTAGTTTTCGATTGTGAATAGAGTGAACCTTAGGGTTCTCTTGGGAAAGGGACCAAGAGGGAAGAAAACCCATACCTGAAGTCGTTCAAAGATGTTCTTATGTGCTGCGAAAACCCCCCCACTAAGACGACGTCTCACCACCGAAATCACAAGCACAATCCGTTGAGAATTTGGTTTTTGCTTTTTGTTTTGAAGCTTATTTTGCTTTTGAGTTTTAGCTTTCAAGTTCTTGAGTGTGGATGAACTCTATTTTTTTTTATGTTTTTGTTCAGTTCTTCAGTTTTTACAGAACGTTGATCGTGAAGTGAGAGAGGAGTAGAGAGAAACGTGAGTTAGTGTTAGCTTAGGATTAGGAGATTAGGTGGAGACTTAATCAAATTAGGACTTCTATTAATTGTTTAAAATTCTGATTTTTTTTCAAAGCCTACGTGAAATGACCACCATGCCCCTACAAAATCAGGAAATAAACATTAATTAAATCCACCTAAACGTCGCTTTCACCAAGGCTCGAACCCGGGTTGAGCCTCCATCGCGAAATGGGTCATCTTGGGTTGACCCGACCCAAACCGTTCCTCTAATTAAATTAATTAATTAATTAGGGTAATTACAATACTACCCCTAGCTTGGAAAATACCATTTTACCCCTAGACCCTCCAAAACTAAGATTATCCCTTTTAAGTCCGGTAAAACTCATCCGGGTGAATCTCTTCAATTCGGGTGCCCTACATGGTTGGTTATCACCTTGCCTAGCTCAACTAACTCACCAAGTTGGTTGGCTTGGGTAGTGAATAGGTTCTGAGGTCTGGTTCTACGTGCAACAAGCCGTGTGAACCTGGTCTAATCCAGGCATTCTAGGTATGTTTAAGCATTACTTAGCATAGTCATTTTTAGGTTGTTACATTATATTCCCCTTAGGAACATTCGTCCCCGAATGACACTTCTAATTATCTGGTACAGTGCCAGAAATATCATAACATAAGTACTTTACACAGTCAAGCAATATCAACAAAGAATAGAGGAGAAAAGGAAACTTAGACTTAAGAGTAAGGAGTCTAACCTCAAGAGCTGAAAAGATGAGGATAGCGGGAGCTCATATCGGCCTCGGCCTCCCATGTAGCACCCTCAGCAAGATGGTTCCTCCACAATACCTTCACTGTGGAAACCTCTTCATTTCTCAGCCGCTTCACCTGCCGGTCTAAAATCTCAACAGGAACCTCCTCATAGGACAAGTCTTCATCAACCCCCAAACCTTGAACAGGCAGAATCGATGATGGATCACCAAGGCACTTCTTTAGCATAGAGACATGAAAGACTGGATGAATAAAAGCTAGCTCCGCAGGCAACGCCAACTCATAGGCCACCTCACCCACACGTTGTAGAATCTCGTATGGCCCGACGTACCTCATACTCAACTTCCCCTTCCTGCCAAACCTCATCACCCCCTTAATGGGTGATATCTTCAAGTGTACTTGGTCACCAACATCAAACTCTAAGGGACACTTCCTGTTATCTACATAAGACTTCTGCCGACTGTAAGCAGTAGCCAACTTGTCCTTAATCACCCTGACCTTCTCTAAGGACTCATGAATGATCTCTAGACCCAAAATGGATGACTCCTCCAACCTCGAACCACCCAACTGGAGACCTACACCTTCTACCATATAGTGCCTCAAACGGTGCCATCCCAATACTGGAGTGATAGCTTTTATTATATGAGAACTTTATCAATGGCAGATGGTCGTCTGAACTACCTCTGAAGTCGATCACACACGCCCTCAACATGTCATCCAATGTCTGAATGGTGCGGTCTGCCTGCCCATCTGTCTGAGGATGGAAGGTAGTACTGAGCTTTACCTGCATGCCTAAGCTCTTCTGGAAGGATCTCAAGAAATGCAAAGTGAACTGAGCCCCTCTATCTAAAATGATAGACAAAGGAATCCCATGCCACCTCACATTCTCATCAATGTAGAGTATCGCATAATCCTCGGCCCTATAAGTAGACTTCACAGGGATAAAGTGGGAAGACTTAGTCATCCTGTCCACAATAACCCATATGGAGTCATGCTATCTCCTAGTCCTCGGAAGACCAACCACGAAGTCCATGTTAATGGACTCCTATTTCCATGTCGAAACCTCAATCATCTGAGTGAGACCACCAGGCTTAAGGTGCTCTGCCTTAACCTTCTAACAAGTAGGACACTTGGCCACATACTCAGCAATGTCCTTCTTCATGCCATCCGACCAATAGATCTGCTTGAGGTCATGATACATCTTAGTGGAACCTGGATGTATCGAATACCTAGAACCATGGGCCTTTGCAACGATCTTGGTACACACAGCCTGTCCTGGTACCTAAGTATGCCGTCACCTCCCAAAGCAAAGGACTCGTTCATCTTTATCAGCACTGAGTCCTTCAACTCCATCAACACAGGATCAAGATGCTGACCCTTCTTGACTTCAACTACCAAGGATGATTCAGAACTAGGATGAACTGAAATAACACCTCTAGTAGAAACCATAAACCGCACACCCAGTCTGGACAGTCTGTGTACATCCTTCACCAACTTCTTCTTCCCATCATCAACGTGGGCTGTACTGCCCATACTCAACCTGCTCAAAGCATCAGCTATAACATTTGCTTTTATTTAATGGTAGTGGACACTCATATCATAGTCCTTCAATAGCTCCAACCATCTCCGCTGACGTAGATTTAACTCCCTCTGTGTGAACACGTACTGGAGACTCTTGTGGTCTGTGAACACATCCACGTGCACTCCGTACAAGTAATGCCTCCAAAGCTTCAATGCAAACACCACAGCTGCCAACTCCAGGTCATTACTAGGATAATTCTTCTCATGAACCTTGAGTTGTCTGGACGCATAGGCTATCACCTTACCACGCTGCATAAGAACACAACCCAAACCAACCATAGATGCATCACAATAAATAGTGTAATTCTCACCACATTTAGGTAACGTAAGCACTAGGCTGAAGTGAGTCTGTCCTTGAGCTCCTAGAAACTCCTCTCACAAGTCTCCGCCCATTCGAACTTGGCTTTCTTCTTAGTCAAAGCTATAAGTGGGGAAGCAATGGAAGAAAAACCCTCCACGAACCTGCGGTAGTAATCAGCCAATCCCAGAAAGCTACGGATATCGGTGGGAGTAACAGGTCTTGGCCAGTTCTTAACAGCCTCAGTCTTCCTGGGGTCCACCTCCACACCCTGATCAGACACAACATGATGCAGGAAGGTCACTGATCTAAGCAATAATTCACACTTGCTGAATTTGGCATACCGCTGATGTTGTCTAAGTAACTGCAAGGTTAGTCTCAAATGTTGTTCATGCTCTTCCTTGGTCTTAGAGTAGATGAGGATGTCATAAATGAATACTATGATGAAAGAATCAAGGTATTCACAGAATACTCGGTTCATGAGGTCCATAAATGCAGCTGGTGTATTAGTGAGACAAAATGACATGACTAGGAACTCATAATTACCATAACGGGTACGAAATGTTGTCTTTTGGATATCATCATCCCTAACCCTAAGCTGATGATACCCGAAACGAAGATCAATCTTCGAGAAGAAACTAGACCCTTGGAGCTGATCGAATAAGTCATCTATTCTAGGAAGTGGATACATGTTCTTTATAGTGACTTTGTTGAGCTGTCGATAATCGATACACATCCTAAGGGTTCCATCCTTTTTTTTCACAAACAGAACTGGAGCGCGCCAAGGGGATATGCTCGGCTGGATGAAGCCCTTATCAGTGAGATCTTTTATCTGCAGCTTCAACTCTTTGAGTACAGTTGGAGCCATTTTGTAGGGAGGAATTGAAATCAGTTTGGTATCGAGATCTAGGATGATACCAAAATCAATCTCTCGAGGGGGAGGGATTCTATGCAAATCATCGGGGAAAACATATTGGAACTCATTTACTACAAGCACAAAGTATATGGAAGGAATGTCATGATCTAGATCATTGACACTCACAAGATGACATAACAATCCCTTGGACATCATTTTATTAGCTTTTAGGTTCGAAATCAATGGACTTGAACGACTCGAATTGTAACCCTCCCAGACCAGCTCAAATTTATTATGGAAACGGAATCTCACAACCCTACTACGACAATCTATGAAGGCATAACATTTATGGAGCCAGTCCATACCAAGTATAATATCGAAGTCATTCATTGGTAACTCAACAAGGTCTGCACACATAGTCTTACCACATACTACTATTGGGTAGTCTTTATGAACCCTATCAGCTCTCACATTTTCTCCCAAGGGAGTGCTAACTACAATAGGATCTTGCAAAACCTCAGGTAGTGTTTGAAAAGTAATAGCAAGAAAGGGAGTGACAAAACAAAGCGTAGACCCTGGATCAAGTAAAGCATAAACAGAGGTTGAGAAAACTTGCAGCATACCTGTGACCACATCAGCAGACTTCTCCTGCTCCTCCCTACCCTTCAAGGCCCTCTTAGGAGGCTCGGCTGTAGTAGCATTCTGTGGATTAGGCCTAGGCTGAGCATTACCTCAAGCCTGATCCCTATTTCGTTGGTAGTCCCTGACCATATGTCCGCTCTTTCCGCAACCGAAGCCAGCATTTGTGCCTAGTCTGCACTCTCCACTATGAATACGGCCACACAGGCCACATTCTTTTCTAGGACGCTGCATATCACCTCCATTGCCTTTCTTTGGCTCGGGTCTGCCTCCTCTAGGTGCTGCACTCCTCTGAGAGTTATAGTTCCCTGAACTGTGATGTCCCTTGTTAAATCTAGGCTGATCACGATCTCCAAAAGTGTTCGTGCCACCACCTCTATTGGAACCTGCCTGGTCAGAAGGGTTAGGCCTCCTGACCTCACGGACTCTACTCTTCTTCCGGCTGTCCTTAACCTGCTGGACATGTACCATAAGCCTGGACAAGTCCATGCTATCATGGATCATCGCAGTCCAACACTCCTCCTCCAATTCCTCTCAGATCCCTGTAAGGAACCTGGTCATCTCATCCCTGTTGTTCGACACAAGAGAAGTGGCATACCTGGACAATTTAACGAATTTCAAGGAATACTCCCTGACAGTCATCGAGCCCTGCTTAAGGTTGATGAACTATTCAACCTTAGCCTCTCCCATCTCTCTGGGGAAGAACCTCTCAAGAAAGGATGTCTTAAACAGCTCCCATAGTATCGGACCTCCGCCCAACGCCCTGCTATCCTGCCACATCTTGCACATAGTCTATGCAACATCCCTCAATTGGTATGAGGACAGCTCAACTTTCTCCATCTCCGTGGCCCCCATCGCCACCAAAATCTTCTGGACCTCCTCCACGAACTCCTGAGGGTCCTCTGCAGTCTTAGATCCTATAAAGATTGGAGGATTCATCCTCGTAAAATCTGCAACCTGTTCTTCATGTTGTGGGCTGGTGGGTTCTCCCACTGAACCTCCTATCTGTTGGCCTGGGCCGTCATAGCCTGAGCCTGCACAGTGATGGCTTGAGACATCTGTGCCAAAGCTGTCCGCACCTCAGCATCAGTCAACCCAGCTGGGTTAACTGCCATGGCCACTCCTGCAGCTGGAGCCTGGGGTGGAACTTGGTTGTCCCCAGCAGCTGCTCCTACTCTTCCCAGACCAGCGTTCCCCCTTGTGTTCATTTTCTGAAAAAATTCAAATTGATGTTAGATACGCTCATAACACCAAGAAATCAAACATTAAGGAAAGCACGATAAGATCAGAAGAAGGGAAATTTTCCTACGCATCATGCAGTCTCTAATTCATGATAGTGGTGCACTTCACTACCATAAGTTAGAAACTACTCGATGTGGTTGATGTGAACTTATTATCCTTGGAATTTAACCTAATGCTCTGATACCACCTTTGTCACTACCGGAATCTAGACCCCAGATGAGACTGGAGTCATTGACCTCTCGTGGGTAGCAGACAAGCCTACATATGTCATCGTTACTTCATCTAGGTTAATTTTAGCAGAAAATTTGAACTTTTGTTTACTTAAACTTTATATTGGAAAATATTGATCTCGCATAATACTATCTACTAAACTCATAAGCATTCACAACAACCATATAAATCAAGATAATCAAATGAAAGATATAGTCATAAATATAAAAGATCTAAAATGGCACCAACACAACGTCTGAAAGTAAATACGAAAGAAATGCTAGTGGAACATATTCCATTAGCTCATGCCTACGTCTACGCTGTCTGCGACCTCTGAGAGGTCAACGACGCCGGTCTCGTCTGGGTCTAGATTCCAGTCGTGACAAAGTTTGTATCAGAGCACTAGGTTAAATTACGAAAATAATAAGTTCACATCAACCACATTGAGTAGTTTCTAAGTCATGGTAGTGAAGTGCACCACTATCCTGAATTAGAGACTGCATGATGCGTAGGAAAATTTCCCTTTTTCTGATCTTATCGTGCTTTTCTGAATGCCTGAATTCTTGGGGTTATGAGAGTGTCTAACATCAATCCTTTTTGTTTTTCCAGAGAATGAACACTAGGAGAGGAAATGGTCAGAGGAGAGGAGGAGCAGCTGCTAGGGGTAATCAGGATCTACCCCAGGCTCCAGCTGAATGAGTGGCCATGCCAGTTAACCCAGTTGGGTTGACTGATGCTGAAGTGAGGGCATCTCTGGCCCAAATGGCACAGGCCATTACTATGAAGGCCCAAGCTATGACTGCCCAGGTCAACCGACATGATGTTCAGAGGGAGAACCCACTGGTTCGTAGCATGGCTGACAGGCTGAGGGATTTCACGAGGATGAATCCTCCTATTTTCACCGGGTCTAGGACATCAGAGGATCCCCAGGAGTTTGTGGATGAGATTCATAAGATCCTGGTGGCTATGGGGGCCACTGAGTTTGAGAAGGCTGAGTTGGCTGCCTACCAGCTCTAGGATGTTGCACAGACTTGGTGCAAGATGTGGCAAGATAGCCGTGTCTTAGGTGGAGCGTCAGTCACCTGGGAGCTGTTCATGACGGCATTTCTGGAGAGATTCTTTCCCAGGGAGATGAGGGAGGCCAAGGTTGAGGAATTCATCAACCTCAAACAAGGCTCTATGACAGTCAGGGAGTATTCCCTGAAGTTTGTTAAGCTCTCAAGGTATGTTGTTTTCCCTAGTATTTAATAGCAAGAATGGGGATAATACTGACTTTATTGAAATCACCCAGGTATGCTACTTCCCTGGTTTCTACCAGCAGGGATGAGATGAGCAGGTTCCTCACAGGAATCAATGGAGACCTGGAGGACGAGTGTCGATCTGCTATGCTCCATGATAATATGGATCTTTCCAGGTTGATGGTGCATGTCCAGCAGGTAGAGGACAACCGCAGAAAGAGAGGTGTTCGTGATGCTAGGAGGCCTAGGCCTCAAGATCAAGAAGGACCCAGTCATGGAGGCCAAAGGAACAACTTTGGCGTCCGTGAGCAGCCAAGGTTCAAAAAGGGGCAACATAGTTCTGGGAATTCTAATCCTCAGAGGAGTGCTACACCTAGAGGAGGCAGACCTGAGTCAAAGAAGGGCAATGGAGGTGAGATGCAGCATCCTAAGAAGAATTGTGCTAAGTGTGGCCGAGCTCACAGTGGAGAGTGCAGACAGGGCACTAATGCCTGCTTCGATTGATGTAAGAGTGGACACATGGTCAGAGACTGTCCATAGAACAGAGGTCAGGACGGAGGTAATACTCAGGCTAGGCCTAATCCACAGGGTACAGCAGCAGCCGAGCCTCCTAAGAGGAACATGTTCTATGCCCTGAAAGGCAGAGAGGAGCAGGAGAAGTCCGCTGATGTGGTCATAGGTATGCTGCAAGTGTTCTCAACTTCTGTTTATGCTTTACTTGATTCAGGGTCTACACTTTCCTTTGTAACTCCTCTGCTTGCTCTTACTTTTGAGATATTGCCTGAAGTTCTACATGATCCTATAGTGGTTAGTACACCTTTAGGAGAGAATGTAAGAACTGATAGAGTATACAAGGATTGCCCAATAGTTGTGAGTGGTAAAACTATGTGTGCAAACCTGGTTGAGTTACCCATGCATGATTTTGATGTTATTCTTGGCATGGATTGGCTTCACAGTTGTTACGCTTGCTTGGACTGTCGTAGTAGAGTGGTGAGATTTCGCTTTCCTAATGAAGAAGAGTTAGTCTGGGAGGGGTACAATTCAATTCGTCCTAACCCCTTGATTTCAAATCTTAAGGCTAATAAAATGATGTCCAAGGGGTTATTGTGTCATCTTGTG
This sequence comes from Solanum sitiens, assembly GCA_016801875.1. Taxonomy (NCBI): domain Eukaryota; kingdom Viridiplantae; phylum Streptophyta; class Magnoliopsida; order Solanales; family Solanaceae; genus Solanum; species Solanum sitiens. The sequence goes on from JABWTJ010000976.1 coordinate 131,650, forward strand.
AGTGTTAATGATCTAGATTATGACATTCCTTCCATAGACTCAGTACCAGTAGTGAATGAGTTCTTAGATGTGTTTCCTGATGATTTTCCTGGAGTCCCTCCCCTTCGAGAGATTGACTTTGGTATCGACTTAGAACCCGATACTAAACCAATCTCAATTCCTCCTTATAGAATGGCTCCAGCTGAACTCAAAGAGTTGAAACTGCAGTTAAAAGATCTCACTGACAACGGTTTCATTCAGCCGAGCAAATCCCCTTGGGGCTCTCCAGTGTTGTTTGTAAAGAAAAAAGATGAAACCCTTAGAATGTGTATCGATTATCGGCATCTCAACAAAGTCACTATAAAGAATAAGTATCCACTCCCCAGAATAGATGATCTGTTTGATCAACTCCAAGGGTCTAGTTTCTTCTCTAAGATTGATCTTCGTTCAGGGTATCATCAGCTTAGAGTTAGGGATGGAGATATTCCAAAGACAGCCTTTCGTACCCGCTATGGTCACTATGAGTTTTTAGTCATGTCATTTGGTCTCACGAATACACCTGCTGCATTTATGGATCTCATGAATAGGGTCTTCCGTGAATACCTTAACTCTTTCGTCATAGTATTCATTGATGACATTCTCATCTACTCTAAGACCAAGAATGAGCATGAACAACATTTGAGACTAACCTTGCAGGTACTTAGACAGCATCAGTTGTATGCCAAATTCAGCAAATGTGAATTCTGGCTGAGATCAGTGACCCTCCTGGGTCATGTTGTGTCCGATCAGGGCGTGGAGGTGGATCCCTAGAAGACTGAGGCTGTGAAGAACTGTCCAAAGCCTCTTACTCCTACTGATATCCGTAGCTTTTTGGGATTGGCTGGTTACTACCGTAGGTTTGTGGAGGGCTTTTCTTCCATTGCTGCCCCATTGACAGCTTTGACTAAGAAGAAAGCCAAGTTTTAATGGACGGAGACTTGTGAGAAGAGTTTCCAGGAGCTCAAGGACAGACTCACTTCAGCCCCGGTGCTTACTTTGCCTAAGTGTGGTGAGAATTACACTGTTTATTGTGATGCATCTAGGGTTGGTTTGGGTTGTGTTCTTATGCAGGTTGGTAAGGTGATAACCTATGCATCTAGACAACTCAAGGTTCATGAGAAGAATTATCCCACTCATGACCTGGAGTTGGTAGCTGTGGTGTTTGCACTGAAGCTGTGGAGGCAATATCTGTATAGAGTGTATGTAGATGTGTTCACAGACCATAAGAGTCTCCAGTACGTGTTCACACAGAGGGAGTTGAATCTACGTCAGCGAAGATGGTTGGAGCTGTTGAAGGATTATGACATGAATGTGCACTACCATCCAGGTAAGGCTAATGTTGTAGCTGATGCTTTGAGCAGGATGAGCATGGGAAGTACAGCTCGCGTTGAGGATGAGAAGAAAGAGCTGGTAAAAGTTGTACATAGTCTGGCCAGACTGGGTGTGCGTTTGGTTGACTGCACTAGTGGGGATGTTTCAGTTCATCCTAGTTCTGAATCATCCTTGGTAGTTGAAGTCAAGCAGGGTCAGCATCTAGATCCCGTGTTGATGGAGCTGAAGGACTCAGTGCTGATGAAGATGAATGAGTCTTTCGCTTTGGGAGGTGATGGCATACTTAGGTATCAGGACAGGCTGTGTGTGCCAGATGTGGATGATTTGCAGACCAGGATTGTTGCAGAGGCCCATGGTTCCAGATATTTTTTACATCCAGGTTCCACAAAGATGTATCATGATCTCAAGCAAATTTATTGGTGGGATGGCATGAAGAAGGACATTGAAGAATATGTGGCCAAGTGTCCTAATTGTCAGCAGGTTAAGGCAGAGCATCTCAAGCCTGGTGGTCTGACGCAGATTATTGAGTTTTTGACTTGGAAATAAGAGGCCATTAATATGCACTTCGTGGTTGGGCTTCCGAGAACTAGGAGGCAGCATGACTCTATATGGGTTATTGTGGACAGATTGACTAAGTCTGCCCACTTTATCCCTGTGAAGTCTACTTACAGAGCCGAGGATTATGCGAGACTCTACATTGATGAGATTGTGAGATGGCATGGGATTCCCTTGTCTATTATTTCAGACAGAGGAGCTCAGTTTACTTCTCATTTCTGGAGATCTTTCCAGAAGAGCTTGGGCACGCAGGTGAAGCTTAGCACTTCCTTTCACCCTCAAATAGATGGGCAGGCTGAGCGCACCATACAGACATTGGAGGATATGTTGAGAGCGTGTGTGATTGACTTCAGAGGTAACTGGGATGACCATCTGCCTTTGATAGAGTTCTCGTATAATAATAGCTATCACTCCAGCATTGGGATGGTACCGTTTGAGGCACTGTATGGTAGGAGGTGTAGATCTCCAGTTGGGTGGTTCGAGGTTGGAGAGTCATCCAGTTTGGGGCCGGAGATCATTCATGAGGCCTTAGAGAAGGTCAGAATGATTAGTGACAGGTTGACTACTGCGTACAGTCGGCAGAAGTCATATGTTGATAACAGAAAGCGGCCCTTAGAGTTTGATGTTGGTGACCAGGTTTATTTGAAAATATCGCCTATGAAAGGGGTGATGAGATTTGGTAGGAAAGGGAAGCTAAGTCCGAGGTATGTTGGGCCATATGAGATCCTACAGCCTGTGGGTGGGGTGGCCTATGAGTTGGCATTGCCTGCAGAACTAGCTTCTGTTCATCCAATCTTTCATGTATCTATGTTGAAGAAGAGCCTAGGTGATCCAGCATCAATCTTACCTGTGGAAGGTTTGGGGGTTGGTGAAGACTTGTCTTATGAGGAGGTACCTGTTGAGATCTTAGACAGACAGGTCAAGCGGCTGAGGAACAAGGAGATTGCCACAGTGAAGGTATTGTGGAGAAATCATCTTGTTGAGGCTGCTACGTGGGAAGCTGAGGCCGACATGAGAGCCCGCTACCCTCACCTGTTCAGCTCTTGAGGTTAGATTTTATACTCTTAAACCTATGTTTCCTTACCTCCCTGTATTTTGTTACAATTGATTGACTGTGTATAGTGCTTTTATTGTGATCTGACTGGCATTATAACGTGAAGTAGTAGTGTCATTCGGGGACGAATGTTCCTAAGGGGGGCATAATGTAACAACCCTAAAAATGAATAGGATCAAGACTTAGGTTTTCAAGAATTCTTGCGATTACACCAAGGTCCACACGGGCTGATACGCGTAGAACCAGACCTCAGAACCCTTACTACGACCACGCCAACTAACTTGGGGAGTTAATTGAGCTTTCAAAGGTTGGAACCAACCATGTGAGGCTCACGAAAACGAAGATTTAATCGAAAGAGTTTTTACCGGACTCAAAAGAATAAATTTTAAATTTTGAGGGTCCAAGGATAAAATGGACTTTTCCAAGCCAAGGGTAATATTGTAATTACCCTGAGGAATTAATTATTTAATAAATTAATTTAATTAAATAAAGTAATTCGGGTGGGGCAACCCGAAATGACCCATTTTCGCAAATGGGAGTCACTAGGGTTCGAGCCCCACTAGAAGCAAGGATTTAACTTTATTTTATTTAATTTGATAAATTAATTTAATTAAATAATAAATGTTAGCTGATTTAGGAAAAATATAAATAAGATTTTTATTTAAAGTTTGAAAGAGTCCTAGTTGACTAAGTCCTTACCTAAGCCTAAACTACCTTGCACGTTTAATTCTTTCCTTCTCTCACGTCAACATCTATCTTCTCTTTCACGATTATTCTCTGCAAAACTAAGGTGAAGAACTGAAAATATATCAAGAGTTCTTCACACTTGAAGAACTCACACGAAATTTTAAGAAAAACAAAGTAACCAAAACGATAAAGCAAAGAGAAGTTGTTGTCGGGTAGTGTGGAAGATTGAGGAAGCTTGGACTGATTTGTGGAGAGGATTTTGGGCAGCAATTTCGTGGTTGAACAAGGAAATTAAGGTATGGGTCTTCTTACTCTTGGTCCCTTTCCCAAGAGACCCCTAGGATTCATAATATTCGGCTCAAAAACTAGGATTGTTTTCCCCGTTGCATGTCCCTGTCATTTGCTCCCAACGAATTCATAGGTTGGTATGAATGCTGGTAGACTTAGGAATGTGTGATGTTTGTGCTGAATGTGAATGTGTTCAATGTACGTTAAATTACGAAAATGACAACCCATGTATGTGTTCGGAATTATGTGTAATTGTGTGCAAGTGTGTCACCATGACAAGGGTCTCGGCCTTGATGCTCTAAATTGTTAATGTTGTGGTTGTTAATTTACGTACACAAACTCATGATGTTCATAAAAAGGAAATGTGGCGGATTTGAATAAGAATCCTATAGCCAATTAATTCTATGAATGATGCACTTAAAAATACGTTAAAACGGATCCATGAATGTAACCTTGAACTAAGTAATGCATTGATGTTATGAGTTAGAAAGTGACTAAAATTTCCAACATTTTTACAAGTTAGTTTTAGGCTAAATGTTAATGCATACGAATCTGGAAATTTAATATAAAATAAAAGAATGAGGCCACTAGGAATTGAACCCGTGACCTCATCCTTGGGCAAAATAATCCACGAAAATGGGTGAGGGTTGGGGGGGTTCGATCCATGGTGCAGGCGGAGGGATGAATGAGTAAAATAAATGAGGGGAGTGGGATTCGAACCCACCGCCCCTCGGTCAGAAATCAAGAAGAACAGAAAAAAAAAGGATGTGAGGCGTGGGAATCGAACCCACGACCTCAAGGCTGGGAATAGAGGGGGCAAAAATAAGTATTAAAAAGAAGTGAGGTTATGGGGGTTCGATCCCACGACCTCACTGTCCATGCTCTCAACTTAGCGAAAAAAAATTAAAAAAAATATATATGGGGCTGTTGGGGTTCGAACCCACCACCTCACAGCCCCTAGCGAAAATTAATTAAAAGTAAGGAGGTTGTGGGGGTTCGAACCCACAACCTTCCTACTTAGGCGAATTAAAGAACAAAATAAAAGAGGCTGTGGCGGTTTGATCCCACAACCTCTTGGTTTAGGCGAAATTGGGCAAGATGAAGTTAATAAAAATTAAAAAGGGGTTGTGGGGGTTCGAACCCACAACCCTTCGGCCAAATTAGGATTATTACTAAGGAGAAAATTAATCCTTCAATGTTAATATTGTAATTTAACTTAGACTCATATTGTTATGAATATTAGAATAAAATCAATTAAAAATATAAATGATATCCAATTGATTCAAGACTTGGGTTTCCTTGCTCAAGCTTCCGTATTGATACATAAGTCATGCGTGAATAAAATATACGAGAATAATGCCACATACATAGATCGAAATCAAGATCTTGGCACATGTACAAGATTCATAAGTCTTGTATCACATAATCTTAGACGAAATATGAATGAAGTGTCATGACTTGAATGTATAGACGCATAAGTCTAACATACGTTCAAAGTAAGTGAATCTAAGAAGTATGTAATGAAATGATGAACCCTAGAAGGGTTAAGTATGAGTGTAAGATACAGTAAATGGTGAAGTGCATTGGCATATGATGAAATGAACGTTCACGTAATAAGAGGTGAGTAACTATGAAAAGCAAGGGTGTTAATGATAATTAATGTGGTGACAATATGATATAAGATTAATGTAAATGATGAAAGTAATCTCGAATGAGCCTAAATAAATGTTACCAATACGTACTCACCTATGAGAGTGTAAGATAATGAAGAGATCAGTCTCTATGAACACTCTAATGAAGGTATTGAGCTCAACACACTTGATACTAATGATGAGATGAGAAATCATCTAATGAGCTATGATGTCCTCATACTAGAAGTCAGCTTCCATGACGTATGAGTTGAATGAAATTGAACTTTATACTGAGCACCGATAGACTAGCTATGAGCGGTGATGCCTTCTTTCGGGAAGGGCGAAGGTTCACGTAACTCTCATGAGATGAGACTGTCCGGCTTGTCGGGTATGGGTCTCCATACATCTCCTAGTCTTCGAACCTATACTGCCAATATAGGGATCTGGCGGGATTAAATTCCCATGTACGCTAGCATGTTTTTGGGTAACCTTGGCCGGTGATTCCCCCTCTTTTCGGTGTGGGGGAAATACTGGATTTCATGATGCTCACATGATCTATGTCGGTTAAAGTTAAAGTTCCCAATGAATGAATGAGGCCAGCCTCAAATGATGCACATAATGAAATAAACGATACCAAAGGTGTTAGGATAGGATAATCAAGAGGTGATCTAGACTCAGGTAATAACACTAGGTTATTCTTGATCATTGCACAGCAAACCCTATGAAAGTCATAAACTACACCCTAGGTATAGCTGGTTTTCACACTGGCCTATGAACGAAATGAAACGAAGTATGTATGAATGAATGAAGCACACTCTGTGTTTGCTAATGAAGACTCCCTAGTTGAGTTCCCATATGTTGAGCCCTCATTTCTGGGATGTCTTAATATTAAGTCCATCATTCTAAGGTCTCATGACATATGAATGAATGACATTAAAGAAGTTATGTGCTACATGCAAAAGGTGCTATGTGCTATATGATATGTGCTATGTGTAAATGTTATGTGTTGTGTGCAAATGTGATAAGTATGATGACATATGTTATTCTCATGGCATAACTTTCCTAATCAAAATTTGGAAAGCTTATTTACTTTCGTAATCCAAATTTGGAAACTTTCCTAATCTCAATTTGGCAAGTCCACTGACTTGACTTCCAAAAATCATGTTGTTAGGAAAGAGCTATTCTTTCTCATGCATGTCCTTGGTGTGTGCTTGCATATACCCATACTTAGTACAAGTGTGTACTAACCCTATACAAACTCTACTATTTTAGGTGCACGCACAGGTGGACGATAGAGCTACAGGATCATCGTTGCAGTTATCCGGACGTCCATCATTCATCCGGAGTTGGTAGGTCCTCATACTTTCGAGGATGCTACTGTTTTATATTCTAGCTTAGTTTTAGAGTTGAGCTAGTGGAGCATCATGTTCCACTAGCGTTTCTTTCCTGTTTTTATTCAGACTATGTGTTGGTGCCATTTTGGCAATTATACGTTTTATAAGTATTGAACTATTCCTTACATTTGATTATCTCTTAATGTTAGATGGTTGATGGTGAACAAATTACGAATTTATTAGAAATGTTTAGTAAGCAATATTTAGAAACAAAAAGTTTCAAATTTTCCGCTAAAATTAACCTATGTAAAGTAAGAATGACGTAAGTAGGCTTGTCTGCGACCTCTGAGAGGTCAACGATGCCGGTCTCGTCTGGGGTCTAGATTCCAGTCGTGACAAAACCCCATACCTGAAGTCGTTCAAAGATGTTCATATGTGCTGCCAACCCCCCCCCCCCCCAACTAAGCCGACGTCTCACCACCAAAATCACAAGCACAAATCGTCGAGAATTTGGTTTTTGGTTTTCGTTTTGAAGCTTATTTTGCTTTTGAGTTTGAGCGTTCAAGTTCTTGAGTGTGGATGAACTCTCTTTTTTTTATCTTTTTGTTCTGTTCTTTAGTTTTTAACGTTGATCTTGAAGTGAGAGAGGAGTAGAGAGAAACGTCAGTTAGTGTTAGCTTAGGATTAGAAGATTAGGTGGAGACTTAGTCAAATTAGGACTTCTCTTAATTGTTTAAAAATCTGGTTTTTTTAAAAGGCTACGTCAAATGACAACCATGCCCCTACAAAATCTGGTAATAAACATCAATTAAATCCACCTAAACGTCGCTTCCACCAAGGCTCAAACCCGGGTGAAGCCTCCATCGCGAAATGGGTCATTCCGGGTCGACCCGACCCAAACCGTTCCTATAATTAAACTAATTAATTTATGAATTAATCACTTGGCGTAATTACAATACTACCCCTAGTTTGGAAAAGACCATTTTACCCCTAGACCCTTCAAACCTAAGATTACCCTTTTTAAGTCCGGTAAAACTCATCCGGGTGAATCTCTTCAATTCGGGTGCCCTACATGGTTGGTTGTCACCTTAACTAGCTCAACAAACTCACCAAGTTGGTTGGTTTGGCTAGTGCATAGGTTCTGAGGTATGGTTCTACGCGTAACAAGCCGTGTGAACCCAGTATAATCCAGGCATTCTAGGTACGTTTAAGCATTACTTAGCATAGTCATTTTCAGGTTGTTACAATCACCATACCTTATACATTGAAAAACACATGAAAATCTGAGAAGAAAGCTCCAAAAATCCATCTCCATAGCTTGTTCTTGAGATTGGTCTTCATTGGAGGTTTTGGGTTTTTTTTGGGAGAAAAGAGAACTTTGGGAATTTTATTTCTTAATGAGAGTTGGGGTTTTGTCTAGGGAAAGGTTTTAAAAGGTCCTAAAATCAGTTAATAAAACGTCCCCTAAGTTACCAAAACACCCTCGCACAAATTGGGACTCTTAGACATGTCAAAATTGACTTTAAAATGACGCAACCGGATCTCGGAGTGGGCTTTGCGGTGCGGGGCAGCCTCCCAATTCTGCCTTAAATAATTTTTGAGGCAGTGAGGTGCGTGCTAGGCGCGCTTACTGAGGGCAAGGTCTTATTCTTGCTCCTGCACGCTGCCTTGCGCAGCCTCTTGTCCAAGGTTTCGGTCCTCCTTGAGGGGCCTTCGAGTGGTCCCCGGGGAGTCGTACCCGGACGTTTTGACCCTTAACATGTCTATTATGGTACTAGGGTAAACTAAAACTTCTTATCAACTCCAAAAAACTCATAAAATCAAGCCAAAGATACAAGGACTCACTAGCACGTCTAAAGACTAACTTTGGGATATCATGGATGTTCTTGGACGTTTGACCTCCAAATGACTTCAAATCAAGTATGAATACTATAAAAAACTTAATTAACCTATTATTATCCTTTTTAGGCACATGTGAAGCTCTATCTACCTTAGTATATTTTGAGGGTTACAATAAGTATATTTAACGGGGAAAAAGTACGCAAATTTCGTCAACCTATCAACAATAACCCATAATGGGTCATTTTGCCTCTAGGTTCGAGGAAACCCAACAACAAAGTACATATTAATTTCTCCCACTCCAAGTAGGAAAATCCATTATTAGGGTTAAAATACCCGGCTTTTGGTGTTCGACTTTTACTAGTTGGCAATTTGAACACCTAGCAACAAATTCCCCTATGTCCCTTTTTAAAGATCTCACCAATAAACCTCTCCAAGGTCATGGTAAATTTTAGTGCCACCCTAATGAATAGAATAACGGGAACAATGGGCTTCCCCAAGAATTTTATTTCTCAAATCATCTACGTCGGGTACACACAACCGTCCTTGGTTCCTTAGAATACCATCTTGCCATTGAAAGAATGACTCATTGAATTTACCAAGTACCAATTCTTTCAACTCCATAAATAGAGGATCAAGGTTTTTGTTAGAATTCACTTCGACTACTACAGACGACTCGGAGTTATGATGCGCAATAAAAAACCCATTTAGAGAATCTTCTAGTCGAACATCCAACTGGGCCAACCTATGAAAATCTTTCACTAGGTCTTTCTTACACTCATCAACATGAGATACACTACCCATAGTCATACGACCTAAAGCATCCGCAACCACGTTATCTTTCAGGGGTGGTATAGGACACTCTTATCATATTCCTTCAAAAGTTCCAACCACCTTCTTTGTTGGAGATTCAACTCTTTTTGAGTAAACACATATTGAACACTCTTGTGGTCAGTATAGACATAAACATGAACACCATATATGTAATGTCTTCATATTTCAAGACAAACACTACGGCCGCTAATTCAAGGTCATGAGTTGTATAGTTCCTCTAATGCACCTTGAGTTGACTAGAAACATAAGCTATCATCTTGTCATATTGCATAAGGAAACACACCAAATCAACTTGGGAAGCATCAGAATACACCAAAAAACCTTTATTACCCTCCGGTAAGGTCAACACCAGAGCGGAGGTAAGCTTATCTTTAAAATTATGGATGCCTTTTTCACAAGATTTCGACCACAAAAACATCTTTCTTTTGGGTCAAAGTTTTCACAGTAGAAGAATTTGATGCAAATCCGTCAACAAAACTTCTATAGTACCCGGCTAGACCCAAGAAACTTCTTATGTCAGTGAGAGCTAGAGGTCTAGGCAAATTCTTGACCACTTCCGTCTTCATAGGATCAACCTCTACACCCTTACTTTAGATAATATGGCAAAAAATGCAACCGATATCAACCAAAAATCATACTACTATACTTAGCATAGAGTTTTTGTTCCTTGAGGACTTGCAATAGAACCCTAAATGTCCCATATGCTTATCCTCACTCTTAGAATATACAAATATATGATCAATGGAGACAATTACAAAAGCATCAAGGTAATTTCAGAACACTCTATTCATTAGGTCCATAAATTCCTGCAAGGCATTATCCAACCCAAAAGACATGACTCGGAACTCATAGTGACCGTATCTAGTTCTTAAAGTCGTGATTGTAATGTTTTCACCTCTCACTCTAAGTTTGTTATATCCCGACCTCAAATCTATTTTTGAAAAGTGACTCGAACCTTGCAGTTATCAAATAAATAATCAATCCCAGGGATAGGATACTGGTTCTTTATAGTGACTTTATTGAGTTGACGATAATCAATGCACTTTCTAAGTGAACCATCCTTAATTTTCACACACAAAAAAAAAGAAGCACCCCACGAAGAAATACTAGGTTGCATAAAGACTTTGTCTAGTAAACCTATGAGTTGAGCTTTCAACTCTTTCAATTTGGCCGGAGTCATCCGATCAGGAAGAATTGAAATGGGATTCGTATACGTTAATAAGTCAATACCGAAGTCAATTTCCCATTCAAAAGGAATTCCAGGAAGGTCGTTAGGAAAGACCTACGGATATTGCCTCACTACGGGGACCAACTCAATAGGAGGAATCTCGAATTCTAGATCTTTTACCCTCACCAAATGGTATAGACAACCCTTGGCTATCATCTTACAAGAATTTAGACATGAAATGATTCGACCTTTAGGAATAAAATTTTCCCCCTTCCACTCTAAAAAAGGCTCATTTGTAAAGTTGAACTTGACTACCCTTGTTGTAGAATCTATAGCAGCAAAATAAGCATTGCCAAATCCGGGGAGCACTCCTTAGAAGTAACATGGCGTACCTGACCTCGGAGGTCTTATAAAAGCCCATGGTAATCATTCATCGCATTGTCATAGGTAAATTTAACACAAAATTTAAAACTTTTCATAGCGCATCATATGCTAGAAACATCACTTTCATTATATAAAACTATAAGTCATAATACATAGTTAGACTCTAAGTCTCTTTTGCCATCTTAGACTCAACTTCATAAAATAGATTAGGGACATGGCACTTTAACATTATAACATAATATTTAAGCTATTACAATACATTAATATAAACTCGACATAGGAAATCCTTGGAACATAAGGATTCCTTTCTTGAGCTTGGGAATCACATATCAAGCCCTTCACCTTAGAGACATCCTTTAAGCATCCATAAACTACACTTTGTGTAAAAAGGTAGATAAGAATGGTGTTAGTACAAGAATGCACTAAGTATGGCAACCATGCAAAAACATGCTCTTAAAAAGGGACATTTTACTTGTAACCATGCATCATGCCTTTTTGTGAAAACTTCATAAAACCTTGATATAATAGAATTTATTTCATTTACATATTTCATATAGGCATATACAATGGTCACAAATCATATAAAAGAACACATTGCATTTAAGGCATATAAGTCACCACTTTACAGTAAACACCATTACAATTACAGTGAGCTTATTTCAGTTTTACAGTGACCTCCCTCCTTTTACATTAACTCCTTTTCTTCTCAAGTAACCATCTAGTGATGCTTGGTTCAATGTATAGACAATGTCCCATAACACTATCCATACTCAACCATCACTTTAAGGCCACTAGGGGATCATGCATACAACCTTCATTAGCCCAACACATGCATTCATAGAAGTACTTCATATAATAAGATACCTAACTCACATTTTTACTCAACATATTTTAGGGACCCCATAGAAGGACTCATTACAAGACGATATAAAAGTCAAGACTTCCAATATAATCACATCAAGGTAATAGTCACATTAACATACTTGGACTTCACCTCATAAGAACCACATAGAACCCTACTCATACTCCTTTCCTACGTCTACTTGTGCAATGTACATGTGAAGTCCCATAACCTCACACATACTAAGAAAACCTATCAAGAGACTACAAGCCTTAACATACCGTTCATACATCAATAAGACAAGCATATACAACCTCCTTCATGTCAAGCAAGACTTCATCATACAGTCAATAAGACCCATACTATGTATATCAGGTAATAACACATTATATAGACTCATATCATGCATATCATTACAACAAGTAGACAACACTACAATGTCATGCATAAGTAACATAAGTATAATCATATACATTAGCATACCTTCCTATAACTCCCTTCAAGAGCTACTTGTCCAATGCATAGGTGAAGTCACATACCCCCACATACACTAAGCAACTTCCCTTAGGTTATCCTAGTTAGGGGCCTAGTAATTTACTTCAATTGTCCATTTTACTTTATGTAAACTATAGCCTTAACCGACACTAAGACCATGGGTTCTAAACATGGAATTTAGTGTTGTAGATCCTTATACCAATAGAAGGTTCTCTTACCTAGGCAAGGTAGAACATTAACACATGCTAGCATACTAAGATATATCACTTGCTAGATCCTATGTGGCAAGCATAGTTATGGAACTTGGAGATAAATATATAAACCCTAGACATGCTCATTAGCATTGGAGCCTCATCTCCTAAGAACCCATAAGGTGAGTGTACCTCATAGGGGATTCAACACCTCCTGTGGAACCAATGGTGAATCTTCTTTTAGGGGAACCCAACACCTCTCATTGTCAAGTTCACTCGGTGCTAAGCTAAGTTCCCTTTATTGAAAAACCTTTATTAACATTACTTTATAAAACATAGGCTTAGGAGAGTTAACCCCTCATATGCTTAGCTCATAGGTTATAGATGAGATTTCATCAACGTAAGTCATGTGAGAAACCCTTTCCCATGGACATAGCATATTCAAGCACCTATCTAGTTTAGGAAACTCTTGGGAACACCTTCCAAGAGCCCCTCTTTTGAGTAGATAATCATACATGTGTGTGTAAACATATATATGAGCAATCCTTTCACATAACACCGTTAGACCACACACATTCGTACTTCACTTTATTCATGAATGTAAGACATGTTCATCACTTAACCATACATTCATATTCATAAACATAGATAACCACATATCAACTATCCTATCAAGGCCCACATGTGCAATGCATGGACAAGGTCCCATACCCTCATCCATACTAGTACACCTATAAAGTCATCCTAGTTTAAGAGTTACAATACGTACTTGTTGGACATATAATTTACATACATAGTAGTAGAAAAGTGCATATGAGAATTATCCTGTCACTAGACACCATGGACCTATACTACTTGATAAGCATGCATGAGGTATGTGTGTACGTTGGACCACATGTTCCCATAATGGAAACGATCCTAACATTGAGGCAGCCACCTTACAAATATCACAATACACATTTAAGTCCCTTAAATCATAGAGAACTCATAAATAGAGTAATAGGAACTATAGACCACAAACAACCAGATTATAACATAGGAGACAAGACATTTTCATTACTTGAATCTTAGACTCCTAATCATGCTAAAGACCACAATCATATAAGGGTATAAAGGTAAGGGGTCACTTAACCATTTTGACTCATGAAGGCAGACCATATACATGAATCTAACATAACCATTCACATACTTGTAACCTTAGAAAAAAAACCTAGATCACAACTAGAATAGGAACTAGGCATAGGCTTCATATAGTGTGATCATCATAACCACACACTCATATAAACATCAAGTTGACTTCAAGGCCATTATCCACATATATATAGATTTGACAATAAGGTAAACACCGCCACCATAAGTGGACCATACCACATAATTCCATCAAGGCAAAGCATCTAGCAATTCTATAAGAAGAGTAGAGAGAATAGGGCCAACTTACATTTTCCTCGAAGCTTTGATAATCATGATCGATTCCCATAAATCAACATAAATACATGTATCAAACAGTAGCTAAAGGAACCATTACATAAACGAAATAATACTTCAATTTACCATAAAATTGAGACCATATTAAAGATACATTGGCACTCTCGAGAAGATAAGAGAATTATAGACTAATCTCATTCAAACAATCTAATCTTGATCCACATTGATCACTCATCAACAATTCACCATCAATATAATATTTAGATATTAGATATAAGCAATTCAACATTCTAGAATCATAATTCAATAAAAAAAAAGTCATGATCATAATACCCATAATATAGGCTAATTTGAGAATTGGAGAGAACATGGGTTCATCATGCAATTCGATTGAAATTCACTTTAAAATCAATACATTAACGTCAATTCATCATCAGAAAGCCTTTGAAATGTTTTGAGAAAGAACCCATAGTTAGATTGGATCCACAGAAGTGTAACACTTAGTGGAAGAAATGTTAAATTATTAGACTAGATCCACAGAAGTGTAACATACTAACTTTTTATTTTATCATCTTTCTTGGGATTATTTTATATGATTTCAACTTTTAGATGGACCGTAGTTATTCTCTTTATGTACCAAAATATTATGTTTTTATACAGTCTAAAAGGTTAAAGAAAGTAGAATTAAGATAATTTAATATTATGGGCTCTTCCAACTTACAACATTCTGGTCTCTAGGTGTAAAACTAGTGATCTGATACTCTTTACCGTTTCGTTTGACAGTATTAAAAGTGTGGTCTAGGTTTGTGAAGAGTCAATTATGGTATATTTGGTACTTCTGGTGCTTTCATGTATTCACGTTTTCTAGAAGCACTAGATCTTGCCAATTAGAAATTTCCACCTACAAATTGAAAAAACATGTGGTGTTTCTGGCTTGCTCGTTAGATAATTTGTAGTTCAAGGAAGTTAAGACTCTTGGGGAAATTGACAACAATTTTTGTCTTAAGAGTAGTTTTAAATGACCTTGTTGTCTGAAAAGTTGTGTTCTTTTTAAAGATTGTGGTGCGGGAGAATTGATAAGCTTGTTAATGGCCCTAATTCGCCACACATAACTCCACAGGGTTTAGATAGCTGGAAGGCAAAGCTGGAAGATATTTTTAATGATAGACCATTTTATATACTTGATGCAACTTTATCCTTTCTTGTTGATGTTCAGGGTAGACTTTCTAATTCTATCACCATTATCGTCTCTAGATTCATATTCTATTCTTTTTAGTTGAGTGCTTTTCCGATGCAAGTACATGTGGTATTCTATACTTCTCTTCTTTGTATTTATATCTCTTTCTAATATCATTATCTACTTATATTTGTTATTTGATTGGCAAATTAGTCAACTAGTTATTATTTGCAAGCACGGGTGGCTTACGTTTATTGTGTGTTTAATAACCTCGATCTCTTGCATGCGACGATGTAAACTGTCTGATAATTCATCTAATTTTTTTTATGAAGTAAATTTTGTATTAAAGGCAACAAGAAGCTGTAAATTAGTAACAAAAGTAGAAGCAAAAAGAGTTGGTCTGCTGGCTGTAGTACAATTATGCTAAAACTAAGGAGCCAACAAAATTTAAAAAACTATCCATAGAATCTGAATAGGACAAATTGGCCACATATTTGTACATACTCATAAGTTCCACTTTAAGAAAATGTACAGGAGTTGGTAGACCTTGAAAACATCTCCTGTTCATCTCAAATCTATATTAAGTGAGCTTATGATTTGATATACTGATGATATATATTTTGTTGTGTCCTAGTTGGATTTGGAATGAAACGTGGCTGGCTGGATTCTTTACCAACCATGCAACTATGAGTTATTTGTCATGCACACTCTCAACATGGAAATGGCCATCGTCATGGCAAGGGTATGAATGTAACAACTTCATCTGATTCCAGTTATGCTTAACTTTTGATCCACTTCATTGCCTTGTAACTTTACAGGAAGCTGTCGTGAACTGGATCATTCATCTTGATACTGATGAGCTAATGCATCCAGCTGGAACTAGTGAGTATTCCTTACAGAGACTTCTGGGAGATATACCTGAAGATGTTGACATGGTCATATTTCCTAATTATGTAAGTCATTGACACTGCTCTAGGTTGTCTTCTTACTCTGTCTAAGCATGTAATTACATGTACGAATAGTCAAAATGCAGTCATTTGCTTCATTTTCAAATTTTACTATCCTTTTTCTTGTTAATATATTCTCTGTTGATGATTAATATTTCAGGAGAGCAGTGAATTAGAGAGATGATGTGAAGGAACCTTTTAGTGAAGTAATATATCTTTTCACTTTATCCTTTTTTCTTATATTTCAAGTTCTGGTGTTAAATTCAATTGTTTGGCTAGGAATAGGCTTAAATTTTCTTAAAATATATTTGGATAATTCTATAACTTAATACTTGATAATGGAGCGACAACTAGTAGTGAAAGAGTCATCTCTTTCCAGACGAATGAAAAAGAAGGTTGCGTTGGAAATAGACACTATGGAGGCAAAAATGTAAAATTGTACCTTGCAAATATAAGTAGCTTGAGTGTTAGACGTTACTCTTTGTTTGTAGCAGACAAACTTTCTTCAAGAAAGTTTTCGTAGTCCGTAGTTTGTGTTAATTCTGCAACTAAGTTCTTTTAGACTGCTTACCATTAATACATCTCTATCATTAGGTAGGTCTCGATGTTCAAGAAGAATATGACCATCTCACAAAATAAATGTACTTTGGAAACTACAAGGAAGTAACTCGTAGTAATCTTAACTACTTTTTGACTTACGGAAATGGAAATTAAGCTGCTCGAGTTCAAGATCATCTTCGTCCTAATGGTGCTCATATATGGTACAACTACATGAAAAGCCCAAAGTATGCTTGTGCTGCATGTAACTTGTTTTCCTTTTTTCTCTATTTTGTTTTGTATTTATTCGCAGTCCTCCAAAAGGTATTTTACGTGGTTCCTTCGATTCTATGCTTGTCTTGGTGTCTTCAGTCAAGTGTCTTGGTTTTGTTGGAGTTGAGTTTCCTCTTTTTCCATTCATTGTTTGATGCTACTGCTATCCGGATTTACGGGATCCCTCTTTGGAGTAGAGTATATTGATCTTGTGTGATTGTGACTGCTACCTGTCTTGGTGTCTGCAGTAGAGTGTATTGATCTTGTGTAATTGTGACTCTTTTTTTCTAGAATTTGATGTGTCATCTTCCCCTTTTTCCATATTGATTTTAGCGTGATTGTTGGTACCCTGCCCCATAGGGAAATTAAAAGCAAAAAAGATAACTCCTGATGTTTATGAGAGTTCCACCAATTCCAGTTCTGCCTCGGTTCCCAAGAGAATATGTTGGGATTTGTCTCTATCCAAATCTATAAGAATTCGAGGAGCTCTACGATAGATTAAAGCTTCATCTGAAAGTCCCATGATACACCAAAAGTAAAACAAAGTTGAATTGTTGCAATTGAATTGTTGAGCTCTAAGACAGTTTAAAGTAGAATTCTAAGAGCTTTAAGATGCTTTTGTAACTCTGTTGCAAATGTATTTATTTTCTTGTTAAATTGTTGGGCATCTGTATTGATCTTTGAATCACACATCCACTTTCATGAAATATGAATAACGTTCTAGCTGCTGGGAGGAATCTGGAACCTGCAATCTAGAATTGTGATTTATAATCTGTAATTATCTAAAATCTGGAATATGGAATTGTAATCTGTAATCAGCAATAATCCTTTATTTCTATGCTTGTCTTGGTGTCTTGGTGTTTGCAGTAATGTGTCTTGGTGTTGTTGTAGTTGAGTTTCCTCTTTTTCCATCATCGTATATTGCGATTTACAGATGTCTTATGAACTGCATTGGTATCTAGTGATACGTCAATTCATAGGGGGATGTTGAATTTAACACTCGTTAGATCTATAGTGGGACACTCTTTTAGGACTAGAGTACTTGCACTGAATTATCACAGGATCAAGCTGTGAGATTAGTCGTAGTAGAAGTGTCTGCTGAAATAAAATATATAATAGCTCTGCATTTTCCTATGTAGTATGATAAATATTTATATTTATGAGTATTTAATCATTTGGAGGTCAATAATCAGTAATTTCAGATCATCTCGAAAGAATATAACATAACAATTATATTTAATCTTAGACTTGGCAGCAACTCATGTACATTATACCCATGAAGATACCCTTCTCACTTGTTTTAGAGAAGACTACAATATTTCTTCACTTTCATATTACCACTCTCTCAACTTCCACCTGCCAGTAATTTTATTATAGTGATTTATTTGTGATTGAAGTTACTTGATTGTATAAATATCTTTTATGATGTTAAGTAATTGTGCTGGTAAACATAGTCTAGGATGTGTGTGGCACTCCATACTTTTTCCTTTAGGAAGATGGAGGGAAAAAAAAGAGACATGGAGTTCATGTCTCTTTTTTGGGTTACAATAACTTTATACTTTTATTATACAAGACCCTTCACTCCAACTGAACTTTTAACTTATATAACTGTTGCATTTGATTTGTTGAACATGGTTTTTTTTATTGTTAATTTATTTTTACGTGTAGGGAAATTGAGTTGATAGGATTTGAAGGGTCGTCACAAGTCAATTTGATCTCATTGAAGTGGAATTGGATAGTGAAGAGTTTATGAACTATTGTAAAAATTTGAATACATTAGATTTGATATTGTGAAACATACTCCTTGCTAGAATATATTGAACTATTGTAAGAGTACTTTTTGAACTATTGTGTACAAATATTTAAAGTAATGCTTTATAAGTATGTGTATGTACACAAGACACACTATTTTTTTAAGTTTATTGAAAATCTATATATTTGAATTACATATTAGCTAATTAAATGTTTGAGATTATTTATTGCAAAACAATAATAGTTTTTTTATAATAAGAAATTGTGGTATATAAATATTTTATAGCTAAAATAATATTACCACACTTAAAAGTGTAGTCGAAGGACTATAAATTGTGGTATGCACATGGGCAAGCACTACACTTCAAAGTGTTATCATACATAAGATAGAAAAAACAACACTTTAAATTGAGGACAAGATGGAAGCAAAGGCCACACTTGGCTTATGGATTATCAATTTTAGCATGTGCATAAGAAAACTTATATTAGCATGTGCATAAGAAAACAACAAAATTCATGTAGTGTAATATATTCGACGTTAGTATTAAATGTCGCTATTTAGGAAACACTTTTGCTAAAATTCGCTAAAATCAATGACATTTTACAACAAATGTCACTACTTTGGTGTCACTCCTTCTAAATCTAACTATTTTCGTGACATTTTTTTAAATGTCAATAATCTTAATGACATTTTACGGGAAATGACATAATATATTCGAAATTTATATTAAATTTCATTATTTAAGAGATATTTTTTCTAAATGTCACATAAAACCAATGACATTTTGTAATAAATGTCAATATTATATTCAACATTTGTAACAAATGTCATCATTTAAATGACATTTTCACTAAATGTCACTAAAAACAACGACATTTTGCAATAGATGTCTTTATTTTAGAGACATTTTTTCTAAATGTCACTAAAATAAATGAAATTTTGCAGTAAATTTCATAATATATTCGACATTTATATTAAATATCACTATTTAAGTGATATCTAAATGTCACTAAAATCAATGTCATTTTGAAATCGATGTCATATTATATTCGATATTTGTAGAAAAATATCATCATTTAACTGACATTTTTGCTAAATGTCGCTAAAAACAATGACATTTTGCAATAAATGTCATTATCATAGTGAACTTTGTGACAAAATGTCATTACATTTACGATATTTGATACGAAATGCCATTATTTTTATGATATTTGACATCAAATGTCATTGTTTGGTGACATTTTGTTCTTAAATGTCGTGAAATTCTTTATTTTCTGACATTTTTTTCAAATGTCACCAAATTAATGTCTTCGTATGTAAATTTTTTGTACTGACATCGACGCCTTGTCTATCAAGGCACGCCTCGTAGCCTGCAACGGTCGATGGCTATTGTCTCAAGATAATTTTTAGCCACAATGCAATGGTTCTCCTCAAGGATCTTTGTTTGGTCCTTGGTGAGTTGTTACCGGACGTTTAAACCCTAAACAAACTTTAATACATGTTAGACACCTTACTACAAAATTCCATTGAATTTCATCTCCTAAAACCTAGTCAAAAGGCTAAGGCACACTAGTACCTCTTGAACTAGTTTTCGACGTCATGGATGTTTCTTTACGATTTGATTATAAAACTTCCTAAATGTCTTATATAAATTATATTTGACCTTAAAACAGTGTCACAACTTTTAGACACTCATTTTAGGATCTATATTAGACTTAAGACTTTTGGATTATTACATTATCCCCCCTAGGAACATTCGTCACTGAATGACACTAAAATCCTTTGGAAGGAAGGAATAGACTCAAGACTAGAAGCCCAACCAACAACATATCAAAACATGAGTTAAAATTCAAATTATCATAACCACATGAACTTTTACACAATGCAACTTAAAATATCATTTTTAACTCTTAAGAGCCCAACATTCACTACATGCGTATCCACTTATGTCAAAATGTTCATCATCACATATTATCATGCTCAATACATCTGATGAAGGTAGAACATACCAAAAGAGACCACATAAGATTCAAATCAAGTAAAAGAACATTTTTTTTTTCAAAACTTTCACTTCTGTAGGCATAGTTCACTGTAACAAAACATATATTTCAATATTTTATCAAAAATCAAGGCAACTTAAAATAAACTCATTGTTTTCTAACACACCCAGAAATTCTGTGACTTATACTAGAGACTTATATGTAGAGTAATGATGGTTTTAGACGTAAATAAGTATAAGTAACTTGGTTGAGAAGTATTGGAGCCATAACATTAAAGAAAAGTCTTAACGTCCGGAAACTAGTGATATTTAAGTAGTTAATGTCCCTAGGTTTGGTGAAGGTTTCGGAGGGTCATATGAAATCCAAAACATGTAAAATGACTTTAAATAGCTAAACCTAGTATACAGGGTGAAAACGTTCAGGTACGACTCCCCAAGGATCGCTAGAGGAATCCACGAAGGGACCCCACATTGGACCAAGCAAGTTGCCAAGAGGCAGCAACTTTTGTTCTTGGAGGGGACAAGTCCGCGTCGAGGACATGGTTCACCCAAGGTCAAAAGTGAATCTCACATCGCGTACTCCACTGTTAATAAAATTGATTTTTGAAATCTTGCGGGACAAGCTTCGCGACGCGGACTTGTTTGATCAACTCCAAGGAGCGAGTTACTTTTAAGAGATTGACTTAAGATTGGGTTATCATCAACTTAGTGTGATTGAGGTTGATATTCTGATAACGGCATTTTGAACAAGATATGGTCACTTTGAATTTCTAGTGATGTCATTTGGTCTAACAAATTCCCCGGCGGCATTCATGGACCTTATGAATCTAGTTTTTAGAAAGTATCTTGATTGGTTTGTAATTGTCTTTATTGATGACATTTTGATATACTTTAGGAGTGAGAATAATCATATGAGACACTTAAGGATAGTTTTGTAAGTTCTCAAGGATAACCAACTTTTTGCTAAGTTTAGAAAATGTGAGTTAACTAAGGGGTAGAGGTTGATCCTATGAAGACGGAAGTGGTCAAAATTTAAAACTTTTCATAGCACATCAAATGCTAGAAACTTCACTTCATATCTATAAAATATCATAAGTACATATTTAGACTCTAGTCTCCTTTTTGCGATCCTAGAATCAACATCATTAGAGTACAATAGGGACATGGCCCTTACAACATAATCATAAGCATATAATTACAAGACTTTAAACATGATTTGACATAGGACATCCTTTAATATTAAGGATTCCTTTTTTATTGAACTTGGGAAACACATAACAATCTCCTCAACAGAGAGACATCCTTTTAAGAATTTACAACCTACACTTTGTGTAAAAAGTAGAAGATAATTGAGTTAGTACAAGAATGCACTTAATATGACAACCATGCAAAACATGCATTTAAAAGGGACATTTTTCTTGAAATCATGTATCATGTCTTTTTGGTGAAAACATCATAATAACTATATACAATAAGCATTATATCATTTGCATACTTCATATAGGCATATTTCGTGGTCAAACATAATATAAAATCCTACATTGCATTTAAGACATTTTAGGACCATTTTATAGTAACCACCTCCACTTTACAGTCAGCATAATTCGTCTTACAGTGAACTCTTTTCTTCTTAATTCCTTAACCTTCCAAGTAACCCTCTAGAGATACCTTATGCAATGCATCACCTTAAGGCCACAAGGAATTCATACATACATTCTACACAAGCCAAAACATACTATGATAGAAGTATAGAAAATTACAAGACACATTCAAGTCAAGACCATAAGGACATTACAGTGAACTCTATTCACTTTGCACATATAATAGTTTCACTTTACATAGATCATTGTAAGACCTCGAAAATGAGATATGGTGTCTAGAGCCTAACATGTTCGTCTTAATGTTATAAGGTCCTAAAATGCCTTATTATATTATATATAGGCAGTGTGCAAAGTTTGAAGTGATTTGGAAGTCGGACGTCAAGGGACGTCCAAGACGTTCGACGAATAGTCGCTTATGTGCCTTATGTGTGTATGCATGCTTAAATCGTATGAAATGAGTCTAATAAGTCTTTAAATGGTTTATAATAATGTTTAATTTTATTGTATGAAGTTTTGTGAAGTTTGGAGGTCAAACGCCCAAGAACGTCCAAGGCGTTCGAAAGATAGCCCCTAAGACGTTCATCGTATGTCATGTTGGGGTCAAGGCTAGTTAGACGTCTTGTAGGTGTTTGTTTTGGATGAAACCTATGTGGTACGCATATAACATGTTAAGGTTTGTAATCACGTTGGAAACGTCCGGGTATGACTTCTAAAGGGCCCCACAAGAGGCCCCAAAAGAAGGACCCAAGGCTGCCTAAGACATTGCCTGGGCAGTGTCCCTTGACGGACCTAATGACGGATCCTTGCGCCACCAACGGACCGTCAAGCAGGTCTCTTTGAAGGATACTTGACTTGGGCATGTCTTAATCCAAGAATTTGGCTAAGTCTCATGCGACGGAGGGCTGCCACGGCCCGTCATGGCCTTGACGCTCCGTCACTGCCCACGTCGCGGGTGCCGCAAGTTGGCAGCCTGCGTTCTGTTAATTAAAGGGGTGAATGGGAAATTCACCCCACGTCCTAACCTGACTATAATAGGTTTATTTAAGTAATTTTAGGCGTATATAAGTCATCCAAAACGTGATCAACCCATTCCCAAATCCTCTAACATGTTTAAAGCCTTTCCCCTCCAAAATATTCTCTCTAGAACCTCCATGGTTTTTGAAGCTCAAGAACAGCTTGTAGATTGGATTCTCATGGGTTGTTCATAAATTTTTATAGGTCTTCATGAAGATTAAGGTATGGTGATCCTTCATCTCTAAGTAACCTTTCACTTGGAGAATTCTTCTCAATGTTTTCAAAGAAAGTTTTTGATGAAAGTTCTTCTTCTCCAATCTAGTCATGGGTTCTTTATCAAAACGTTTTTAATGATTAAATCATGATGAATTGAATTTAATACAATGGTTTTAATGTGTCTTCACTCCAATTGCATGATGAACCCATGTTCCTTCCAAAATTGGTTTAGCTCTTGCATGGGCTTTGTGATCTTGACTTGTTATCGATTGAATTATGATTCCCTTACGTTGAAGTGATTGTATATACTGTTATTTACATGAATTTATGTTTAATTGATGTTGAATGATCCATGAGGATCAATGTATGAAGATTTGAGCATGTTTAGCCTAGTTTTCTATAGTTCACTGTAACATTGGCTTTCTTATGATCTAAAGTGAATTTCGATTAAGTTGTGGTTCTTGTAGCTACTGTTTTAGGTTAATACCATGGTTGAATTGTGGATATAAATCATGTATGACCAAAGTATAGAAGGCTTGGTTTGAATTAATCTAGGTTCTTCTTGTCTATGAAGTTGTAACTTGTGATTTTGACGTTAGGTTAGTCGCTATAGGAATTGAGTATGGTTAATGTCTATATCTGCTGGCCATAATGAAATATGAGGATGAATTATATGTAGTTAATACAATATGGTTCAATTCATGATAGGTTGAATATGATTAACCTATGTAAACTTACTTTCCATGAACTCCCTATATGAAGCATGCTTGTATCGACCTTAATGGCAAATTGTAGTAGTGTCTCATCTAGATTATGATTTCATTAGCTACTACCTTAGGGTGATATGATTCATGAAATATGACCTATAATCCATATGAATGAAATTGATTAATGATCTATGTTATTCTACTTTCCTAGTATGTTGATATGTTGTATTATGTTATGGTAAAATCATGTAGTGACTTCTACATGGTTTCTTATACATTTAAAGTACATCTAGCTACTGCCATATATGTGTTTTATTGATGGATAAGGTGTATTGATCAGTAATGATCAAAGGGTGAGAAATTGGTAAGAATGCTTATTCTCTTTACTCTTCTACTTCTCTATTCTTTATAGAAATGTTGATGAAGCCTTGTATGGCATTGTGTGGTATGGTCCACTTATGGTGGTGCTGTTTACTTTATTGTAATTATATATGTGTTTACCATGGCCTTGAAGGCATATTGATGAACTTATTAACATGTGCTTAAGATGATACTATGAGAAGATTATGGTTACTTTCCTATTCTAGTTGTGGATTAGGTTGTGTGGCTATTTCATGAGCATGTGTATAACCATGTTAGGGTAAAGTATAGGTGCTGCCATTGATGTGTTAAGATGGTAATAACCCCTTACCTATGTACCCCTTATATGAAAGTGTGAATAGCTAAAGTTAGGAGTCTTGATTATAAGGTATATATTGTCTTGTCTCCTATGCTATCATGTGTTGTGTGTTATGTGCTTTGAAGTGTAATGTGGTCTAATAGGGTGGCTGACTTTAGAAGTTATTGATAGTCATTATGTGATTATGTTGGTCAATGTACACACACTCTCACTCACATGCATATTACAAGTAGTATAAGTCATAGTGTCTAAATGAAAGGTAGTTCTCATATTCACTAGTGTCTACTACTATGCATATTAAGGTGATGTTTATGAATGTATGATTTGTATTCCCTTACTAGGATGACTTGATAGGTGTACTAGTATGGGCAAGGGTATGGGACCTTGTCTATGCATTGCACATGTGTATCTTCATAGGATAGTTCCTAGGTTATGTTCTTACGCATACGAAGGATGATTATATGAATATGTTATGAATATGATATAATGAAGTATGAATGCGTATAGTGTCTTAGTAGGTTTATATGAAAGTATTTCTCATATAGTTATGCCTATTGACTTATGCATTGATATATGAATATGTGTGACCTTATGTATTATGTGAAAGGTTTGCTCACATCTAAGTATACACTAACACACATGGATGATCTAGTAATTAAGAGGGGCCTTGATAGGGGTGCCCAAGAATGCTATAAGACTAGATAGATGCTTGAATATGCTATAAGCATATGAATGATGAATATTCTAAGCTTATGTTTTATAATCAAACGTAATAAAGGCTTTTCAACAAAGGGAAATTAACTTAGCACCGAGCGAAATTGACAATGGGAGGTGATGACTTATCCATAGAAGGAAAGACTCATCCTAAAGGTTCCCATGTGATGTTAACTACCTTCTTTATGGGATATGTCACTTTAAGGGATTCCCATGAGGAGCCGCCCACTTTACCAAATGGTATAAATAGGGATATCTACCTCTTAGTTCTTGAACTATGTTGCCACCATAGGATACTAGCTAGAGGATTCTACCTCGATAGCTATGTTTATATTGGTTCTACTTTGGCCGGTAGACCACCTTCCATCGGTGTAAGGTTTGATGACACCGGATTCCGTGTTTAGCATCACATGGTCTATGTTGGTTGAGGTTATGGTTTCCCTAAAGGTAAAATGGACAATGCAAGTAATTGAATAGGATCCTAACTAGGAGGACTTAAGGTAAGTTACTTTGAATAGGTGGAAGTAATGAACCCATCTAGACATTGCACAAGTGACTCCTTAGGAAGTCTTAGGAAGGTACCTTAATAGATACGATTATGTATGTGTCATTTATGTATGATATTGTAGTCTTGGTTTGACTATAATTATATTGTACTATACTTCTATGATGGCATGTGTTGTCTTGTGTAGATGATATGTATGGTATTATCTTGTGTTCCTAAGGTGATGCATTGCATAAAGTATCCCTGAAGGATTGCTTAGTAAGAAAATGAATTAAAAGAAAGAGTTAATGTTAAGGAGAGTGAGTTCACTGTAAAGTGACCTCTATTTGTACTTAAATTCTATATGTGCTTTTCTATGATGTTTGGCCTTTGATTGTGTTTCTATGAAGTATGTGGATGATATAAATGTTATTGATAAAGATATTATGATGATTTACTCAAAATGGCATGAAGTATGATTTCAAAGGAAATGGCCCTTTTAAATGCATGTTTTTGCATGGTTGCCATACTTAGTACATTCTTGTGCTAATCCCATTCTTATTTACTTTTTACACAAAGTGTAGGTTATGGAATGCTTAAAGGAGATCTATGATTGAGGAGCTTGATAGGTGATTTCCCAAGCTCAAGGAAAGGAATCCTTAAGTTCAAGGATGTCCTACTAATGTCTTTAATGTAAAGTCTTTAAATATTGTATAGTTATGTAAGGTGTCGTATGGGCCGTGTCCCTAATGTATTCTAAAGTTATTGAGTTTAAGATGGCAAAGAGACTTAGAGTCTAAATATGTATTATGACTTATGTTTTATATACATATATAATGTGATGTTTCTAGCATATGATATGCTATAAAAAGTTTTAAATTTTCCGCTAAATATACTATGCCAATGCAATGAATGATATTAGAGGCTTCTCTTAGACCTTCGAGAGCTCGACGACGCCGGTTACAATCCAAAATTGTATCCTAACTTCTAGGGTATGCTTTTGGGTTGTGACAAACTTGGTATCAGAGCATGAGGTTTATGAAGCGGTTTTAGGTTCTAAAAAGTCTCATATTGCCACGTCTAGTAGAGTCTCGTATCATTGGTGGTGAGTCGCGACATATTAAATGGTACGAGAGGCTATAGGACGATAGAGTTTCCCTTCTTCATCAATCTCATATCGTGCCATAAAACTTAATTCTATAAGATCTCTCTCTTAAGTTTTCTTGTCCGGTGGTCTTTTAGATATGGTTGCTTGGATGAGATTACTCTATGCTTGAGGGAGAAAAGGTGAGTTTAAAATGCTTATCTTTGTTTTATGGTTTTAATGAGTATGGGTGAAGGTGGCACTTATCCTTACTTGATGATGTATATACTAACTAAGGCGACTTGAAGGGTTAACTAGACTTAGGTAGAGGTATGGGATTCTACCTATGTCTTGCACTAGTTTGCCTTCATGGAGACCTTAGGATGTTAATACCATATATGTGTATGATGATAAATGTGAATATCCTTATGAGGTGATCTCTATGCTTATAAACATGTAAATAGCCTAGGGTGCTAAAGATATGGAGTTATCCATGCATAAAGGTTATAGATGAGTGAGTATTGTGCTAATTGTAGTTCTTGTTGGGTTACTTGGTTTAGTGAAGTTATGGAACCTTACTTGATCATTTCACATGTTAACTCTATGAGGATTATGATTGGTTATCTTACCTTGCTATGTATGAAATGTCTCTTATTTGATGATGTGATACAAATTTTGGCAATATATGAAGTTTTTGTGAAATAGCATGTTATGTCGAATGATGTATGTCATGATATAGTTGAAGCATGCTAGAAGTTATGGTGGTTAAAGTGAATTCTCTTAAATTGTGTATGCCTATATGGTTTTGTATGATGGTAGACAAACATAGAATTTGAACTTGGATTGTTTAAATAACTACCTATGGAAGTATGCTATCCTATGAGTATGTGTGATTAACAGTGTGCATTGTTTCCTTTGTATATAAGTGGTACTTTATGAGTTCCTAGTATAAATTGGAGTCTTTTGTGGAGACTTGAGTTGTAAATATAGTATGCATGCTTATGAAGAATGAGTTGGTAAAGCTTTGTATCTTATAATTCCATACTTGTTACATTAAATGTCTAAATGTTGCACTTTTTGGTATTTGCAAGCATGCTCGTTGTAAAGACTAGGCAACTTATTGTATCATGTTTGGAGAACTTGTTAAATTGCCATTTGATTTGATGTTGTTGGAAAAAAAGTGTAGAATTTATGAATATGAACATGATAAGGAATGTGGAAAAGAATTTTTGCTATTTAGATTGAAGGATGAGAATCTTATGACATGATGAGTCGTAGAGTTAATTCTAAACTTCTTGTTGTGTTATGAACTTCCATGTTGTTTTCCTCTAATGACGTAAGACCTTAGTGTCTATTGCATTGTAGGAAGACCTTATGTGAATAGAATAGTATGATCAAAATTGATGGTTGGGGATGAGTTGTCTAAATTGATAAGGTTTAGAATGCCTTGGTGTTGCTAAATTGAATTAATGAAAATTCCCTAAAAAATAGAAATCACTTTAAGTGATGAATATGAAGGTTTTGTATTTGAAATCCTCTATATATTGGGTTAAGTTGCTCTTAATTGGGTTTACCCTAAGTGGGGGATGGTGTTTGAGTAGTGAGATTGTAGAAATTGTCTACATTGTTCTTCTATTCTTACTTGAATTGGAAAATATGAATTTCTTAATATGCTTGTTCATGAAAATAGTCTTGCATAAAGTGTGAATTGCATGATCTTTATATAATTGGTATGAATTTATTGACATCATCTTAGAGACATGGTGAATTTTTCAAAGAGCATGTAAAGAAGTTTTTGATAAAATCCATGTTTTCTCTCGTTGACTTGCATTTCAATGTGCTAATTGTGAAGTTGACTTCATGAGGTAAGGCAAGGAACTTGGTAATAGTCACTTGTAGGGTAAATTGTTTAGCCTTGTAATGGAAATTGAGTCTCTTTTACAATGAAATATGTTGACTCTCTTAAAAATTTAGTGATTTGATGATTTGTAATGCAAAGTTGTAGGCTCATTCTTGAAAGGTGAAAGCATGTTTAGCTAAGTGTCCATGTGTATGCCTATTATTTGTGTTATTTTTCCAAAATAAGGCTTACTATAAGGGGGAGTGATAAGTTAATAAAAGAGATTTGTGGAATGACTTCCTATTTTGTTGTGATATACTTGGTGTGACTTACCATTTAGATTTCACTAGGAAGAAAAATGTATGCATGTCTTGGCTTGAAAGTTGAGATTTCTCATTTTTAAAGAAATTGATCTTGTACTTTGCTAAGGTGTGAACTCATGATACATGTAATATGTTGGGGAGTAAGATATTCCTCCATGTACACCACTAGGCATGGTATGATTGAGTATGACCTTCATGGTACTAGGTCTAACTAATGAAGATCTTTGTGATTTAACTAACTCAAGCTTATATGCATTGAAGTATGAGTGCCTAACTAACTTTGAGTATGATTTATGATCTGCCTATTAGTAGATTTTCAAGGTTTTCTTGTAATGAATTAAGGCGTAATGATCGTGTTATGATGAGGAGAAGGATATTCCCCTATGAACATGAAAAGGACTTTTCTGTTTGATGCATTAAAGAGTGAGTGAGTAATGGTTTTGCTTACTTGTGTGCATCGAGTGCTAAAATGATTTGATGATATTTTAAATGTTATTAACTTCTATTATGCATTAAAGTCCTTGTTGTGATTAAAGAGTTCTAAGTGTCATTCGAGGACGAATGTTCCCAAGTGGGGGATATTGTAAGACCTCGAAAATGAGATAAGGTGTCTAGAGCCTAACATGTTCGTCTTAATGTTATGAGGTCCTAAAATGCCTTATTATGTTATATATAGGCAGTGTGCAAAGTTTGAAGTGATTTGGAAGTCGGCCGTCAAGGGACGTCCAAGACGTTCGACGAATAGTCGCTTATGTGCCTTATGTGTGTATGCATGCTTAAATCGTATGAACTAAGTCTAATAAGTCTTGAAATGGTTTATAATGATGTTTAATGTTATTGTATGAAGTTTCGTGAAGTTTGGAGGTCAAACGCCCAAGAACGTCCAAGGCGTTCGAAAGATAGCCCCTAAGACGTTCATCGTATGTCATGTTGGGGTCAAGGCTATTTGGACGTCTTGTAGGTGTTTGTTTTGGATGAAACTTATGTGGTACGCCTATAACATGTTAAGGTTTGTAATCGCATTGGAAACGTCCGGGTACGACTTCTAAAGGGCCTAACAAGAGGCCCCAAAATAAGGACCCAAGGCTGCCTAAGACACTGCCTGGGCATTGTCCCTTGACGGACCCAATGACGGATCGTTGGGACACCAACGGACCGTATAGCAGGTATCGTCGAAGGAGACTTGCCTTGGGAAGGTCTTAAGCCAAGAATTTGGCTATGTCTCATGCGACGGAGGGCTTCCACGGCCCGTCATGGCCTTGATGCTCCGTCACTGCCCACGTCGCGGGTGCCTGCAAGTTGGCAGCCTGCGTTCTGTTAATTAAAGGGTGAATGGGAAATTCACCCCACGTCCTAACCTGACTATAATAGGTTTATTTAAGTAATTTTAGGTGCATATAAGTCATCCAAAACGTGATAAACCCATTCCAATATCCTCTCACATGTTTAAAGCCTTTCCCCTCCAAAATATTCTCTCTAGAACCTCCATGTTTTTTGAAGCTCAAGAACAGCTTGTAGATTGGATTCTCATGGGTTATTCATCACGTTTTATAGGTCTTCATGAATATTAAGGTATGGTCATCCTTCATCTCTAAGTAACCTTTCACACCGAGAGTTCTTCTCAATGTTTTCAAAGAAAGTTTATGATGAAAGTTCTTCTTCTCCAATATAGCCATGGGTTCTTTATCAAAACGTTTTTAATGATTAAATCATGATGAATTGAAGTTAAGACAATGGTTTTAATGTGTATTCACTCCAATTGCATGATGAACCCATGTTCGTTCCAAAATTGGTTTAGCTCTTGCATGGGCTTTGTGATCTTGACTTGTTATCGATTGAATTATGATTCCCTTATGTTGAAGTGATTGTATATACTGTTATTTACATGAATTTATGTTGAATTGATGTTTAATGATCCATGAGGATCAATGTATGAAGATTTGAGCATGTTTAGCCTAGATTTGTATAGTTCACTGTAACATTGGCTTTCTTATGATCTAAAGTGAATTTCAATTAAGTTGTGGTTCTTGTAGCTACTGTTTTAGGTTAATACCATGGTTGAATTGTGGATATAAATCATGTATGACCAAAGTATAGAAGGCTTGGTTTGAATTAATCTAGGTTCTTCTTGTCTATGAAGTTGTAACTTGTGATTTTGACGTTAGGTTAGTCTCTATATGAATTGAGTATGGTTAATGTCTATAGCTGCTGTCCATAATGAAATATGAGGATGAATTATATGTAATTAATATAATATGGGTCAATTCATGAGAGGTTGAATATGATTAACCTATGTAAACTTAATTTCCATGAACTCCCTATATGAAGCATGCTTGTATCGACCTTACTGGGAAATTGTAGTAGTGTCTCATCTAGATTATGATTTCATTAGCTACTGCCGTAGGGTGATATGATTCATGAAATATGACCTATAATCCACATGAATGAAATTGATTAATGATCTATGTTATTCTACTTTCCTAGTATGTTGATATGTTGTATTATGTTATGGTAAAATCATGTAGTGACTTCTACATGGTTTCTTATACATTTAAAGTACATCTAGCTACTGCCATATATGTGTTTTATTGATGGATAAGGTGTATTGATCAATGATGATCAAAGGGTGAGAAATTGGTAAGAATGTTTATTCTCTTTACTCTTCTACTTCTCTATTCTTTATAGAAATGTTGATGAAGCCTTGTATGGCATTGTGTGGTATGGTCCACTTATGGTGGCGCTGCTTACTTTATTGTAATTATATATGTGTTAACCATGGCCTTGAAGGCATATTGATGAACTTATTAACATGTGCTTAAGATGATACTATGAGATGATTATTCTTACGTTCCTATTCTAGTTGTGGATTAGCTTGTGTGGCTATTTCATGAGCATGTGTATAACCATGTTAGGGTAATGTATAGGTGCTGCCATTGATGTGTTAAGATGGTAATAACCCCTTACCTATGTACCCCTGATATGAAAGTGTGAATAGCTAAAGTTAGGAGTCTTTATTATAAGCTATATATTGTCTTGTCTCCTATACTATCATGTGTTGTGTGTTATGTGCTTGGAAGTGTAATGTGGTCTAATAGGGTGGCTGACTTTAGAAGTTATTGATAGTCATTATGTGATTGTGTTGGTCAATGTACACACACTCTCAGTCACATGCATATTACAAGTAGTATAAGTCATAATGTCTAAATGAAAGGTAGTTCTCATATTCACTAGTGTCTACTACTATGCATATTAAGGTGATGTTTATGAATGTATGATTTGTATTCCCTTACTAGAATGACTTGATAGGTGTACTAGTATGGGCAAGGGTATGGGACTATGTCTATGCATTGCACATATGTATCTTGATAGGATAGTTCCTAGGTTTGGTTCTTATGCATATGAATGATGATTATATGAATATGTTATGAATATGATATAATGAAGTATGAATGCGTATAGTGTCTTAGTAGGTTTACATGAAAGTATTGCTCATATAGTTATGCCTATAGACTTAAGCATTGATATATGAATATGTGTGACCTTATGTGTTATGTGAAAGGTTTGCTCACATCTAAGTATACACTCACACACATGGAAGATCTAGTAATTTAGAGGGGCCTTGATAGGGGTGCCCAAGAATGCTATAAGACTAGATAGATGCTTGAATATGCTATAAGCATATGAATGATGAATATTCTAAGATTATGTTTTATAAACAAACGTAATAATGGCTTTTCAACAAAGGGAACTTAACTTAGCACCGAGCGAACTTGACAATGGGATATGTCACATTAAGGGATTCCCATGAGGAGCGACCCACTTTACCAAATGGTATGAATAGGGATATCTACCTCTTAGTTCTTGAACTATGTTGCCACCATAGGATACTAGCTAGAGGATTCTACCTCGATAGCTATGTTTATATTGGTTCTACTTTGGTTGGTAGACCACCTTCCATCGGTGTAAGGTTTGATGACACCGGATTCCATGTTTAGCATCACATGGTCTATGTCGGTTGAGGTTATGGTTTCCCTAAAGGTAAAATGGACAATGGAAGTAATTGAATAGGATCCTAACAAGGAGGACTTAATGTAAGTTACTTAGAATAGGTGGAAGTAATGAACCCATCTAGACATTGCACAAGTGACTCCTTAGGAAGTCTTAGGAAGGTACCTTAATAGATACGATTATGTATGTGTCATTTATGTATGATATTGTAGTCTTGGTTTGACTATAATTATATTGTACTATACTTCTATGATGGCATGTGTTGTCTTGTGTATATGATATGTATGGTATTCTCTTGTGTTCTTAAGGTGATGCATTGCACCAAGTATCCCTAAAGGATTAATTAGTAAGCAAATGAATTAAAAGAAAGAGTTAATGTTAAGGAGAGTGAGTTCACTGTAAAGTGACCTCTATTTGTACTTAAATTCTATATGTGCTTTTCTACGATGTTTGGCCTTTGATTGTGTTTCTATGAAGTATGTGGATGATATAAATGTTATTGATAAAGATTTTATGATGATTTACTCAAAATGGAATGAAGTATGATTTCAAAGGAAATGTCCCTTTTAAATGCATGTTTTTGCATGGTTGCCATACTTATTACATTCTTGTGCTAATCCCATTCTTCTCTACTTTTTACACAAAGTGTAGGTTATGGATGCTCAAACGATGTCTTGAATGGTGAAGAGCTTGATAGATGATTCCCAAGATCAATGAAAGGAAATCCTTAAACTTCAACGATGTCCTACTTACGTCTTTAATGTAAAGTCTTTAAATATTGTATAGTTATGTAAGGTGTCGTATGGGCCGTGTCCCTAATGTATTCTAAAGTTATTGAGTCTAAGATGGCAAAGAGACTTAGAGTCTAAATATGTATTATGACTTATGTTTTATATATATATATAATGCGATGTTTCTAGCATATGATGTGCTATGAAAAGTTATAAATTTTCCGCTAAATTTACTATGCCAATGCAATGAATGATATGAGAGGCTTCTCTTAGACCTCCGAGAGGTCGACGACGCCGGTTACGATCCAAGATTGTATCCTAACTTCTAGGGTATGCTTTTGGGTTGTGACAATCATTATGAGACCTTACTCAAAATCTCAATCTAAGTCTACTTCAATGTAAATATGAAGCCGCATAACCTCACACATACTTAGTAAGCCGATAATGAGACCACAAACCTTAACATCCAATCCATACATCAACATAGTAAGTGAAGACAACTTCATCCAAACTAGGCAAGACCTTTATCACATAATCAATAAGACCTACATAGTGCATATAAGAACAAGACCACATCACATAGATCCATTAGTACTCATACCATGCACATCTTCATAACAAGTATACAAATACTACCATAGCATGCATAAGGAACATAAGCATAACCATATACATTAAAACACCTTTCTAGAACATCCCTCAAGAGTTACTTGTGTAATGCATAGGTAAAGCCCCATACCCACACCTACACTAAGCCACTTCCCTTAGGTTATCCTAGTTAGGGTCCTTACATTACTTCCATTATCCATTTTACTTTAGAGAAAATGTAGCCTTAACCGACACAAAGACCATAGGTGCTTAACATGGAATTTGGTGCTGTAGAGACATACACCATTGGAAGGTTCTCCACTTAGCCAAAGTATAACATTAACATAAATGCTAACATATTACGTGAAATTCACTTGGTAGATCCTATGTGGCAAGCATAGTTTCTGGAACTAAGAGATATACATAAGCCTCTACATGCTCATTAGCATTGGAGCCTCATCTCAAGAGAAACAATGGGTGAATGTTCCTGAAGGAAAGTCAACACCTCATGTGGAACCATAGGTGAATGTTCCTCCAAGAGAAGTCAACACCTTATGAGAAGCCAATGGTGAATCTTCCTCCAAGGGAATCCAACATCTCTCATTGTCAAGTTCAGTCAGTTCTAAGCTAAGTTCCCTTAATTGAAAAGCCTTTATTACATTATTTCATAAAACATAGGCTTAGGATATTGACTCCTCATATGCTTAGCTCATAGCATATTCAAGAACCTATCTAGTTTTAGGGTACTCTTGAGAACACCTTCCAAGTTCCCCTTTATTGAGTAGATCATCATACATATGTGTGTGTGCATAGTTATATGTGGGAAAACCTTTCACATAACACATTAGTGTAACACATGTTCGTATATCAATGCATAAGTCTATAGGTGCAACTATATGAGCAATAATTTCATATCAACACTTTAAGACACTATGCACATTCATATTTAATCATATCATATACTTAACATTACACCATGTAAGTCATATTCATAACATGTTCATGTATTCCTATTCATGTACTTAGATGACCAGCGTAGGAGCTATCCTATCAAGGTACACATGTGCTATGCATAAACAAGGTCCCATAGCCTTGCCAATACTTGTTACATCTGGGGAGCACC
This sequence comes from Solanum sitiens, assembly GCA_016801875.1. Lineage (NCBI taxonomy): Eukaryota > Viridiplantae > Streptophyta > Magnoliopsida > Solanales > Solanaceae > Solanum > Solanum sitiens. Next base: position 167,524 of record JABWTJ010000976.1, read on the forward strand.
CCCTAGAAGTAACATGGAGTACTTTACCTCTCGGAGGTCTTATACAAGCCCATAGGTATCATTCATCATATTGACATAGAAAATTTAGCGGAAAATTTAAAACTTCTCATAACACATCATATGCTAGAAACTTTACTTCATATATATATATATATAACATAAGTCATAATACATACTTAGACCTTAAGTCTTTTTTCCATCATAGACTCAAAAACATTAGAGTACATTAGGGACACGTCCCTTAAGACATAATACATAACTATACAACATTTAAACACTTTACAGTAAAGACATGACATTGGGACATCCTTGAACTTAAGGATTCCTTTCCTTGAGCTTGGGAATCACATATCAAGATCCTCAATCTTATATACATCCTTCAAGCATCCATAACCTACATTTTGTGTAAAAAGTAGAGAATAATGGGATTAGTACAAGAATTCACTAAGTATGACAACCATACAAAAACATGCATTTAAAAGAGAAATTTTCTTGAAATCATACTTTATGCCTTTTTGAGTAATTTTTCATAAAACCTTTATTCAATAGCATTTATATCTTTCACATACTTCATATAAACATATTCAAAGGTCAAACATCATATAAAATCACATATAGAATTTAAGCCATATTTTGAAATCGCATTACAGTGAGCTATTCCTACTTTACAGTGAGCATTCTTTTCGTTTAATCATTAACCTCCCAAGTAACCCTCTAGTGATACTTGGTGCAATGCATCACCTTAAGGTCACAAGGAAACATACATATCATCTACACAAAGCATCACACTCCATTATACAAGTATAGCATAACATAGACATAATTAAGCCAAGACCATAGGACAATTAGAGTAAGCTACATTAAGCTTGCACATATACCAACTTCACTTCACATCAATGCATTAGAAGACCGTACTCTTTATCGTACTCTAAGTCTATTAGTGCAATGTATATGTGAAGCCCCATAACCTCACACATACTTAGAAAACCGATCATAAGACTACAAGGCTTACCATCCAATTCATACATCAACAAGTAAGTGAAGAAAACTTCATTCATGTCAATACAAGACCTTCATCATATAGTCATTTAGACCAACATAGTGCATATAAGGATACGGTCACATCATATAGACTCATACCATGAACTTCTTCATCACAAGTAGACAAATACTACAATGTCATGCACAAAGACATAATCATAATCATATACATTAGGTCACCTCTCTAGGACATCCTAAGGACCTACTTGTGCATTGTCAAGATGGGTTCATTACTTCTACCTATCCGAAGTAACCTCTCTTAAGTCATCCTCGTTAGGATCCTAGTTATTTACTTCTATTGTCCATTTAACTTTGCGGAAACTCTAGCCTTAACGAACACTAAGACCATGGGTGCTAAACATGGAATTTGGTGTTGTAGAGACTTATACCAATGGAAGGTGTTCCTACCTAGACAAGGTAGAACATTCACATACATCCTAGCATCCTAAGAGAATTCACTTTGATAGATATTATGTGGCAAGCATAGTTTATGGAACTAAGAGATTGGTAGAATCCCTCTACATGCCATTGGGAAATTGGGGCCTCCTCTCATGAGAAAACATGAGTGAACCTTCCTTAAAGGGAAGTCACCGCCTCATGTGGATACATAGGTGAGTATTCCTCGAAGGGAAGTCAACACTCTATAAGGAAAAATTGGTGAATCTTCCTCCAAGGGATGTCAACACCTCTCATTGTCAAGTTCACTCGGTGCTAAGCTAAGTTCCCTTATTTAAAAGCCTTTATTACATTTTTCATAAAATATAGGCTTAGGATATTTTTTCCTCATATACTTATAGAATATTCAAGCACTTATCAAGTTTTGGAGTATTCTTGGGCAAACCTTTCAAGGACCCTCTGTTAACAAGATCTTCATACATGTGTGTGAATGTATACATAGATGTGAGCAAACCTTTCACATAACACATAATGTCACACATGTTCATATATCAATGCATAAGTCTATATGTATAAATATATGAGCAATCCTTTCGTATAAATCCACTAATACTCTATGCACGTTCATACTTCATCATATCATATAAATCATATTCATAACATTTCCATACGTTCATTTTCATGCACATTGAAACCAAACCTAGGAACTATCCTATAAAGGTACACATGTGCAAGGCATAGACAAGGTTCCATACCCTTGACCATACTAGTACACCTATCCAGTCATCCTAGTAAGGAATACATAACATACTTCAGATACATACACTTTACACTCATAGTAGTAGACACTAGAGAATATGAGAACAACCTTTCCTTAGACACTATGAACGCATACTACATTGTAAGCATGCATAATGTGTGAGTGTGTGTACATTGGTCAACATGATCACATAATGGCCATCAACAACACATTGAGGCAGCCACCCTTCTAAGACCACATTACACTTTCAAATATAGACCACACAACATATTTAGCATAGGAGACAAGTCAACTTCATATTACACTTAAGACTCCTATCTTTGGTTATCCATGCATTTACATAGGGGTACATAGGTAAGAGATTAATAACCATTTTAATTCATTAATGATAGTACCTACACTTTACCCTATCATGGATATACACATGCTTATACAATAGCCATTCAACCTAAATCACAACTAGAATATGAAAATAGGCATAAACTTCACATAGTGTGATCATCATAACCATACACTCATATATTCATCAATTTGCCTTCAAGGCCATGGACAACACATATATGATGACAATAAAGTAAACACCGCCACCATAAGTGGATCATGCCACACAATTCCATACAAGGCTTCATCAATTACAATACTATAAGGAAAGTAGAGGAGATAAGCATTCCATAACATAATACAATGCATTCATATGTACTAGAAAGTAGATAGTCGTAGATCACTTACTAATATGCTTTACTTTGATTACCATGGATAACGTTCATAATATACTAATAATACTAACCTAAGGCAGTAGCTAAAGCCATAAAAATCACGACTATATCATGCTTCATATACCCCAAATAGAGATCACATTATGTTCATAGCATTATAAACTTTTAGTCAAAAGCATGTAGAATAATCCTTACCAAGGTTCCTTTAATTTGATCATCAAGGGTTTATACCCATAATTAATTCATAACATCAACCTAAAAAAGTAGTTTTAATCATCTTCTCCTACTCAAATTCATCATTCAACCAATTAAAAAGCAACGCTACATTAAACTCCTAGAATGCTAAACTAGGCATGTTCAATTCTTCATACATTGATCCACATGGATCCTTTATCATCAGTTCATCAGCAATTCACGTAAATAGAAGTAAATATAGACAATTCAACGTAAGAGAATCGCAATTCAACCATTAACAAGCCATGATCACAATGCCCATGCAAGGTCTAAATCGATTTAGGGAAGGAACATGGGTTTATCATGTAATTGGATTAAAATCACATTCAAACCAATACATTAAAATAAATTCATCATGATTTAACCATTTTAAACGTTTTTGGAAAGAACCCATGTCTAGATTGAAGAAGAAGAACTCTGATCATAAAATCTCTTTTGAAACTTTGAGATTAACTCTCTAGATGGAAGGATAACTAGAGATGAAGGATCACCATACATTTATATTCATGAAAACCTTTAAAAATTGATAAGGAATCCATAGGAATCTATGCTCCAAGCTGTTCTTGAGCTTCCCCAACAATGGAGGTTTCCAGGGAGAAGATTTTTTTGGAGGGAAAGTCTATTTTGTGTAGATGGGATTGGGAATGGGTTGTTCACGTTTTTGATCCCTTAAATACACCTAAAAATCACTAAATAAAACAATTAGGGTCCGCTCAGGACGTGGGATGAATTTCCCATTGACCCATTCATAAATCAGTGTGGAAGGCAGAAGTTGCAGGCCACCATTGACGGACCCAATCGACTGGGCGTTGGTCCATCAACGGGCTATTCTGTGCCCTCCGTCGATTGGGTCTGAGGCTATCATGTGGCCAATACTTCCCCAGGATAAGTGACCATCGATGCCTCCCCATCGACGGGATGTCAGTAAACCAATGGAGTGTGAAATTGAGCTCGTCGATTGACAGTGCCAAGGTAGTGTCTCGACAGCCTTGGGTCCTTCTTATGGGCCCTTTTGCGGTGACCTTTAGAAGTCGTACCCGGACTTTTAAAACGTAAATACAACCATTGACAAGTTGTAGACCTTTCAGATCATTTTCACCAAAAACAAATACTCGCAACTCGTCCAAACATGCAAGGCCCCATCAAGACACATAATGAACGTCTCAAGGGCTAACTTTCGAACGTCTTAGACGTTCTTGGACATTTGACCTCCAACCTTCACGAAACTCTATATAATGACTAAAAATCATTATAACTCATTATAAGACTTAATAAGGTCATAAAATACACATATAAACACGTATAGACACATGAGGCACATAGGTGACCAGTCGTCGAACGTCTTGGTCGTCCCTTGACGTTTGACTTCCAAATCACCTCAAACTTTACACCCTATCTCTAAACCATATTATAATTCATTTTAGGACATTAGAACCTTAAGAAAAACATGTTAGGCTCTAGATTCCCTAACTCACTTTTTGGGTCTTACAATATCCTCCACTTGGGAACATTTGTCCTCGAATGACACTTAGAACACTTAATCACAACAAGGAGTTCAATGCATCATAGAGCAGTTCATCACATTCATAACATCATCACTTAGAAATTATAGCACCAAAATTACAAGGAACACAACTTCAAATCATTTTAGCAGTCAATGCACACAAGCAAGCAAAACTTTCATTAACTCACTCTTTAATGCATCAAACACAATGACTCCTATCATGTTTATAGGAGGAACATCCTTCTCCTAATTATAACATGGTCATTGCACTTCATCTTATTATGAACTCATCTTGAAACCATCTTTAAGTCACACTTAGGCAGATTCTAACACACTCAGGCAAATCCACAAATATCATGTTTACTGTAACATGAAAATTTCTCCACTTCTCAAACCAAGACATGATCATGTTTTCTTCCTAGTAAAGTCCAAATAGTAAGTCACACCAAATACATCACAAAAAATAGGAATCCATTTCACAAAATGTCAATTTGTAACATATTACTCACCTTCACAGTTAGCATAATTTGGGAAAACAAACATAGGCACACACATGAATACTTAGATAAAAATGCATTCATTATTCAATAGTGAACCTACAATCATGCTTTCAAAGAGACTCAACATATCTCATTTTAAAGAGACTCAACTTTTTATTATAAGGCTAAACATTTCACCTCACAAGTGACTACAACCAAGTTTCTTACCTTATTTCATGAAGCTAAATTCACCATTAGCATATTAGGATACACAATAATCATGAGAAAACATGGATTTTATCAAAGTTTCAATTCATGCACTTTGGTGTTTTCACAATATCCTTAAGGTAATTTCAATCAATACATACTAAACATATAGAGGTCATACAATTCATACTTTATGCAAAACTCTATTCATGAACACGTTCATCAAGACTTCATTAGATTCAATTTCAAGCAAAAATAGAAGTACAAAGTAGAATATATCTACAACCTTACTATTCCATCACCATCCCCCACTTAGGGTAAACCCAATTAAGAGAAACGTAACCCAACCTTAAGAGGATCTTAACTTAACAAACTTCATTTTCATCACTTAAAAGTGATTACCATTTTGAAGGAATTTACAGTAAGTCAACCAAGGCATTCTAAACTTCATCTCCTAGGCAAATTATCCCCAATCATCATATTAGGTCGTAACATTCAATCACATAAGGTTTTCATGCCATATAATATACACTAGGGTCATGCAATATTAGGGGAAAACAATAGAGGAGACTTAGCCTTAAGGACTCTTTCTTTTCTTTCAACATTAAAGTAAGGTAACTTTTAGGTCACTCAAACCCACATCATCACCCTACAAAGATAAGAATACTACCCTCAATTCTAGGGGAAACATCAAGGGACTCACAACACAATAAGAAGTTAGAAAAGAAATGTACAACTCATCATGCCATAAGACTCTCATTCTTCATTCCAATTAGCAAATCTCCTTTTTAAATTCTTTATCATGTTCATATGCATCAATTTTATACAAATTTCATCAACTTCGAATCAAGGAACAATTTAGTTGATTTCCCAAAAATCTTACAGTAAGCTGCCTAGCATTAAAGTAAACATGCTTGAAAATTTCAAAAATGCAACATTTAGGCAGTTGATGGGTACAACATGACAATTTAACATGCTATTTCAAATAAATTTCATATATAGCCATAAATGACATCACATCATCAAAACATGCCAAAAAACACCTTCAAACATACTCATTCAACCATAAAACAAAGATAAGCATTTAAACTCACCTTTTTCCATCAATCACAGAGAGCAATCTCATCCAAGCAATCACATCTAAAAAGAGCACTAGGCAAGAAAACATAAGAGAGATATCTTATAGAGTTAAGTTCTATGGCACGGTATGAGAATGATAAAGAAGGGAAACTCTATCGTCCTATGGCCTATCGTACCATTTGATGCGTAACGACTCACCACCAATGATACAAGACTCGACTAGACGTGGCAATATGAGACTTCTTGGACCCTAAACAACTTTTAAAAACCTCATGCTCTGATATAACGTTTGTCACATCCGGGGAGCACCCCCTAGAAGTAACATGGCGTACTTGACCTCTCGGAGGTCTTATAAAAGCCCATAGTTATTGTTCATCGCATTGATATAGTAAATTTAGCAGGAAATTTAAAACTTTTCATAGCACATCATATGCTAGAAACATTACTTCATATATATATAAAACATAAGTCATAATACATACTTAGACCTTAAGTCTCTTTGCTATCATATACTCAACAACAAGAGTACATTAGGGACACGTACCTTAAGACATAATACATAACTATACAACGTTTAAACACTTTACAGTAAAGACATGACATGAGGACATGTTGGACTTAAGGATTCCTTTCCTTGATCTTGGGAATCACATATCAAGCTCCTAAATCTTATAGATATCCTTTAAGCATCCATAACCTATATTTTGTGTAAAAAGTAGAGAATAATGGGATTAGTACAAGAATGCATTAAGTATGACAACCATACAAAAACATGCATTTAAAAGAGACATTTTCTTGAAATCATACTTTATGCCTTTTTGAGTAAATTTTCATTAAACCTTTATTCAATAGCATTTATATCTTTCACATACGTCATATAAACATATTCAAAAACATCATATAAAATCACATATAGAATTTAAGCCATATTTTGAAATCAAATTACAGTGAGCTATTCCTACTTTACAGTGAGCATTCTTTTGTTTTATTCATTAACCTCCCAAGTAACCCTCTAATGATACTTGGTGCAATGCATCACCTTAAGGCCACAAGTAAATATACATATCATCTACACAAGGCAACACATACCATCATAGAAGTATAGTATAACATAGACATAATTAAGCCAATACCATAGGACAATTACAGTAAGCTACATTCAGCTTCCACATATACCTACTTAACTTCACATCAATGCATTAAAAGAACTTACTCATAATCCTACTCTAAGTGTACTAGTGCAATGTATATGTGAAGCCCCATAACCTCACACATACTTAGTAAACCTATCATAAGACCACAAGTCTTACCATCCGATTCAAATATCAACAAGTAAGTGAAGAAAACTTCATTCATGTCAATACAAGACCTTCATCATATAGTCATTTAGACCATCATAGTGCATATAAGGATACGGTCACATCATATTGACTCATACCATGCACATATTCGTCACAAGTAGACAAATACTACAATGTCATGCACATAGACATAATCATAATCATATACATTAGGTCACCTCTCTAGGACATCCTAAGGACCTACTTGTGCATTGTCTAGATGGGTTCATTACATCCACCTATCCTTAGTAACCTCTCTTAAGTCATCCTAGTTAGGATAATAGTTATTTACTTCTATTGTCCATTTTACTTTAAGGAAACTATAGCCTTAACGGACACTAAGACCATGGGTGCTAAACATGGAATTTGGTGTTATAGAGCCTTACACCAATGGAAGGTGTTCCTACCTAGTCAAGGCAAAAATTTAACATACATTCTAGCATCCTAAGTGAATTCACCTTGCTAGATCCTATGTGTCAAACATAGTTTATGCAACTAAGAGATAGGCATAATCCCTCTACATGCCATTGGGCAATTGGGGCCTCCTTTTATGAGAAAACATGGGTGAACCTTCCTCAACGGGAAGTTACCACCTCATGTGGATCCATCGGTTAATATTCCTCTAAGGGAAGTCAACACTCTATAAGGAACAATTGGTGAATGTTCCTCCAAAGGAAGTCCACACCTCTCATTGTCAAGTTCACTCAGTGCTAATCTAAGTTTCCTTTATTTAAAAGCCTTTATTACATTTTTCATAAAACATAGGCTTACGATATTTGTTGCTCATATGCTTATAGCATATTCAAGCACCTATCTAGTTTTAGAGTATTCTTGGGCATACCTTTCAAGGCCCATCTGTTAACTAGATCTTCATACATGAGTGTGAGTGTATACATAGATGTGAGCAAACCTTTCAATAACACATAATGTCACACATGTTCATATATCAATGCATAAGTCTATAGGTATAACAATATGAGTAATCCTTTCATATAAGCCCACTAAGACTCTATGCACATTCATACTTCATCATATCATATAAATCATATTCATTACATGTTTATACATTCATTTTCATGCACATAGAAACCAAACCAAGGAACTATCCTATCAAGGTACTCAAGTGCGATGCATAGACAAGGTCCCATACCTTGACCATACTAGTACACCTATCAAATCATCCTAGTAGGTAATACATAACATACTGCACATACATACAGTTTACATGCATAGTAGTAGATACTAGTGCATATGAGAACAACATTTCATTAGACAATATGAACGTTTACTACATTGTAAACATGCTTAATGTGTGAGTGTGTATGTACATATGGTCAACATGATGATATAATGGCCATGACAACAGATTGAGGCATCCACCCTCTTAAGACCACACTACACTTTGAAGTATCAACCACACAACACATTTAGCATAGTAGACAAGTCAACTTCATATGATGTCCAAAACTTGTGAAATGACTTTATATTGGTAAAACCTAGTATACAGGGTGAAAACTTTTAGGTCCGACCCCCAAGGATTGCCCGAGGGGTCCACGAAGGGAACCTACATTAGACCAAGCAAGCTTTCAAGAGGAAGCAACTTTTGTTCTTGGAGGGAAAAAGTCCGCGTTGCAGACTTGGTTCACCCAAGTTCAAAAAAGAAGCTCCCATAGCAGGCAGGTAACGGATTCCAATGTTACAATAACCAATTTGTGAAATGAGGTGGACTTGTTCCCCGACGAATAATCTTAAAATAGAATTCGAGTTTGACTTCATTAAAGGGTCAATTTAAGTGAGGGGTATTTTGGGTATTTCATGTGGGGGCTATATATTGAGTTCCCATCAGGTTTTTCTCAAAATTACTCACTCAAATCAAAACTCCAAAACAAAAAACAAAAGCTCTCCCTTCTCTCTACATTCTCTCTCTACTCATCCCCCATTGTAGAAGGTTTGAAGCTTGAAGAAGGGGACTAAATGCCTCATGTTTCTACTCAATTTCGTGGCTTTCGCATCTATAATGTATGGTTTATTTCACTCTTGGGATTTGTTTCCCCAAAAGGTCCTTCCAAAAGATGATTTCTAAATCCCCCAAAATCTAGGTTTTTCTTCTACACATGGTACTTCATTGAAAAATCAAATTATGAACCAATTGTTGTTAATTATGATGAATTAATGTTGTTTAAGTATATATTGATGGTTAATTTATATTTTCCTTTGGGATTTACCTAGACCAATGTCCTCTCCCCAATTTCATGAAAACCTTGAGGTAATATGGTGATTTGTAAAGATTATGAATATGTAGATTGACTACATTGTTGTTAATTATGTAATTGCTTCTTGAATTCTCTTGTCCATCTAATTGGTTATGTATTCTTGGTAATCGAAGTATGAAGGTTCTTGGAAGGGCAAGGAGGTATGTTGATTGGTTCTTCTTTGATTGAATTATGAATTATGAGATAGATAGTAATGCTTCTAGGTCTAGTGTGTGGTTGTGAAGTTGATTTTAAGTATTCCTCATCCTTAACCCTAGACTATTGAATTGGTTATGAATTATGCAAGTATGTTATGGTATGATAATTATATGATGGATAGTTTTTCTCTTGATTATAATAAACTGTTAAGTGAAAGGTTTAAACACTTGTATGTGGTTTCTAAAGTGAAAAGATAGTTCTCACTCATGAAATCCTATGAGCTATTACGATAAGATGTTCACATAGGGGTCGAGAAGAGACTAATGTGATATTGTATGATGAGTATGATGATTACTAAAGGGAATAATTGCTTAGTACCGAAAGGTTATGTAAATGAGATAAAGGACTAACGTTAGCAAATCTCGCCTCCCATATGGGTTTCCTCACGTTAGTAAGTTCGGATTCCCTCGTTATGTGTTGTCTCATAAGATTGAAACCTCCAAGTTAGTAAGTCAAGGTTTCTAGCAACAATCTCGTTGCCCCATAACAATGTGCCCACATAGGACTCTAGCTTAGTGGATCAAAAAAGATAGGTACGTACGAATGGTTACAACTTAGGCAAGTGCTAACCCTCTCTTTTTGGTGTGGGAGTAGAACACCGAATTCCATGTAGCCCACATGGTCTCATGTCGGTTATTGCACTTTTTTCCCTAATGTGAAAGTAAATGAACAAGTTAAGTATGTGAAATCTTATTAGGTTTGTCTTGAAGGGTACTACATAGGGTGAGGAAGGGTATGGGACTTTTCTTACTTAATGCACATGTGGGATCCTAAGGGATGGTTTTAGTGGTGTTTTTTTTATGATTATGACAATGATTATGATTATGTTGATAAGCTATGAGTAGTACTAATGTATTAATCATGTTATGACGAATTATGAGAATATGTTGTAAGTATGAAGTGGGTTGCTTAATGTGATATTTAGCCTTGGATAGGATTATGGGGTTCTATCTTTGACATTGCAAAAGTATTGCTTTTGGTGATCTATGTGTTGGGTTACTATTATGTTGAATTGTCTTATAATGCTTCTTATATATGCATGTTGAGTTAAATTGATAAAAAGCATGATTTTTACTAAATTGTCTTTTTCTCATGCATTGATGATTTTTTGTGCATAGGAGGCATACATAGTACATGTGGTTTGTACTAAACCATATTTTCTCCCTTTTTCCCAAACATTTTTGGTTCGAGCCATTGAGGAGATTCGTGCTCAGTGAAGAAGAACACTTGGCTCTTTCCTCAGTAAATTGGTGAGTCCTCATGAGTTCCAAGGATAGAGCCACCAATCAAGCCTTATTAGTTTTATTCATTTTGTGAGACAATTATTCCATTCTCGTGTTGAGACTTTCATTGTAGCCTATATGGCATATTGTAATAGATTAAGTTCTATGCCCAAAATATTGCGATTCATATTGTTGTAGATATTTTATATGTCATGTCACGACCCGAAAGCACCCCCTAGAAGTTAGGGAAAACCTTCGAATCATGACCGGGCGTACTTGACCCCTTTATGGTCTCGTACAAGCCCTCTAACTAGCATTCATAACATAAAGCATCAAAAGTAGTGCGGAATTTAAAACTTTTCACGATAATAATAATAAAAGGAGTCTTTTCATAAATACTAAGAAATTTTATCGTCACAAGCCAACTTAAAGACACAGCTTGGAATCTTAGGGACACGGCCCTTTACGATAAAAGTAAATACATTTTTTAATATTAATAAATAAACTAAGAAACATAAAACTATGTCCTCGAATATATGAGGACATACGAAATTCTTGAGAGATAAAGTTCCCAAGCTTCGACTCCGATCCTCCCAAAAGGGTTTCCAACCTATAGTCATAAGGTATAAAAAGTATGGGGTTAGTACAACAATGTACTAAGTATGGCATATGCAAAAAATGCTAAAAGGGACATTTTAGTAAAGATAGCTTTTTATGCAATTCAAATATAACCTTCATGAATCTAGAAGCAAACCCACATAAGAATCAACAATTAACACTTTATGGCTATCTTACCAAACTTAAAGTAAACAAAAGGAACGTTTCAATTAACTTTGCTAAACTTGCAATAAAATTGAATAAAGCATCATAGTGAACATTTTGAATTCTTACAATGAAGACCTTACAGTGAATGGCACGGTCCAAGTCATATGAACCCTTTTCCTTTGAAGTTGCCCTAACCCAAGGTTATCCTAAGACTCCCTAAGGTGAGCCAAGAAGGGACTCTCATTACACCTCCCTTCAAAGCACACCAAAGCGACCCTTAAAACTACCAAATCTTAGGCTTACTTCATTAGAAATCAAATCCACGCCCTTGGCTAACATATGCAAAACACTCATGGAAATATCGGTCATACCAAGTGCAATGTGAGAGTAGCATCCCATACTACCACTCCCACTTAGTACTCCTAATGGATTCCATTTACTCAAGTACTCCACAATAATCCTCCATAACACTACACCATAGTACTCATTCACACGGATTTCATGAAGGTACTCTTCTCCCATAGTAGGTATAGGTCACACCAAGTGCAATGTGAGAATAGCATCCCATACTACTACTCCCACTCAATGCTCCTACTTGGTAACTAATGTGGATTGAGCACTTCATGACATACATACACAATTTCAACAATGCACAAGATAATTAGTTTCAAATCAATTCTTTTGTGGGAGTTAGCTTAACCGACAAAGACCATGAGAGCTAGACATGGAATCCCGATATTTACCCCTATCGGATGAGGGATCCTTACTTGCCTAGAGTAAGGTCATGCTTCTTAGTGTTTACATGGCTTTTCCAATAGCTACACCTATGCGGGCACATAGTTCAGGGATAAGGAGATTGCTACTAAGCAACTCACTCTCTACTAACGAGGAGTACTCATCTCAAGAGGTACTTTGGATTACAACATCTCAACTCACGAAGTGCAATCCACCTCCCCTTCATATCCTCTCGGTGCTAGGCATAACTCCCCACGGATTTCTCAACATAATATTCTATCTTAGAAAGCTCACTAGGAATGGAGAGGTTGCTACTAGACACTACATCTCAACTCACGAAGTGTGTCCACCTCAAGATTTCCCTTTTTTGCTCAACTTGGCATAATACAATCTTTAAAGTGTGTGTGTGTGTGTACATGTGCACACCTTGCATATAGGCATCATCTCATTATCATCAAGTTCTACTCATACTTTAACCTTGATTCATCAAGTTACACACACTACATGCTTCTCATAGTCATATACTTCATTTAGACATAAACTAGGTCAAACATACAATTCAAGCTACACAAAACACAATACAAGACCCATTTCTATATATCTTCTTACATATTAAACCTTCAAATTGACCTACTCAACACATACTAAACATCATCAAGTTCATCAATTAGCACCGCCACCAATAAGGTGGACCATACCACTCAAATAGCAATTCATAATAAGAACTATACAATGAGAGCAACTCATCAACAAATCAAACCATCATTACCCATAAGCAATTTATCAATATTTCACCATATGAAGGCCCTTAGGGCAGTAGCTACACCAACATGACATACACAAGAAGACCCAAGTTCATACCTTACTCAAATCATGCTCACATAACCCATTTTCAAGCCAAAAGTTGAAGTATGCATATACAAGAGTTTCATGGAGATTTAACATCAAAATCATCAAGTCAAACCATGATAAATACATTTAAACCATTAGAACTTAAATACAAGAAGACCCATACTAGAAATCAAAGTTAGAAGAAGTTTGAGTTTAGAAACCCTTTTGAAAACCATTTTGGGAAGTTGGCTTCTTGAATGAAAAGATATTCAAGAATGGATACCATACCTTTATAAGAAAGAAACCCACGAATTTGATGAAGAAACAAGTTCCAATCCGTCCTCCTATCCTTCCTTGACTTCTAGCTTCCAAGAGAGTTGAGAGAGTTTTATTGAGAGAAAGAGAGAGTTGGATCTTGAAGTGAGAGGGTCTTGTCTAGGTCTAGGGTTTAAAACTAGTTTAATATAACCTAAAAACACCAAAATTACACACCTAGGGTCTTATAAGACTTGGGGTGTATTTACATAAAACACCCCAAGTTGGCAGCCTTAAGTCGTGCACTGGCTGGCCTCGTCGATGAGACCTCCTCGATGGACCGTCACGTTCACCACGGACCGTCATGAAGTCCCGTCGAGGAACACTTGGCTCCAACTGGAGCCTGTCCAAGTTTCCACTCTCTGTCACTCGCGACGCCCTGGATCGACGGACCGTCCTGAGTGCGACGGACAGTCGCCATGGTCGTCGTGAGCCACTGATGGGCATACTTTGCCCAAGTCTTGGGCCCTTAATCTAGGGCCCCTTGTGGGTCCTAGGTGGGGTCGTGACCGGACGTCAAACCCCTAAACTAAGTCGTCTAGGTCTAAGGAACATCCGACACATGTTTCAAGTAAAACGAACACATAAAACTCATCCAAACTCGCCAAGACATACAAGTACATTCTGAGGCATACCATCCGAACGTCTTGGACGTTTTTGGTCAATTGAACTCCAAACTTAACCAAACTTTGCACACTGCCTAAGGACACCAAACTAACTCCGTTTAACTAAAAATTAACTCAAGAAACAACCATGAGGCTCTAGTTCACCTTAGTTCATATTGGGGAGTTATATGTCAGATGAGACTTTAGACTTCTGTATGATTTGTTCTGCTAAAAGAGAAGTCCATGTACACTTTTTATGAGATCAGTCCATGTAAACTCCAGATGTAAAGTTTTATTTTTTCCGCAATTTTTGACATATGATGTGCTATGATGAATGCTAAGGGCTTGTCTTAGTCCTCTTAGAGGAGGACGATGCCGGTTAAGCCTAGGGGGTACTTTGGGTCGTAACAATTTCACTATAAATAGAAAAAACTAACCTTATTTATCAAATAGATGAGGGTAACGGGACTTTATGTCGGCCTCGGCTAAACATGTTGCACCCTCAACTAGGTGGTTCTTCCATAACACCTTTACAGAAGACACCTCATTGTTCCTTAACTTCTTCACTTGTCTATTAAGGATTTCAACCGGAACCTCCTCATAGAAGAGGTTCTCTTGCACACCTGCACCCTCAAAAGGATAAATGGACTCGGGATCACCAATACACTTCTTAAGCTTTGAGACATGGAACACCGGATGAATCGAAGCCAATTCTCTAGGTAATCTCAACTCATATGCAACCTTGCCACCACATTGCAAAATTTCATAAGGATCCACATAACAAGGAATCAACTTCCCTTTCTTTCCAAATATCACCACCCCTTTCATAGGTGAGATTTCTAGATACACCTTGTCACCTTTTCAAATTCTAAGTCTCTTCTCCTATGGTCGGCATAAGAATTTTGCCGTCTATAGGCTGTTTTCAAGTGATTCCTTATCATATGAACTTTCTCCAAAGTCTTATAAATAAATTCGAAACCCAAAAGTGAAGACTCGCCC
>JABWTJ010000977.1:0-56949 GCA_016801875.1 Solanum sitiens
CCCTTCTCGCTCATATGACTCAGCCTTCTATGCCATAACTCTGATGAAGTATCATTCTCCACCAAATTTACTGAGTCTCTGGACATGGAGCCCTGAAATACATACAAGTTAGACAACTTGTCACCACGGGCCACAACCATCAAACCTCTAGTAAGCTTCCACTGGTCAACACCAAGTGTATTAACATAACCCTCATCATCAAGATATCCCACAGAAATCAAATTCAAGCGAACATCTGGAGCATGCTTGACATTATTGAGAACTAGTTTGGAACCATTGTTACTTTCCAAACAAATTGTCCCAATGCCAATAACTTCAACTTCATGATTATTGCCCATTTTCAACGTTCCAAAATTACCTGGAGTATAAGAAGAAAATAATTCCTTCTTTGGCGTGACATGAGAAGTAGCACCAGAATCCACAAACCAGCTAGACTCATCACGAACAAGATTAATAGCATTTGCATCACAAGAAACAAGAAGATCATCATTAGCAACAACAGCAACACGATTTTCATTATCGCCTTCTCTCTTTTGTTGTCTCATATCTCTCTTGTGCTTGTAACAATATTTCATGATATGCCCATTCTTGTGGCAATAGTCACATGTAATATTCTTGTATTTAGACTTTGACTTGCTTCTACTTTTACCTCTATCATTCTGACCTCTGGACTTATTTCTCCCCCTATCTTCAGTAACCAAAACATCGGAGTGTGAAGCTGAAGAAGATGAGGCTTGAGATCTTCTTCTCATTTCTTCATTCAAGACACCACTCTTAGTATATTCCATGGTTACAACACCACTGGGAGCAGAATTAGTCAAAGAAACTCGAAGAGTTTCCC
This sequence comes from Solanum sitiens, assembly GCA_016801875.1. Taxonomy (NCBI): domain Eukaryota; kingdom Viridiplantae; phylum Streptophyta; class Magnoliopsida; order Solanales; family Solanaceae; genus Solanum; species Solanum sitiens. The sequence continues at coordinate 842 of JABWTJ010000977.1, forward strand.
AAGAGTCTGGCAGAGTATTAAGAAGCCAAAGTCCCTGTATCTCATCATCAAACTTTACACCCATTCCGGACAGCTGGTCAAGAACACCCTGAAAATCATTAATATGATCAGAAATAGGAGTGCCCTCTTTATACCTGATATTCATTAATTGTTTCAATAGGAACAACTTCTTGTTGCCAGTCTTCGAAGCATAAAGTGTCTCGAGCTTGTCCCACAAACTTTTGGCATGTGTCTCATTCACAATATGATTTCTAACATTATCTTCAACCCATTGTCTAATATAGCCACAAACCTGCAGATGCTCAAATTCCCATTCTTCATCATTCAAAGACTGAGGCTTATTAGAAGCAAACACAGGTAAATGCATCTTCTTGACAAATAGAAGATCTTTCATCTTGCTTTTCCAAATATGATAGTTACTACCATTTAAACACACCATTTTGCTCATATTTGCCTCCATCATTCAAAACGACAATCAACAATAACCAATGCTCTGATACCACTTTGTTGGGAAAGACAAGGCACTAACAAAGAATGCCTGACAGGATAACAGCGGAAGAATACCCAAGTCTATACTTTTCCTTTTTCGATTTGAACCAAGAGAAGACAAACAACCACAAGCAATATGATAGTAAGGCAGCAAGTAATTCAACCCATCAAATATAACAAGGCAATAATAAACCAATCACACAAGACACCAAGATTTACGTGGAAAACCCTTTGATGTGAAGAGTAAAAAACCACGGGACCAAAAACTCCTCTATAATCACCAAGAGTTACAATATTGTTCTCCAAAATTGGCCACAAAACAAATGCCAAACAACGAGCAACAACAAAATAAGATTGCACCAAATCTAGAGAATTAAAGGAGCAAAATCACCAATTTCGCAGCTACTGTTCACGACAGCAAAACTGAAGCTGCAGGCCACAAAATCCAACTCTGTCAGTTCCTAATCAAAGATTGAGATGAAGATAATATGCTGTCCAAAAATCAGCTCAATCGGACAAGAAACGAAGCGGGAATCGCAATTTGAAGTTGGCTGTTAGGGCTGAATTTTGACTGCGAAAAACTGCTCTCTTTCTCTCTTTTTGGCTGCTGAAAAACTCTCTTTTTGTGTATATGAATATAAGACCTGAATAGGCTTATATTTGCCTCATAAGAATGGGCCTATGGGCAAAAATGGGTTGGTCCAAATTGGGCTTTTATTTATCCACATAGGAAGGGAAAAAGACCCATAACCCAACAGTAACGCCTTGAATAAAGAAGGCTCGATGAAATATTATTAACGAATGAAAAAGTGGGATATTAAATGATAAAGTAATGATATTATTGGATCGGAGTGTCACGTTCCGACACGGTATTCTTGGATCGGAGTGTCACGTTCCAACACGGTATTTTTGGATAAGAGTGTCACGTTCCGACACGGTATTTTTGGATCGGAGTGTCACGTTCCGATACGGTATTCTTGGATCGGAGTGTCACGTCCCGACACGGTAATATTAAAGGAAAAACATGTTGAATTAATGGAAGATACTCAATCTAAGAGAACTCAACTCCCAAAATGGTTTGGTTTGGAGGCATGAGTCCTCATGTGTGATCTTGATACCGTTGACTTAATACGTGTTTACTTTAATGTTGTTGACACTTGTTCATGTTGTTTGTTGCTTATCACATGTTAAGTGCTATAGTTGAATTCATACTATTACTCTTTGTATATTAGTTACTTTTTTGGGTTGACCGATGATACTTACTCAGTACATGTTGCCTCGTATTGAGCCCTACTTGTTTTCTTCTTTGTTTTCCTTTTATGAAATGCAGCGAGTGTACCTATGACTTCTGATTTCCCTCAGCTCTAGCCAGCGTCCCGCATATCAAGTTCTAGGTTGAGCTATCCATTCAAGCTCGTGTTGGGTTCTCTCGGTCATGACATGATGTCCTATACTTTCAGATACATACCATTTTATTCTTTTATTTTGGTGTATTCGATATTCTTAGACTTTGTATTGGAGATTAGATATCCTTGATGTGATGACTTTCAGGTTTTGGGAAATGATATTTAGTAACATTTGAGTTTCCGCGTTATGCTTGTATTTTGTAAGTTAGGTTAAATTGGTTGGTTCGCCCACCTAGGAGGTTAAGTATGGGTGTCAATCATGAATCGTTTTGGGTCGTGACAAGGTATCTGTCCTGTCTCTAATGATACTTCAGCAACTCTTATTTGTTGTATTGGTGGCTCTGATGTAGTACCAGTTCTCGAAAATTTCCACGTCCACCTCCTGCACCATCTCTTTCACTATTACCTTTACCTCGTCCACGTCCTCGACCAATTCCTTTCATTTCCTAGAATATTAGATATAAAAAGAGAATTATCAGAATTAGAAATTAAAGCTTATTATATCTACCTGCCAATGAAAATATCGATTCATAAAGCAGAGTATTATATTAAACAAGTAAAAAATGTGGGACACTTTACTAACAAGTACTGTTGTTTCATTTCTAGAAATGTTAAGCATTGATTCTACTTAAAATGCTGATTCTATTTACAAAGCTAAAGCTACAAACGTCATGAATTAACTTCATGTTAGACTAATAAGAACAAAATATAGAGAACTTATCAAAACAAAAGTTAAACATCTATTTCAGTAGTCTTTGTTTCTCAATCTTAAAAAGTATTCATCACTGTATTCTCCATCATTATCATCTAGTAACTCTTCTTCGCTTTCTCACTCCTAGAAACATCTGTATCATTGTCATTAATGAAATTATCTTCCTCATTTTCTAGATCATTGGTACGTACAATAGTTTGTTGTTCAACATCATCCATGTGTAAAGACACATGAATATCAGGTACATGGTCATTGGGACACAAAATATTACATTCCACTTCCTCTTATTGATAAGCTTCTTCATTTATTACAGTTATGCCGTAATTTTACTATCTTTAGAAAAATCACTTTTTTGAAATGTTTCTAAGTATAAAACAATTTAGAAAAATACTTAGAAAGAGTCGCCACTTAATTTTTTAAAGAAATTAAGAAAACTTAACTTAAAAAGACTCTAACAGATTAAGTCTTAGTAAATTTAGAGAAAATGGGTAAGAGGTTCTTATTACGCTTCAAGTTTTTAAGGCATTTGAAGCGTCCGCTAACACACGGTTATCCTACGATTTAGGTTAAATATTTTATACTATTTTTTAAAAAAATATTTAATTATAGAAATAATATTATTAATTTACAATACCCGATTAACTTGAGAAAATAGTTAAAAGAACAATTCTTAATTTTTTAAGAAAATGGAATCTTAATTGAAACATTTGAATATAATACAAGTGACTAGAATTTTAACAAGACTAGATTTGTTAGAACTTATTTGACGCTTTCTACAAAATAATATTTTAAACCAAATTGGTCAATTAAAGCGTAGAGACTATTTTAAGTTAATTGAAGGTTAAGTAAAATTCTCAAATAAACAAAAACCAAGTGTTGATAAAAATAAAATTTATTTAAACATACTAACATAAAGAATATAGTTCATCTCTTGGGGAATTAATTAAGTTATTTAATAATTCTAAATTTAGAGTTAATAAAAAAAAAATAATAATAACAATTAAATAATAAAGGAGTAAAAGAGCAGGGCCCCCTTTTTGGGCCAAGTTTGCTGGAATTTTTTTTGGTTTTAACCTTATTCCCGTTTTTGTATACACCTGATGTATATCAGTGTATATAGGATGTATACAACTCATTTTTATGCTTTTCGAGACCTGTTTCTCAACTCAAAAGACTTTTTATTTGATTCCTCAAGGTTATCTGACTCGATAAAAGTAAATTGGGCCTCCATGACCCAATCATCGAATGGCAAGGCGAGGAGATAGAGTTCGTGAGGAATCGGTTCGGATTTTCACATGCATAAACAAATGTAAAGGAGCATAAGTAGTACTCCCAACGGTTCGTAAGAAAAAATCAAGCAATATGACATTTTGCAAACAATAATTCAAAGTAGAAATGTTCACTGACAAAATGCAATAAACACATAATTTACCTATTTCTAAGAGTGTCAAAATAAAATATTCAAACTCACATGGCATATTGAAACTAGACCAATATAATTACTCTCACAAAAGTCAATCACACTAACAAACAAATATTACATCATCATTTCTCAACATTATAGATACGCTACTATCAAAATTTCCATCACTTAATCAAGTGAAATCATTTCAAGTGACATTCAATAAATGCACAGTAATAAGAAATTGTTCTATGGACCAAAGGAAAAGCGGATCATTCTCCAAAAGAAATAGCAATACAACTAAGTAAATACTTTCGAGTTAAAAGGCAGAAAAATGCATTAGAAAGGTTGTATTTAAGATGTTCACAAAGACCCATTTTTATGACAAAGCATAGTTCAACACCTTAACTCAATTTATGTATACACATATAATCAAGGAACTTGATAAGAAAAATTAAAAGAAATAAGATCTTGCCACATAAACCCATTAAATAATGCTAAATAATGCTACTGATTTTTAATATTAAGACTCACCGCAGCTACTCCCAAATATTCTCGATCCAACTAAGAACTAAACAAACTACTAGCTTGACCAAATTGATAATTTAACTCGAAAGTGTTGGGTTTTATTTGCCCTAAATTTCTTACAATAAATAGGTTTTCCTTTTAAGAAAAGGTTTTGGATTGGGTAGTTCTTTTTCTGGTAGGAACAGGTTTAGGACTCTATAAATAGAGGCACACTCCTTCTAACTTAATCAACATTCACAATGTAGTCTTAATGACTTTGAGAGTTTTTGTTAGGGGGAGAAATTGTGGGTCACAAGCTTGATACGTTATCACTTGTGTGAACCTCCCATGTATTCTGAGTGAATTGGTTGAGTTTGTTTCTCTCTGTATTTTGTACTCTCATATTTATAGTGGATTGCTCATCTCCTTTATGGACGTAGGTCGATTGACCGAACCACGTTAAATCTTTGTGTCTTTTGGTATGTTTCTCGGTTGTCTTCTTACTTGTGGTCTTTTGAGGTTTGCATTGCGAGCTTCTGCATTTACACCAGCTTATTTCGGTCCTAACAAGTGGTATCAGAGCCAGATTCAATGATGAAGTCAGGTTCAGTGGTTCGATAATCGATGATTGAACCAGGTTAGAAAGAGGTGTTCATCTTGGCGGGTGTAGTTCTAGCAGCAACCTTTTTGACAGTAATGAAGATTATGTTGGAGAAATTATTTCAGAGAGGTTATCTGTGTTGAGACATAAATTTTGCAAAGGAGATTATGAAGAGGAGAAGCAAGTTGTTGAAGATTAAGTGAAGAAGGTGGACAAATTTATTTTGTCAGAAATTCTGGCCAAGGGGGAGATTTGTTGGGTTTTATTTGCCCTAAATTTCTTACCATAAACAGGTTTTCCTTTTAGGAAAAGTTTTGGATTGGGTAGTCCTTTTTCTGGTAGAAAAATATTTAGGACTCTATAAATATAGGCACGTTCCTTCTAACTTAATCAGCATTCACAATGTAGTCTTAATGACTTTGAGAGTTTTTGTTAGGGGGAGAAATTGTGGGTCACAAGCTTGATACGTTATCACTTGTGTGAACCTTCCATGTATTCTGAGTGAATTGATTGAGGTTGTTTCTCTCTGTATTTTGTACTCTCATATTTATAGTGGATTACTCATCTCCTTTGTGGACGTAGGTCGATTGACCAAACCACGTTAAATCTTTGTGTCTTTTGGTTTATTTCTCTTTGTCTTCTTACTCGTGGTCTTTCGAGGTTCCATTTGCTAGCTTCCGCGTTTACACCTGCTTATTTCGATCCTAACAGAAAGCTCAAAGCATTAGATAGCATTCAAGACAATAGAGGGAAAACATAATGGCTAAATTACAAGACACATGGGGAGATATACTAAGAAAACATTTGCTTAACTTAAGCCAACATGAAATCACATTCCTTTGATGCTATAGCAGGCCACAGATTGTGAAGAGAGTACATTAGCATTTATCAGATAACATACACTATATCGAATAAAATTTCCAGATTTTTTGATTAATGTGTAACACCAAAACAAATAAAATAACATTCAGAAAGCAATGGAGCAATCAGATTCTCGGCCACATTCTCAAAAGAGAAACATTTCCAATATGTAAAAAGGCAAAACACATATTAGGAAAATACTAATTACGAGCATACAAAGACATGAAACCCCGATCACAGATATCCGCAACCAAACACAAACAACAGATTTCTAATCTCGCAAATATCGTGTCAAAATGAGAGGTATGAAAAAATTACCTTTCTCGGGGCAGCGTTATGAGACGACGAGCTTAACCACGAAGAACTACCACCATTGTGAGTTGATTTTGATTAGCTCCGGGAAATAAAACAACTTCGTATTCGAATAGACTCAAACTCTCTGGTTTTCTTTTTACTCTTTCAGCTTGTTTCCTCTATATTTTTTTTCCATCTCTTTAAAATATCCTGTAACAACCCTAAAAATGGATATGCTAAGTAATGCTTAATGTGTCTAGAATGCCTACGATTAGACCGAGTTCACACGGATTGATGCGCGTAGAACCAGACCTCTGAACCCTTGCGATAGCCAAGCCAATAACTTAGGGAGTTATTTGAGCTAGGAAAGGTTGGGTCAAGCCATGTAGGGCTCCCGAATATGAAGATTTACTCGGACGAGTCTTTACCGGACTTAAAAAGGGGAAATCTTAAGTTTGGAGGGTCTAGGGGTAAAATGGTCTTTTTCCAAGCTAAGGGTAGTATCGTAATTACCCTAAATATATAATTAATTATTTAATTAATAAGGTGGAGGGGCATTTTGGGTAGAAAGGGCCGAAATTGGCCTTTGAGTGAAATCTTGCTCCACCCGTGTTCGAACCTAGGTGGGAGCAATGATTTAATTTGATTATTTAATTTTGTGAATCAATTTAATTAATTAATATTTAATAGCTGATTTAAGAAAAAGGAAAATCAGATTTTTATTATTAATTATTATTTATTAATCAAGATATTTTATTTGACTAAGTCTTGCCTAAAAGTCCTAGTTCTAAGAGAACACTACCTCACATCTCTCTCTCTCTTTCACGTCTAAAACCCACCACCATCTCTCTCACGTTTTTATCAGTAAAAGAACAGCAAATAAAGTTCATCAACTCTTGAAGAACTTACACACAAAAACTCAAACGAAAAGCTAAGCTAAAAACGAAAAAAAAAAATATTCTTCTCGACGGATTGTGCTTGGGATTTTGGTGGTGAGGCAGTGGTGACGTGAGAATTGGCAGCATTGAAACATGTGTTGAATGATATTAAGGTATGGGTTTTCTTCTCTCTTGGTCCCTTTCCCAAGAGACCCTTAAGGTTCAGTTTAATCGCAATTGAAAAACTAAGGTTGTCCCCGTTGCATGCCCCTGTCATTAGATCCTTTGAAAGATTCAAAGCATGTGTTGGTATGTCTTCTGGTAGATAATTTTAGGTCTGGTTGTCATTATGTGTTGAATATGTATTTGGAAATTATGTAAGGAATGAAAGATGTATTCTGGAAAAGTGTATCAAGTTAACTGTTTGAGCATGTGTGTGCTGTAAATTAACTATGTTGCTGCCTGAAATTTGTATGTTAAAAATGTTGTGTTTCAAGCGTATATAAATATGTTAAAAACGTGATGTTCATATGTGTTGACAATCAATTTTGGCCTTCCACAATATAAATTAGTCATCAAGCTTCTTAAATTTCAAACGATTTGAAATAATTAACTTTATAAAATTTTAAATATTTTTTGAGTTATTTTAAGTAATTTTGTCATCATTATAAATTTTAAAATATTAAAAAATAATTTATATATTCTATATAATTTTGCATATATTTATTATATTAAGGTTTGAAAATCATCTCAAAAAGATTTTAGTTTTGCTTAAATATTTTATTAATTAGTTTAGCTAATTTATAGTTTATATATATATATATATATATATTTTTTTTCTTTGAATTAATAGTTTATGATTAAGTTAATTATTTTATTTCTTTAAGATTAAGAAGTTCGATAATTAATTAATATTAATTCATCTTATTTATGTTTTAGTCAAATTTATCAATTAAATTCAAATTGGCTAACTTCTTAATTCCCATGGGCCAAAGTTTTAATGCATGGGCCATTTTACTATTACAATTTTGGCCATTTCTTTTACCTCTTTTCAACCCTATTTGCAAATCAAGTCTTGGGCCTTTTCCCAATTTTCAGCAGCCCATTTCTTCATCACCATTCAAAGTTCCAGCCCATCCCAATACCACATATGCAGAAGCAATTACATACACAACAATACTAAACCGATCCTACCCTCAAATTTTCTTCTTCTTCCTTGTGTGTGAAACCCAGAAATTCTACGCCACAAAAACCAGCGAAAATCCCTGCAAATCACGAGAATCCCGCAGCAAATCACGTCCTCTTCCCCTTTCTCTTTCTTTTTCGTTGAAAATTTGGTACCATGGACAGCTTTATTTCTTATATCTTCAAGATTTGAATTTGAAAATCGACCCCGAATCCCTTTATATAAACCTCCATCTTCTTTAGTGTTAGGGGGGAAGAAAAAATTGTGGTGAGAAAAATAAAGTTAGAGGAGATCGGATCTTTTTTTTGAAAAAAAAATAAATTGATAGGAATTTTTTTTTTAGAGAAGAGAAAAGAAGAAATCGATAGAGAAATTTTTCCATCTAAAAAATACATGCCTCAAATGTTTTCAAAAGTTTAAGGTCAAGAGTTAAAAAAAAAATAAAAAAATTAATAATATAATTTTCAATTTTTCGAGTTCATCGGAATCTTGTTTAGTCAAAGTTCGTGGTGAAAGTTGCTTTGTGGTTAAGCTCGTCGTCTCAGAACGCTGCCTCAAGAAAGGTAAATTTTTTTATACCTCTTATTTCGACACGATATTTGCGAGATTAGAATCTGTTGTTTGTGTTTGGTTGCCGATATCTATGATCGGGGTTTCATGTCTTTGTATGTTCGTAATTAGTATTTTCCTAATATGTGTTTTGCCTTTTTACATATTGGAAATGTTTCTCTTTCGAGAATGTGGCCGAGAATCTGATTGCTCCATTGCTTTCTGAGCGTTGTTTTATTTGTTTTGGTGTTACACATTAATCAAAAAAAAAAAAATCTGAAAATGTTATTCGATATTGTGTATGTTATCTGATAAATGCTAATGTGCTCTCTTCACAATCTGTGGCCTGCTATAGTATCAAAGGAATGTGATTTCATGTTGGCTTAAGTTAAGCAAATGTTTTCTAAGTATATCTCCCTATGTGTCTTGTAATTTAGTCATTATGTATTTCCCTCTATTGTCTTGAATGCTATCTAATGCTTTGAGCTTTCGAGTTAAATTATCAATTTGGTCAAGCTAGTAGTTTATTTAGTTCTTGGTTGGATCGAGAGTATTTGGGAGTAGCTGCGGTGAGTCTTAATATCAAAAATCAGTAGCATTATTTAATGTATTTATGTGGCAAGATCTTATTTCTTTTAATTTTTCTTATCAAATTCCTTGATTATATGTGTATACATAAATTGAGTTAAGGTGTTGAACTATGCTTTGTCTTAAAAATGGGTCTTTGTGAACATCTTAAATACAACCTTACTAATGCATTTTTGTGCCTTTTAACTCGAAAGTATTACTTAGTTGTGTTGCTATTTATTTTGGAGAACGATCCGCTTTTCCTTTGGTCCATAGAACAATTTCTTATTACTGTGCATTTATTGGATGTCACTTGAAATGTTTTCACTTGATTAAGTGATGGAAATTTTGATAGTAGCATATCTATAATGTTGAGAAATGATGCTGTAATATTTGTTTGTTAGTGTGATTGAACTTTTGTGAGAGTAATTATATTGGTCTAGTTTCAATATGCCATGTGAGTTTGAAGATTTTGTTTTGACACTCTTAGAAATAAATAAATTATGTGTTTATTGCATTTTGTCAGTGAACATTTTTACTTTGAATTATTGTTTGAAAAAATGTCATATTGCTTCATTTTCTCTTACGAACTGTTGGGAGTATTACTTATGCTCCTTTTCATTTGTTTATGCATGTGAAAATCCGAATCGAGTCCTCACGGACTCTATCTCCTCGCCTTGCCATTCGATGATTGGGCCATGGAAGCCCAATTTACTTTTATCGAGTCAGATAACCTTGAGGAATCGAAGAACAAGTCTTTTGAGTTGAAGAACGAGTTTTGGAAAGCCGAAAAATGAGTTGTATACATTCGATATACACTGTTATACAACTAATGTATACAAAAACGGGATTGAGTTAAAACCCTAAAATCTGCAGCCAAATTGGCCCAAAAAGGGGCCCAATTTTATTATATCTTTCACTCTCCTAATTGTTTGATTATGTTGACTAGTTTCATCTAACTCTCACTTTAGAATTGGTAATTAACTTACTTAAATCCCCAAAAGATGAGTTATTTTCTTTATGTTGGTTTACTATTTAAACATCTTTTGCAATCTTTTTTTTTTATGTCAAGTATATGAGTAAATTAATATCATTAGTTAAGTCAAATCCATGTTTTTTAAAAGATATACTCTTTAATGCTTTTCACTTAATCATTTTACTATTTTTTAAAAATTGTTTAAGTAAGGTGAAGATTTTATTCTTCGTTAATTTGGTTTGAGTTATTATCTTTTAAAATGATAAAAAAATAAAAATAATCTACTTTCGTTAAATTCTATTCACTTATAAATTTCAAAAATCATAATTAAGGTTCCATTTTTTTTAAAAATAAAATTAAAAATTAATTTTTGTTTAAATTTTTTCTTAAAGTTGATTGAATATTGTTAATTATTATATTATATTAAATCATGTTCCTAAGAATAAAAATAAATAAATAATTAACCTAAGTCATAGGATAACCACATGTTAGCGGGCGTTTCAAATGCCTTAAAAACCTTCTTGAAGCGTAAATAAGAACCTCTTACCCATTTTCTCTAAATTTATTAAGATTTAATCTGTTAAAATCTTTTTAAATTAAGTTTTCTTAATTTCTTTAAAAAATTAAGTGGCGACTCTTTTCTAAGTATTTTTCTCAAATTGTTTTATACTTAGAACATTTCAAAAAAGTGATTTTTCTAAAGATAGTAAAATTACGGCATAACAGAAATGGCGACTCCGCTGGGGATTTAATAGGTTCTAACCATAACAAATTTAGGTAAATTATTGTAGTTTTAATATATGATTACTTGTTTGCTTATATTGTGTGCATAATACTTTATTTTTATGCTTATGTGATATAAACTGTTTATTTTGTTTATCTGAACTCTTTATTTGTTACTGCTTTATATAAATTGTTTATGTGATTATTGCTTTATAAACTGTCATTCCGTTCATATTTCTCCACTTCTTGAAAATTCACACTATCACACGTACACGCGAGGTGTGCTTTGTGCACCCGCAAACTTATTTCAAAATTCCCAAAGTTAGGAGAGTTGGCATATGCGCGGGGTGCCCGGATCTTTTTCCGTGTGACCGCGTAGCCTCCTCACTCGAGTTGTCCCTCGGGAATCTTGTGTTTAGAAAGCCAAATCTTAGAAAACATAAGATAGAGCTAAATCACCCCTTAATTTAAGTCATGCATGCATATGCCTTAGGGGGATTGATTCTGGGTATCGATTTCACATTTAAGAAGTCCACCCTTACGTCGACGGATTTCACGATCCAACGATCAAAAGCATGTTTTGTGCAACTTGATAATGATAGACGGACTCAAGCCTAAGTTTGACATGGTGAGTTCGATTTAATGAAAACTCGATTTGTCACAAATTAATGGCTCGGATCAATTTATCATAATCACATTTTTTGATTCGTTAGGCCTACCCTTGGCAAAAATGGGTCACATATCTGTTAAGAACGCACAATAACTGTTTATGTGTTATAACTGCTTATGTGAAAATGTTGCTTTATTTGAAGATATTGTAGCTCACTCCACTTCTAATAATTTTTAGTACCCCTAAGCATAAATATCAAGTCACTATCAAAAGTGCGTCCAAATATTCTTCGAATCTTTAGTTTCCCCCCAAAAAAACATATATTCAAAACTCTTTTTGAAATCCTAAATCTTACTCTCTCATCTAAAAAAAAAGTGTAAATTTTCATCTCAAATCAAAAAGAGATTCAAAATGGTCGAACTACGTAGGGCTTGAATTCTTCCCGTGATATATGTAGGCAGTCTTTCAAGACTCGGTCCGCATATTGGAAAAATTCTATTTTTTCCGCTCTCCCAAGTAAATTAGAGCTTATTCTCAATCAAAAATCAAAGTATGTCAATTACACATACAGAAGTCCATTGGCTCCACGCAAGTTAACTTTTCCAATTCACTATTCCCAAATTTGATAGACAAATTCCTGTCTATTTAATCAGCTTTTTATATCTGTGGGCTCGTTTATCTTCAAATGAAGCAACTCTTGTGTGTTTGTGATCATGTGTGTGATATTTTGTATTATTTATCATCGACACAAATTAATACATTTGTCTTTTGAGTTATTTTTCTTTTAAGGTACATAAAACTGATCTGTGTTGAGAAAATGATTGAACATCCATACTTCACAAGGTCTAAAGGTCTCAAAGATTTCTTTTCTGGCAAATGTTTGTTAAAAGATAGAAAATGTGGTTAAAAATGTCGAGAACACTGATTTAAGCAAAATCACTGTGAACAACCCTATCATCGCTGAACAAAACTAGCTGATTGCACAATTATTCCAACAAATTGTTGAAATGAGGGCTGAAATGGATAAGTCCCGAGATTTGATAAATATGGCTATCATTGCCAACACTTCTACTTCAGACAATGGAAGACCTCCACTCCATTTTCCTACTTCAGATCCAGCCTCCAAATGTTTTGCAAACAATTCAACCACCGCTACAAATCCAAAACCTCCCATCATCAACTCGATCACCCTTAACCCACATCAAACTAGCTCCTCAGGCCAAAAGGCACTTACTCTTCAAAATTCAAACACCAACAATTTCCAGAATTTTCCTCCCAATTATCAAATTCCTACTCCAACGGTCCAAAACTCATCTACAACTCAAGTCATACCTCTAAAAAACCACATCTACTACATACTTCGATGAAATGTTTGGTTACAATGTGAAATTCATTCCTGATCGATACTATTTGGAGAGAATCAAACAGAAGTCTTGTGAAAACTATCGAGAATATGCCTACCGTTGAAGAAGAGAGGCTGCAAGGGTTAGGCCTCCACTGACTGAGAAAGAGATTATTGAAATCTTCGTGCGCATTCAAGACCCGGAGTACTATAGTAGGATGTTTCTTATTTTAGAAGAGAAGTTCAGTGAGATAGTTGAAATTGGTAAAGCTATTGAAGACGGTTTCAAGATCGGAAAAATCATCCGAATGAGTCCTCAAGTTGAATTCTCGAGATCATTGAGGAGAAAAAGAGATGATGTTTCCTACATCTCATTTGAATCAAGTCAAAAATCAAAGAGGCGTGCCGGTCTGACTGTTCAAAAAATTTTACCATCCAAAACCTACCATTTAGCTCCGCAAAATCATTACCCCATCCAATAAAATCACCAAGCTCCATTACCAAATTATCCCAATTATCAAACTTCATTGTCATATTACCCAAATGTTCAACCAAATTACCAAGTAACTTTGCAAAATTACCAAAATGCCCCTTATATCTACCCAACTCCACAATATACAAATTTCCAAACACAGACACCTACTCGCCAAAACCCTCCACTTTATCATAAAGTACCTCAACCTTCACGAAATAATCAGAATCTTCCTCGTCCAAAACTTAAGAGAAAACAATCTCGAATTTTTACTTGATTGGCTGAAAGCCAAACTCAACTTTTCGAGAGATTAAAAGTAGCCGGTTTGATACAAACAGTTGACCCAAAAAATGTTAATTCCAGAAATTACAGGGCCGATCTTCATTGTGCTTATCATTCAGGATGTGTTGGGCATACCACTGAAGATTGCATCAACTTGAAACATAAAATTCAGGACTTGATTGATCAAAATATTGTAACTCTTCAAACTGTCATACCCAATGCCAATGTGGATTCACTGCCGAATCGTGAAGAGTTTACCGTTAACACGGTCGAGGTCAAAGAAAATTAGTGTGTGAATAAAATCAGATTCCAAACCAACCTTGATAGCCGTGAGAAAGTTGTAGCTTCACTGAGCATAATTGAGAAATCTGGATTTGTGGTCATGAATCCATATTAAGCGTTTGATTTAGTGCCAAAAGATGATAAGAGCAAGAAGGAGGTCAATCATGTTTCGCCAAAGCCTTTGCCGCATTTGTATCTGTCTTTTCTGGTAGAAGAATATGCCAATGATGCTAATCTCAGAGAAGGAACTAGGGATCTCTTGAAGAAGGCGATGTCATACTAGAGGAATTGATGGAGACATCAAGCGTACGAGATGCTGAGCCAATGGAACAAGTTCTTAATTGGACTTCCACGCCGCTCTTGACTCCTCGTTCATCTTGATATACAAAGACGAATTTTATGTTATTTTTAATTTCCTTCGTAATATTTTGAAAAGGAAAAATGGCTCATAGTCATGGCCAAAGTTTGTATTTCCTTATTTTCAATGGAAACCTCTTCTATTGCAAAAATTTATTCCACTTGCTTTAATTTTTCTATCTAACAATCTTTGTGTTTGTTTAAGTAAAAATAATTTTAAATCTGTCAACATCATGTCATGTCACAAGCTGAATGAACAAATGAGGTAGATGACGATGTGTTCTAAGAGTATGATGAGGAGATCATGATATCTGGATACACCTACAAAGAATTGAAACAACTCGAGAATCATGATAAGTCAAATTTTGATGACACATAAAAGGATGACTGTGTCCAAGAGACTAGAATAAGTGTCTATCTGACAGAAGCTCGAAAAAGAGAATTCAACAACTTACTTAGACAATACATCGACACATGTCACGGTTGAGCATAGACGTTCATCTCAAATAACGAATCTACTCAGATGTTATCAAGAGCTATAAAGGTTGAAGATTTAGAGTTTCTGTATTTTCTTTCCTTGTAATCACATCATTTGCCTGTGACCATCTTATGTTTTAAAATTAGGAAATTATCCTTTGTAAATGAACTACGTCTGACCTGAATTCTCTAGAATGAGATACGTAGGCGGCCTACGTCGGCCTCGGTCATTTCCTTTATCAGAATTTTCTAGTTTTGTCAATCCTCGAGAGGGGAACTACGTTTGACCTGATTCCTGCCTCAACGGAATACGTAGGCGCCACAAGGGTTCGGTCATATCTCCCGTAAGAATTCTATTTTTCCTTTACAATAGAAACCGGGAAAGAATTTTTGAGAGGGGCTCAAAAATTCTCAAGAAAAAACTAAAAAAAATTCAAAAATAAGATCTCTCCAACACGTCAAAACTTAAGATACATTGTGAGTTGCAACTGGGACAAAATTTTTGAGGGAGTCTAAAAAATTCTACAAGTCATACATAAAAAGTTCGAAATACATTGAGACGTCTAATCGAGACAGAATTTTTGAGAGGGACTAAAAAATTCTCAAGTAGAAGATCTCCAACAAGTCAAGATTTAAGATTCATTATGAGTTGCAAGTGGGATATAATTTTTAGAGGATCTAAAAAATTCTACAAGTCATATATCAAAAGTTTGAAATACGTTAAGACGTCTAATCAAGACGAAATTTTTGAGAGGGTCTCAAAAATTCTCAAGAAGATCTCTAACAAGTCAAGATTAAAGTCACATGGTGAATTGCAGAATTTTATTTGAGGGACTCAAAAAATCTACAACTCATATATCAAATATTTGAGATACTCCAAGACATCTAACTGGGACAGAAATTTTTGAGAATGGGTTCAAAAATTTCTTCAAGCATCACTAGAAGTATGTAGTTAATTTTGAACATTTCGAGCATGATAAGAAGTTTAAAGCTAACTTCAAATGATCTCTAGCATCGTTAAAGTTCAGAGTCAACTTCAGCAATCTCAAACATTGTTGGATTTCAGAGACAAGTACAAAACTTTCCGACTATGGAGGACTTTGGGAGAGCCAATTCAGAAATTTCTCAAGCTTCAGCGATTTTCTGAATTCTCCAGGACAAGCTATCGGATACGTCTAAAGTTTAAATCAAGGACGTTCATTTAAGCTATGCATGACATGAAATTTGACAGTCACTTCTTTCAAATTGATTCTCAAAAAATCTCTTTTTCTTAAGGATTTTTAAATATGTCAAATGTTTTGTACAAATTCATCTTATGTCTATCAAGAAGTAAGATATCAGGGTGATCAACTGAAGATATTAAGAAAAGGAGCAAGCGATTGAAGAAATCAACACAGATCAGTTTGTTTTAAAAACTAACAATTTTTCTGTGGATGCAGGTATATAAGATTGCCTCAAGATCATCATATTCGTCGATTCAATGAATATGGAGAATTCAAAAGGGCGAGTAACTCCCCGAAATTGACAACTTTTTTGTGGAGAGAGAAAGACATTTAACTTCTTTAGAAGAAAAGCAGTAGTTCAGAATACGAGAAAGAACACCTCGTTCAAATCTCCAACAAAGCACCAGTCACATTGAACACAAAATGTTCAAAATGGGACAAGTGAAGACATCACTCTCAATATGTACAAACATCTACAAAGATATCAAATTACAGTTTTTCAGCATCAAGAACTATTAGAACATATTCACAAACTCCGTTGATATCAGACACGGTAATGTGAACCACCCAAAGAGGGCCATCATATTTATATTGCCAAGAGGGCCATTACATATTCAAACTGCCAAGAGGGTCATTGCATATTTATATTGCCAAGAGGGCCATTACATATTCAAACTGCCGAGAGGGCCATTGTATTATCAAACTGCCAATAGGGCCATCATATTCAAATTGCCAAGAAGGCCATTCATATTCAAACTGCCGAGAGGGCCATTGCATAATCAAACTGTCAAGAGGGCCATCATATTCAAATTGCCAAGAAGGCCATTCATATTCAAATGCCAAGAGGGCCATTGCATATTTAAAATGCCGAGAGGGCCATTGCATCTTCAAACGCCGAGAGGGACATTGCATATTTATATTGCCAAGAAGGCCATTCATATCAAACTGCCAAAAGGGCCATCATATTTATATTGCCAAGAGGGCCATTACATATTCAAACTGCCGAGAAGGCCATCATATTCAAATTGCCAAGAAGGTCATTCATATCAAACTGCCAAGAGGGCCATCATATTTATATTGCCAAGAGAGCTATTACATATTCAAACCGCCAAGAGGGCCATTGCATTCAACCCGAGAGGACCGTTGCATCTTCAACCGCCAAGAAGGCCATTACATCTTCAAATTCTGAGAGTGCCATTGCATTCAAACGCCGAGAGGGCCATTCATATTCAAACTGCCGAAAGGGCCATCACATATTTATATTGCCGAGAGGGCCATTGCATAATCAAACCCCCGAGAGGGGCATTGCATAATCAAACTGCCAAGAAGGCCATTCATATTCAAACCGCTAAGAGGGCCAGTTTATTCAAACCCAAGGAGGCCATTGCATATTCAAACTGCCGAGAGGGCCATTGCATAATCAAATTGCCAATAGAGCCATTACATATTCAAACTGTCGAGAGGGCCATTGCATATTCAAACTGCCGAGAGGGCCATTGCGTAATCAAACTGCCAAGAGGGCCATCATATTCAAACTGCCAAAAGGGCCATTGCATATTTATATTGCCAAGAGGGCCATTACATATTCAAACTGCCGAGAGGGCCATTGCATAATCAAACTGCCAAGAGGGCATCATATTCAAATTGCCAAGAAGGCCATTCATATTTAAACTGCCGAAAGGGCCATTGCATATTCAGATTGCCAAGAAGGCCATTCATATTCAAACTGTCGAGAGGGCCATTGCATATTTATATTGGCAAGAGGGCCATTACATATTTAAACTGCCGAGAGGGCCATTGCATAATCAAACTGCCAAGAAGGCCATCATATTCAAATTGCCAAGAAGGCCATTCATATCAAACTGCCAAGAAGGCATAATCTTCTATTACCAAGAGGGCTATTACATATTCAAACCCCCAAGAGGGTCATTTCATTCAAATCCAAGAGGGACGTTGCACCTTCAACCGCCAAGAAGGCCATTGCATCTTTAAACTCCGAGAGAGTCATTGCTTCTTCCAATGCCAAGAGAGCAACATCATCTTACCAATTAAGTTTCGACAACATCATCCTACCATTGAATCAACGTCATTCTACCAATGAATCATAAATATAGCATCATTATCTTATCAATCGAGCATCAACATCATTCTATCAATGAAGTATCATCATAAACAATATTATATTATCGACAAAGTCATCATCATATCGCATCATATCAATTCATCAGCTACTGTGTCAAAACTGATGGAAGCTGACGACAGAATAGTTTTAAAAATGTGTGTCGAAGAAGGCAAAACATAACACCTCTCTATGTAAATTACAGTTTCTACTAACAAGTTTGTTTTAATCTCTGTCGAGAGCATCCAAGAGGATGAATTCTCAAATCAAACCACAGGTGCGGACGACATCAAAAGGGATGCAGCACAACGTGGAACTTTTTCTTAGCAGCGAACTGGGACATAGTCCAAAGAGGAGTATCAAACTCTTAGGACGCGAGCTGAGGAGCAACTTCCACCACAATCAAACCACACCCCTATCAAAAGGCGTGTGGGTTTTTCTTTTAGTTCATCGGATTTAATTTTGCATCCGTGAAATATTTCACTCTCATCGGAGGCAACTTTCTAATCTGAGTGACAGTGCGCCAAGAGCTTTGGAAATTATGTCTGTGTAAGTTCTTACTTATGGATGTGAAGAGCTCCACATTCATGGCTAAGAGGTTGCAAGCCTCTTTTCCACACTCGTTTTATTTGTCTCTCCTCCAAAACCAAAGGTTATCTTGCATAATAGATTTCCTTTTCAACCAATCGAGTTGAACTACAAACAGCCTGATTCCCAAGGTTTGAGGATATGTAGGCGGGCTCAATGTTGAAAACTCGGCTATATTCCAATATTTGTTTTCAA
The DNA here is from genome assembly GCA_016801875.1 of Solanum sitiens. Taxonomy (NCBI): domain Eukaryota; kingdom Viridiplantae; phylum Streptophyta; class Magnoliopsida; order Solanales; family Solanaceae; genus Solanum; species Solanum sitiens. The sequence goes on from JABWTJ010000977.1 coordinate 19,940, forward strand.
GTCTTATTCTCGAGCATTCCGATCCCTTCATAATTTGGTATCGAGGTGACTTTTGAATTCTTTAATAATCGTGCGTTAAATCAAGCGTATCGAACTACAAGTGGCCTGAATTCTCATATAACCTCAGATATGTAGGAAACTCAATACCGGTGTTCGGCCATAATTCCTAAAGCCCATACCAAAGTTCCTTTTCCCAAAGATGAAGATGTGGTCGGTCAAAATTGAATTCGTCAATTTCATTTGCCTCGAATTTCTTTCATCAATCCAAGTCAAACGAGGGACAGCTGTTGACACCCAATTTTGGCCTTCCACAATATAAATTAGTCATCAAGCTTCTTAAATTTCAAACGATTTGAAATAATTAACTTTATAAAATTTTAAATATTTTTTGAGTTATTTTAAGTAATTTTGTCATTATTATAAATTTTAAAATGTTAAAAAATAATTTATATATTCTATATAATTTTGCATATATTTATTATATTAAGGTTTGAAAATCATCTCAAAAAGATTTTAGTTTTGCTTAAATATTTTATTAATTAGTTTAGCTAATTTATAGTTTATATATATATATATATATATATATATATATATATATATATATATATATATATATATATATATATATATATATATATATATATATTATTTTTTTTCTTTGAATTAATAGTTTATGATTAAGTTAATTATTTTATTTCTTTAAAATTAAGAAGTTCTATAATTAATTAATATTAATTCATCTTATTTATGTTTTAGTCAAATTTATCAATTAAATTCAAATTGGCTAACTTCTTAATTCCCATGGGCCAAAGTTTTAATGCATGGGCCATTTTACTATTACAATTTTGGCCATTTCTTTTACCTCTTTTCAACCCCATTTACAAATCAAATCTTGGGCCTTTTCCCAATTTTCAGCAGCCCATTTCTTCATTACCATTCAAAGTTCCAGCCCACCCTAATACCACATATGCAGAAGCAATTACATACACAACAATACTAAACCGACCCTACCCCCAAATTTTCTTCTTCTTCCTTGTGTGTGAAACCCAGAAATTCTACGCCACAAAAACCAGCGAAAATCCCTGCAAATCACGAGAATCCCGCAGCAAATCACGTCCTCTTTCCCTTTCTCTTTCTTTTTCGTTAAAAATTTGATACCATGAACAACTTTATTTCTTATCTCTTCAAGATTTGAATTTGAAAATCGATCCCGAATCCCTCTATATAAACCTCCATCTTCTTTAGTGTTAGGGGGGAAGAAAAAATTGTGGTGAGGAAAATAAAGTTAGAGGAGATCAGATCTTTTTTTTGAAAAAAAAATAAATTGATAGGAATTTTTTTTTAGAGAAGAGAAAAGAAGAAATCGATAGGGAAATTTTTCCATCTAAAAAATACATGCCTCAAATGTTTTCAAAAGTTTAAGGTCAAGAGTTAAAAAAAAAATAAAAAAATTAATAATATAATTTTCAATTTTTCGAGTTCATCGGAATCTTGTTTAGTCGAAGTTCGTGGTGAAAGTTGCTTTGTGGTTAAGCTCGTCGTCTCAGAACGCTGTCTCAAGAAAGGTAAATCTTTTTATACCTCTTATTTCGACACGATATTTGCGAGATTAGAATCTGTTGTTTGTGTTTGGTTGCCGATATCTGTGATCGGGGTTTCATGTCTTTGTATGTTCGTAATTAGTATTTTCCTAATATGTGTTTTGCCTTTTTACATATTGGAAATGTTTCTCTTTCGAGAATGTGGCCGAGAATCTGATTGCTCCATTGCTTTCTGAGCGTTGTTTTATTTGTTTTGGTGTTACACATTAATCAAAAAAAAAAAAATCTGAAAATGTTATTCGATATTGTGTATGTTATCTGATAAATGCTAATGTGCTCTCTTCACAATCTGTGGCCTGCTATAGTATCAAAGGAATGTGATTTCATGTTGGCTTAAGTTAAGCAAATGTTTTCTAAGTATATCTCCCTATGTGTCTTGTAATTTAGTCATTATGTATTTCCCTCTATTGTCTTGAATGCTATCTAATGCTTTGAGCTTTCGAGTTAAATTATCAATTTGGTCAAGCTAGTAGTTTATTTAGTTCTTGGTTGGATCGAGAGTATTTGGGAGTAGCTGCGGTGAGTCTTAATATCAAAAATCAGTAGCATTATTTAATGTATTTATGTGGCAAGATCTTATTTCTTTTAATTTTTCTTATCAAATTCCTTGATTATATGTGTATACATAAATTGAGTTAAGGTGTTGAACTATGCTTTGTCTTAAAAATGGGTCTTTGTGAACATCTTAAATACAACCTTACTAATGCATTTTTGTGCCTTTTAACTCGAAAGTATTACTTAGTTGTGTTGCTATTTATTTTGGAGAACGATCCGCTTTTCCTTTGGTCCATAGAACAATTTCTTATTACTGTGCATTTATTGGATGTCACTTGAAATGTTTTCACTTGATTAAGTGATGGAAATTTTGATAGTAGCATATCTATAATGTTGAGAAATGATGCTGTAATATTTGTTTGTTAGTGTGATTGAACTTTTGTGAGAGTAATTATATTGGTCTAGTTTCAATATGCCATGTGAGTTTGAAGATTTTGTTTTGACACTCTTAGAAATAAATAAATTATGTGTTTATTGCATTTTGTCAGTGAACATTTTTACTTTGAATTATTGTTTGAAAAAATGTCATATTGCTTCATTTTCTCTTACGAACTGTTGGGAGTATTACTTATGCTCCTTTTCATTTGTTTATGCATGTGAAAATCCGAATCGAGTCCTCACGGACTCTATCTCCTCGCCTTGCCATTCGATGATTGGGCCATGGAAGCCCAATTTACTTTTATCGAGTCAGATAACCTTGAGGAATCGAAGAACAAGTCTTTTGAGTTGAAGAACGAGTTTTGGAAAGCCGAAAAATGAGTTGTATACATTCGATATACACTGATATACAACCAATGTATACAAAAATGGGATTGGGTTAAAACCCTAAAATCTGCAGCAAAATTGGCCCAAAAAGGGGCCCAATTTCATTATCTCTTTCACTCTCCTAATTGTTTGATTATGTTGACTAGTTTCATCTAACTCTCACTTTAGAATTGGTAATTAACTTACTTAAATCCCCAAAAGATGCGTTATTTTCTTTATGTTGGTTTACTATTTAAACATCTTTTGCAATCTTTTTTTTTTATGTCAAGTATATGAATAAATTAATATCATTAGTTAAGTCAAATCCATGTTTTTTAAAAGATATACTCTTTAATGCTTTTCACTTAACCATTTTACTATTTTTTAAAAATTGTTTAAGTAAGGTGAAGATTTTATTCTTTCGTTAATTTGGTTTGAGTTATTATCTTTTAAAATGATAAAAAAATAAAAATAATCTACTTTCGTTAAATTCTATTCACTTATAAATTTCAAAAATCATAATTAAGGTTCCATTTTTTTTAAAAATAAAATTAAAAATTAATTTTTGTTTAAATTTTTTCTTAAAGTTGATTGAATATTGTTAATTATTATATTATATTAAATCATGTTCCTAAGAATAAAAATAAATAAATAATTAACCTAAGTCATAGGATAACCGCATGTTAGCGGGCGTTTCAAATGCCTTAAAAACCTTCTTGAAGCGTAAATAAGAACCTCTTACCCATTTTCTCTAAATTTATTAAGATTTAATCTGTTAAAATCTTTTTAAATTAAGTTTTCTTAATTTCTTTAAAAAATTAAGTGGCGACTCTTTTCTAAGTATTTTTCTCAAATTGTTTTATACTTAGAACATTTCAAAAAAGTGATTTTTCTAAAGATAGTAAAATTACGGCATAACAATATGAGTTCAAAGTTGTTGAATTGAATGATAATTCTTGATTGAAAGTAAACTTGAAAATGCACCTAAAGATCTCCCTAAAAAACTACTCGAAATGTCTTGATGTCTAACGTGAAAGAGGGTGAGAAAATGGACTGCAAAAAGGTGATTAAATTCTCAAAAATAACCATGAAAACTCACCTAAATATGTACTAAATGTTACACGAAAATTTATCCTAAATCTAACATCTAAAAGTTGAGAAAATGGAATGCAAAGGGGGTGAACAAATTTCCAACATTCTAGAAATTTGTTTTTGGGCAGCTTACTGTAAAAAATCACATTCTAAAATATATTTTTAAATGCTTGAGGTCAGTGGGGATTCAACCCAAGATCTCACCATATACATGTCATAAAAAATTAAATAATAAAATGTGGTAAGGGGGATTCGAAATGGGGTAAAGCTCAAGTGAAGAGTTAGGAGAAAAATAAAGGAGAAAAATAAATGTGGAGAGTGGGGATTGAACCCCCAACCTCTTGAATGGATGAGAGAGTTAGGAGAAAAAAATAAAGGAGAAAAATAAAAGTGGAGTGTGGGGATTGAACCCCCAACCTCTTGAATGGATGAGAGAGTTAGGAGGAAAAAAAAATAAAGGAGAAAATAAATGTGGAGAGTGGGATTGAACCCACAACCTCTTGGATAGGTGAGAAAGTTAAGAGATAAATTAAAAGAAAAATAATGAGCTTGTGGGGGATTGAACCCACAACCTCCTTGACTTAAACGAAAAAGGAGAGGAGAAAAAGAAAGGAAATATTATGGGGTTTATGGGGATCGAACTAGGGTCCCCCAAATCTGAAAAATGCAATTATCAAGTTTAAAATAAGATTAAGTGTTGTCCAAGGGATTTGAAATCGGGTTCCCTTGCCCAAACTCCGTATTGATACATAAGTCATACGTGAATTAAATGTTCAAGAATAAAGCCGCCTACTTAGATCAAAATCGAGATCTTGACATACATACAAGATGCATAAGTCTTGTACCACATATGCTTAGGAAGATATGAATCACTTAAACGAACTATGAATGAAGCCTCATGGCTTGTATGTATAGACCCATAAGTCTAACATACATTTAAAAATAAGTGAACCTAAGATGTATGTAATGAAATGATGTAAACCTAGAAGGGTTAAGTACGAGTGAAAAACACACTAAATGGCCAAGTGTATTGACATACGATGAAATGAATATTATGTAATGAAATGATGAAATCCTTGAAGGGTTAAGTAAGAGTGTGAAACACACTAAATGGCCAAGTGCATTGGCATACGATGAAATGAATATTATGTAATGAAATGATGAAATCCTAGAAGGGTTAAGTAAGAATGTGAAACACACAAATGGCCAAGTGCATTGGCATATGATAAAATGAACATTCACGTACAAAGGGGTGAGTAATTATGAAGAGCAAATGTGCTAATGTTAATGAATATGGTGACAACATAATATGAGGCTAATGTAAAAGATGAGAACAATCTCAAATGAGCCTAAGTAAATGTTACCAAAACGTACTCACCTATGAGAGTGTAAAGTTAATGAAAAGACCAGTCTCTATGAACACTCTAATGAAAGTATTGAGATTAACACACTTAATACTAATGATAAGATGAGAAATCATCTATTGAGCTATGATGTCCTCATACTAGAAGCCAGCTTCCATGACGTATGAGTTGAATGTAATAGAACTTTATACTGAGCACCAATAGACTAGATATGAGCGGTGATGCCTTCTTTCGGGAAGGGCGGAGGTTCACGTAACTCTCATGAGATGAGACTGTCCGGCATGTCGGGTATGGGTCTCCTTATATCTCCTAGCCTTCGAACCTATACTGTCAATAGGGATTTGGCGGGGTTCAATTCCCATGTACGCTAGCATGTTTTGGGTCACTTTGGCCGGTGATTTCACCTCTTTTCGGTGTGGGGGAGACATTGGATTTCATGATGCTCACATGATCTTTGTCGGTTAAAGTTAAAGTTCCCAATGAATGAATGAGGCCAGCCTCAAATGATGCACACAATGAAATGAACAATACCAAAGGTGTTAGGATAGGATAATCAAGAGGTGAGCTAGACTCAAGTAATGACACTAGGTTATTCTTGATCATTGCACAGCAAACCCGATGAGAGTCTTAAACTACATCCTAGGTATAGCTGGTGTTTACACTAGCTTATGAATGAATGAAATGAAGTACATATGAATGAATGAAGCAGACTCTGTGTTTGCTAAAGAAGACTCCCTAGTTGAGGTCCCATATGTTGAGCCCTCATTTTGGGAAGTCCTAATGTCAAGTCCATGATTCTAAGGTCTCATGGCATATGAAAGAATGATATGAACTACGTGATATGATATGTGCAATACGTTATGTGTTGCTTGCAAAGTGATAAGTATAATGATGCATGTTACTCTCATGGCATGACTTTCCTAATCCAAATTTGGCAAGTCCACTGACTTTTCTAATCCAAATTTGGCAAGTCCGCTGATTTCCTAATCCAAATTTGGCAAGTCCACTGACTTGACTTTCCATAAATCATGTTATTAGGAAAGAGCTATTCTTACTCATGCATGTCCTTGGTGTGTGCTTGCATATACACATACTTAGTACAAGTGTGTACTAATCCCATACAAATATCTACTTTTAGGTGCAGGCACAGGTGGACGTTAGAGCTTACAGTACGACATTGCAGCTATCCGGACGTGGAGCTTTCATCCGGATTTGGTAGGCCTTCATGCTTTCGAGGATTTCGACTGTTATTATCTAGCTTAGATGTAGGCTTTAGCTAGTGGAGCATGTTCCACTAGTGTTTCATTTCAAACTTTGTATTGGTGCCGTTTTGGCAAGAATACGTTTAATGCAATTATGAACTGCTTCTTTCATTTGATTATTTCTATATTAGATGGTTGATTTGTGAACGTTATGAATGTAAGTATTATGATCTTTATGCATGTTAAGAAACAAAAAGTTTCAAATTTTCCGCTAAAATTAACCTAGATGAAGTAAGAATGACGTAAGTAGGCTTGTCTGCGACCTCTGAGAGGTCAACGACGCCGGTCTCGTCTGGGGTCTAGATTCCGATCGTGACATATCCCCTATCAATCATTATTATTATTATTTTTAAAATCCCCTAGAAGGAGAGTATATATAGGAAAAGAATTGACTCCATTAATGGGAAAATGGGCAGATTTTGAATGTATTTGAAATTTAAAATTCTTGTGCCCTTTATCGAGGCAACATTGGAAGAGATGGACAACTTCTGAAAAGGGATGAGAGGATTTGACATTGAGGCTGCTAGGGTATGGGTTTTGTAGAGTAGTTGAGATTTTTCGCTGGATTTCTGGGTTTGCGTATCGAAGAAGAAGAAGACGCGTACAGGGGTGTGGGGGTGGGGTCGGGTTTGCTGCGTATGTGCATGTATTGCTGGGTCAGCTGGAATTAAATTGAGTTGGGGATTATTATTGTTGAAAATTGGGCTGAGATTTTTGGTGACTTAAAAGTGGGCTGAAAGAAAATTATGTTGGGCTGCTGACTTTGAAGAAAAAGGCCCAAAGTTTTGGTCTTTTGAAGGATTTAGGAAGTGACCTAAAATTGTTTATAAATTAATTAAGGAGTTTCTTAATCTTAACAAAATAAAATAATTAATTCTATTATAAGATAATTAACTCAAAAATATAAACTATAAATTAGCTAAACTAATTAACCAAATATTTAAGTAAAACTAAAATCTTTTTGAGATAATTTTAAATATTAATATAATACATATATACAAAATTATATAGTGTATATAAATTATTTTAAAAATGACAAAATGACAAATTACATAAAATGACTTGAAAAATATTTAAAATTTTATAGATTCAATTATTTCAAATCGTTTGGAATTTAAGAAACTCGATGATTAATTTATATATTGGAGGGCCAAATTTAGGTGTCAACAATTACTACTTCTTCAACTTCAGACATATTAAAAAGATTTCGAGGATTTGTCTTAACAACAACAAGCCAATCTTTGTCAACCATGTCTTTCAAATAGAAGACTTGTTTAGACTGAGATGCCAACACAAATGGTTCATTTGTATTTAAGGCAGAATGAGTATTCAAACTTGTAAAATCATATTTGTCAATCTTATATCCTCTTCCTAGGCGAGCCACATCCCACCAGTGACACTTGAATAGATGAACTTTTCTATTTCCAACGTAGCGTAACTCGTAAATGTCATCTAATACACCATAATACTCCTTATTAGAGTCTGAATCATCTCATCTCACAAGAACTCCAATGTTCTGTGTTTTTCTCACTAGTTCTTTTGTTTGGAACCTAAATCCATTCACCATAAATATTGAATATCGATGCACCAATGGTTCTGGACCTACAACTAAGCTTATGAGCTCATCAGTTGCACGTCCTTGTGAAGTTAGTACAAATATCCACCAAAAAGATACTTGTTCATACTTAGATGTCAAAAATAATAGTTAATTAAGTGTTGTTCGTAAATTCTTACATGTGCACGAAACCAATCAATTAAATCATTATTCATCATTCCATGAGGTCTCGTTGAATCTTGTATTTCAATCTCTCTCATGTATTTCCTACATTTGTGTTAGTTAAGGTTAACTAAATTTTCTTAACGTGAAATTAAATCTGAATTAATAAAAGACTTACTCCATGAATGGTGAAACCTCTTCACAATTTTGAAGAATATACATAACTGCTTGGTTGAATTCATCATGGGGTAGTTTCTTTCCATCAGAAGAACCCTTTGTTTCACTTTTTTTGAAAGATAGACATCTCACCGTTGATTCAAATCCATCATCATTCCTTGCTGGTTTATTGAACTTAGTTGAGATACTCTTAAAATAGTGTGAGAAAAATGTAATTCCTTCATTTGCGTCATGACCTTCAGCAATTGCACCTTCTGGATGACTATGATTGCGAATATATGATTTAAGTGTTCACAAACACCTACAAATAGACTTCTCATTAATAGAAGTATAAATTATGACATTTTAAATATATTGTCATTGAAATTACAGAATGATATGTTACCTCTCAATAGAGTACATATCCCGATATTGAACTGGTCCGCCAAGTTTTGCCTCTCTGTACAAGTGTATTGACAAATGAATCATGACATCAAAAAATGCCGGAGAAAAAACCATTTAAAGTTTACACAATATGATAGGAATTTCAGCCTCAAGGATATCAAGATCTTTAATTGTCAAGCACTTAGAATATAAATTCTTCAAAAATTTGCCTAAGGCTATGATTGGTTCACACACTTCCTTAGGCAATAAACCACGTATAACAACTGGTAAAATGTCTTGCAATAATACATGATGATCATGAGACTTCAACCCATGTATCTTTTTCTCAAGTACATTAACACACCTTGAAATATTTGATGAAAAAACATCCGGAACCTTCAAATTAGCTAAGAAATCACATAGCTTGAACTTCTCCTGAGGGGAGAGTGCATAGCATGCTACTGGTAACAAAATATTATCCCCATGGATGCAACCCTTGTCTAATACCAAGGTCCACCAAATCATATCTACTTTTCAATGTGTCTTTTGTCTTTCCAACAATACTCATCACAGTTGATAAAATGTTATCAAACACATTTCTTTCTATGTGCATCACATCAAGGTTATGTTTTAATCTAAGACTCTTCCACTAAGGCAATTGAAAAAAGATACTTTTCTTCCTCCAATTATAAGCATTGGTAGAAACATTACGCTTTCTCTTTTGTCCTTTACCAAAACTCACATTGCCCAAATTTTGTAACTGTATAAGTGCTTCATCACCTGTTAAAGGGCTAGGTGCGACACCCAATTCCACTTTTCCATCAAATAACACCTTATTTCTACGCCAAGGATAATTTGTAGGAAGAAAGCGATGATTACCACACAACTTGTTACGTAAGGATATCGATTGTGTGTCTTTGTGGCAACAAGGGCATGCAAGCTTTCCTTTGGTTGACCATCCAGAAAGGTCTTCATATGCAAAAAAGTCATTAATCGTCCACATAAGATCCACACACATAAGAAAATTAGATTTTGATGTGCATCATAAGTCTCCACCCCATCCCACAATTCTTTCAACTCTTCAATCAATGGTTGTAAGTAGACATCAACATCATTGCCAGGAGACTTAGGGCCTGGAATAAGAAGTGTCATCATGAAATATGAACTTTTCATGCAGTCCCATTTTGGCAAATTATATGTAACTAGAATGACAGGCCAAATGCTATGATTGGTACTCATATTTCCATAACGTTGGAATCCATCGCTTTCAAAACCTAATCGGACATTTCTTAATTCATCCGAAAAAGTAGGATAACGCTCATTGAAAGATTTCCACTCTGTTGAGTTAGATGGATGTCACATGACACCATCATCAATATTTTCTTCCTTGTTCCACCTCATTTTCTTTGATATCTCTTTTACCATGTATAGTCTTTGAAGCCTTAGTTTGATATGAAAATGTCGCAATACCTTATGAGCTACTTTCTTGCCTTTGTGTTCCTGTGACTTCCATCTAGACTTACCACACTTGGGACATGATTGGACATTGGCATAATCACGCCAATATACGATACAATCATTCTGAAATGCGTCTATTTTGGTATACCCCAAGCCTAGGTCACGAAGAACTTTCTTTGCTTCATATAAAGAGGTAGGCACAAATGACCCATCGGGAAGAACTTCTTTAAAGAAGGTTAATAACTCATCCATCGATTTGTTGCTCCAATGATTAAGACACTTTAAGTGAAGTAATTTAACAATAAAAGACAACTTTGAGACTTTAGTACAACCAGGGTAAAGTTCTGTTTGAGCATCTTTTAACAATTTGTAGAACTTTGTTGCATTGATATTTGGTTGTTCATTACCCTCTGAAGAATTTGTATTATTCTCCACATTTGTATATGCACAAGCATCGTGAATCATTTCAGTAATGTCATCATCTTCATTGCTACCAGCTTCTACTTCATCTCTACGTGTGACATTAGAATTTTCAACTCTAGCTAACACTTCTCCATGCAATTAGTCCCACACTTTATAAGAATCCCAGAAGCCCTTTTTTAATAAGTCTCCTCTTACATCAATTTTTATCTTGAACACTGTGTTCATACACCCTTTACAAGGACATCGAATCATATTGTTCACCCCGGGTTTACTAAATGCCCAATTAAGAAAACCTTCCACTCCATCTCTATACCTTTGATCAACTCTATTTCTAATATTTAACCAACTTTTATCCATTCCTACTTTTAAGAAAAAAAGCAATTAATTAATTAATTCAATTTTTCGTAATGATAAACTTAACAAAAATAACAAATCCAAAAGGGAAAGATCAATTGAGGACCCATCTGGGAATCTGTTCGACTCTTACTGCACAAAAAGGAAGATCCAAAAGAATAAACAACAATTCAAAGTACCAATTTATATTAAAAATGAGCTTATTTTCCGTGAAAAGTATCCATAAAAAATCATGAATTGCGTACAAGAATTATATTTTCAGTAATGTCGATATGTCATTATTTAGCGTAAAAGAAAAAAATAACTAGAACAGAAAATTGCGAGATCATGCGTGGACAGAAATCTGGATAAACAAAGTTTAAAAATATCAATAATGAGGAGGCTATGACTAGAATTGAAAATTAAATGAGTAGTGATCTTGCTATGGCGTACCTAATGTTGAAAATCAAAGAATACACAAATATCAAAGTTTGCTAGAAAGATGTAGACCACAATCCGGCCAAGATTGATCGGAAAATTACCTGAAAAATTCAGCAAAACAAAAAATAAACTTAAGTTGTGAGGATATTAAAAGAAAGTAAGTAGGTAAAAGTAAAAAAACAACACAAATATCAAGAATTTGAATCTAAGCGATGTCTAGTCGATTTAGGAGAGTGAAAAACAACATTTACGATGTGCCCAAGCTACTCTTCACTAAATGTACAGAATCCCATAAGAAATTGCCAAGGAAATCTCTCTCCAATCCACTAAATAAATAAGAACACACTAGTGACTTGATTGTTGTTATTGTCGCTATGACAAAGTAGAAAATGGGTCACCAATGCGAGGATGAATGTGCTGACTGACTCTATAGGAGCAGACTTTGGATCCATAGGAGAGGTTGAAGTTGCGACCACGACTTCACAGGGTCGAGGCTTGGTGACCTGGTCACCCTCGTATGTGCAACCACTTCTCCGTAGGATTGAGCCTTTGTTCTGCAAGAGCAGCTGGAGCAGCAGGTGTTGCACCAGCTCTTGTAATTCTAATCCCAAGTTTTAATCGACAATAGGCTCTATTTTAAATATAAGTAAGAAGATATCTTAAAATGAATTCGAAAGCCTTGAGATCCAAACAAAAGGTAATTCTACACCAAACTCAATATTCCAGAACTAAACAAAACCATTAGAACTTCATTTCAAGGCCATTTACTAAAGTTACATACAAGTAGATTTAGCCGGCCAGGGATTCATACTCTTAAGTCATCTGTATCTGCATTTAACTTCACTTAATCTAATCCAGTAAGATCAAGAGCTCAACATACATATAGATACCACCAACCTAACACTTCAACTGAAATAATAACACTTCAAGAACTTCAGTAAACCAAATCACAAACAAGCTTTAATGTCTGGCAAAAGATTACAAACTCTTAAAACTTTTTAGTAGGTTTCAGACATATTACCATATATATACAAAAATCGAGTTCTATTGAAATAATAGCAACATACTTAGAACTACAATTTCTCTTTTAAAACAATAATTTATGTACATTTTTCTACATCAATATTAACATACAGTTACTTAACAACATCTACAGATCTAGAATTTAAAAAAAAGATCTTCAATAAACCAGAGAAAGAGATAGCTCAAAAACAACAATGAAGATTCAAGAATCAACAAAATATGAAAAATAAGTAACGTTAACATGAGGGGCACCTTACAAGCTTTTGAGCAGCTTCAAAATTTCGAAAACATCAAAATCTTGCGGTGATTATAAAACATTGAACCTTCCTTTTTAAAACCTTCCAGCAACTTCTGATTTCTGTAGATTTTCGAGAACCTTTTGCCTTAAAACTTCAAAACACTTCAATCTGCTACAGATTTATGAATGGGTTAAAGAAATAGAAGTAAGATTAGGGGAAAAAACCATCTCAAAGAAATTTGAGCACTTGCCTAAAATAGTTCACATTCTGTGAAATTAGAAGCGATTTAACATATTTGAGAGTGACAAATTGAAGAATTTCTAAGAAAAGTTGAGCTAATGGAGAGAAATGAAGCGAAAATTTGAGAAGATGAGTTTTTGAGCTAATGGAGAGAAAGAGCTGTGTGTATTTTTTTTATCATATATTTTCATTTGTTTTTTTTTTAAAACTTTTTATGTATGTTAAATTAAATTGACTTATTAGGAGCGGTCATGTCGCCACAAAATTCATTTAGATTCGACAAACTAGATGTTGCCACTGAAGAATATGGAGCCAAAATTTTGGTATTAGCGGGAACAAATAATTGAGAATTAGCAACGACTATTAGCCGCAAATTAGCGCCACTAAATGTTTATCTATTGTGACGCCTTCATGTGTCGTCACTGGATATATAACTTTTGTAGAACAAACAGGTTCCCCGCTAAACATTGCCACAATAAATCCTGTTCTTTTGTGGTGATACAAATCTCGACAATTTCTATTTGAATGGAGAAATTGGAAGAGAAAGAGTAATCATGGATGGAAAGAGAAATGTGGATATGTGAAACTCTTTCTTAAAAGATGTAATGGATAATTATCAACTTAGTCTCTCTCATAATTTTGTCTTTCTCTCGTTACAACTATCAAAATGGGTTGACTAACCCAACTCAACCCAGCCCTAATGGGTTAGAGAGTTAAATGGGTTGGGACGGGCTAACCTCATTTCAAAGTGTGAGGACTGACCAAAATAATTATCTAGTCCATAACTTGGAGAAATATTCCTATGTTACTGAGATAAACCATTACAAAATATATAATAATAATAATAATAATAATAATAATAATAATAATAGTAATAAGAATAAGAATAATAATAATAAATCATATAAATTGATAAATAATTGACAAATCAACAAATAATAATCGAAATATAATTATTGAGCATTACCACTCATTTTCATGGATAATTTCATCCTAATCAAAATCATATCGATCGGTATGAATATTTTGATAATGAGTCATGTTAGAAAAAATAGTGGATTGAGTTATCGAAAATCCATCAACACTGTTACGATTTTCTAATCGGGGATGAACATCGTCCGATAAAGAAGAACATTGTTGACTAGTCTTAGGCTTCTTTCGAACATAAATTTCAAGTATTGTTAACTTGATTTGATCTATATAGTCATTTGGAACTCTCAGAAAGTCGATCAACGATTCGCCATTATAGATAATCCACTCTCCAAAATTTACTTATCCTTATAATAAAAATAAAGTATGATATTTTTCGACTATAATAAAATATAATCAGTACTATTTAAACCCATTCTTTTATAAATTGATGAAAGAGATTTATGATATAATAAACGGTATCTCGTCATGTAAAATTTCTTCATCCCAATAAACCGAAACTCTAATATTTGATTTAGAAGGCATCTTTTGTGATTGAAATGAAGAAAAATAGAAGATTAAAGATGTTGAAGGTGTTATGTTTGAATGTTCTTGAATAGAACTTGGAGGAGTTTTCAGAATAAAAAAATAAAAATACATAATGTAATAGTTTTTTCCATTTTTTATGATATGTCAGATCAATATAATTGTATGACAAACACTGCAAAAGCTTCTAATCGTAAAACATATTTTTTTTCTTCCACTTTATAAAATGTAAGAAAACGTTCCACTTTGAAAAGTGCAAGAAAAACTAACTTTACAAAGTGTAAGAAATTGTTTCATTTTACAATGTGTAAGAAATAGTTCCGTTATATATTAAAATATACACGTTATGAGACTATGGAAAATGTTTAGAATATTGGATAAGTGGAGTTTTTTCTTCCACTAGGCCTATTTGAGTTACTTACTAAAGTAGTGACTTATTTTGGCCAGTTTTATCTTTTTGGGCTTATTTAGGTTCCGAATTCTTTTAATTAAAAAGTGTCATGACCCAAAATTGGACGTGATGGCACTCGTCTTATCCCACCTAGACAAGTCAGCCTAAAACTCAACCATTACAATAAAATGCGTAAAATTTACTATCAACTTAAATTATACCCCAAAACTTGGTTGTCACGTGTACAAGCCTCTAAAGTATTACAATTGAATCAAAAGAAAATATAAGTCTCATATGATATTGTTTCTAGAGTAGAACAAAATCATAAACAGGAGTAAGAAGGTATGCTGAGATGACCAACAACTACCTCACAAATCTCCAGGAAGCCTCGTAAAAGAAGAGAATATATCATAANATCACAACAACCTAAAGCATGATCATAACCAAAGACATAACATCATAGAATCATATTAACATTTCATATACAATAGTGCATATCAACTTAACATACAAAACACTTACCAATAATCTCATCCCAAGTCTACAAGTGAAATTATCATGTGAAGCCCCATAACCCCACATAATCAAGTAAACAATATAGGAGACCATAAGTAAAGCTTTGCTTCATATAACTTATATCATATGTAGTCATCACCACATATAGCAATATAGACCAATAACATGTTCATCAACATAACCAACATCATATAAGAGTAACATATTATACCATAAGCATTATACATTTCATATTATCATATTACATAAGAACAATCTCCTTGGACTTCCCTTAGAGTCAACTTGTGCAATGTCTAGGTAGGGTCCCATACCCCTACCTTTACTAAGTAAACTCCTCAAGTTACCCTAGTCAATGTCCATTTACTTGTCTTAAATTTTACTTAAGGGAACAATCACCTTAACCGAAAATAGACCATGTGAGCTAAACATGGAATCTGGTGTCATGAAACCCCACACCGAAAGAAGGTGGTCTACCGGACAAAGTAAAACCAAAACATGAACATAGCATTCTAGGTGGATCCACTAGCTAGTATTCCTATGGTGGCAACATAGTTCAAGAACTAGGAGATATATTAGAGACCCATAATTCCACATTACATGGAAGCCTATATCTCATGGGAGTCATTGTGAACCTACTTTCCAACTAGGGAAGGGACATCTCTCATATCTAGTTCATCGGTGCTAAGCTAAAGCCCATTTTTTTAATAAACTTTAAGTCATCATTTATTCATAAATCTTATCATAGGTCATAGGAGATTAGATCCTTGTATAAATAGGATCATAAGCTCTTTAGGTTTAAGATGAGAATTTCCTTTCATCACAACCCTTCATCCGTGGGATTAACATATAATAATCATAGTGTGTAAGGCATACAAGATAAATATCATCAACTTGCATTATCATATCCTTACCATGATTTCACATTTAACATATTCATAGGCCAACATATATGCTTAGCAACACCATACATACTTCAATTTCATAGCTACATCAATTATAGGCCAACATCAACATAATAGAGAAATCATGACTTTAGAAGACTTAACTATTGCTTCCAAGAATCTTCATCAAGCACTTACACTCAATTTATAGCAATCATTCCATAACATAGTGAAATACTCAATAACATGACCAATCCCAATCACTTTCGTCATACACAAGACCAATTCATAGTTTAGGGATAGGAAAAAAGGTCATTTAGGAGTTCATTCGAGCTATAG
The DNA here is from genome assembly GCA_016801875.1 of Solanum sitiens. Classification (NCBI taxonomy): domain Eukaryota; kingdom Viridiplantae; phylum Streptophyta; class Magnoliopsida; order Solanales; family Solanaceae; genus Solanum; species Solanum sitiens. The sequence continues at coordinate 36,554 of JABWTJ010000977.1, forward strand.
TTCCAATCCCAACATTTAAATGACATTAAGTAGTAGATACAACATAATAGAAACCATTGTTTAGAGATGGAACATGCTTCACACGAAAACCAACATTACCATATCAATTATTCAACAATACATACTTAATTAGCCATAGAGAATCATTGTTTTTCATCATTAGTCATAAATCTCAAGTTAGGAAGAAAACCCGTTTGTAGAGTAAATACCCTAAGGATTAAATTGTTGGAAATCATATTTAAAAGGACCTCTTGGGGAAAGGAATCCCAAGAGTGAAAAAAACCCATACCTTATTGACGAATATTCCACGAATTTTGAATGAAAATCTTGAAGTTTCGTCTTTTTACTCAAGCTTTTCTTAAAAGAGATTTTTTGAGAGAGATGAGAGGTCCCCTAAAATACCCAAAAAATTATTATAAACTTGTCCCCTAAAATACCCAAAAAGAGCCCTCACTTAAATGGGTCTTTTTGTGAAGTTAAATTGACTTAAAAATGACGCGGAAGAATCTGGGAAGTGGCTGCGCGTCGCGGGGTCAATTTCACATTTTATTTTTAAAATCCGGGTTGAGGCAGTAATCCTCGTGGAGGCCCCGCATCGCGAGGAAACTTTTTGGCCTCCACGTGATGGTTGCGCACCGGCTGTTTTGGCAGCCTACTTGCCCATGTTCGGGTCCTCCTCAAGGACCCTTCGGGCGGTCCTTGGGGAGTCGTTACCGGACATTTGGACCCTATGTACTACATATTACCTATTTAAAGTCTTTTTATAAGTTTTGGACATCATTTGATACTCCCAAAGCTTCACCAAACATGGGGACGTCTTCTAGTTCAAATTACCTAATTTCCAGACGTCAAGGTCTTTTTTTGTCGTTATGGATCTAACCTTTTCTAATTGAGTTTAATACGTTATTATAGGTCTAGAAACATAATTTAAATCATTATTAAATGGGCTAAGTTCAAGTCTAAGTCATGAAACTTCCGGAGTGTTACAGAGGGTCTGTTTGGAATGCCATTTGGTAACTGGTATTGGGGTAATTACCAGGGTAGTAAATACCAGCATAGTAATTACACAGTCTAGTAGTTGCAGTGGTTTGTTTGGTTGCCACAGTGTAATTACACATGTCATGTTTGGATGCCACAGTGTAATTACACATGTTCAGTTTGGATGCAGAACTGCAATCATAATATTATATTAAATTTTAAAAATATAAATTAATTATTTAAACAATTTATTAGACAAACAAGAAATTATATAATTGGTATTGAATTAAATGTTTAAGATATATATATATATATATATATATATATATATATATATATATATATATATATATATATATATATATATATATATATATATATATATATATATTAATAAACATATGTTCTTAACTAATATTATGAAAACAATAATTGATTTATATTTTTTCAAATTAAAACATTTCAATTGAATTGATCATAAAAACATAAGTATGAAGTATCCACTAATATCTTGAAATTCATGTTTCATAAAAAGATTAATATATAAATAAAATGTCATATATTATTAAATGTTTGACAAAAAGATAATCTATCAAGTCTAATTAAAAAATAAATTGCAATGTGAATTTAATATTACTAAAACAAATTAAATGAAACTGAATATATAACATAAGTTATAAATTGAAAGAAAAAAAATCTTACATAATACTCTTATCGCTAATTTCAACATAGCATACATAAATATGATTTCAATTCTACTTGACAATAAATTCTATTTTAATTTAAAAATTGGAATACTAATAGAATTATGCTAATGAGAAATAAGCATGGCACAAAAGATAGATAATACAAAAAAAATACATAGAATCACATGAAGTAAGGTTGAGAACGAGAAGAAAATGAAATTTAATTATATAAAATAAAAGATAAACTTTTTAGAATAATAAAGTTTAAAAAAAACTTTAAATAACAGAAGTAAAAAATTAAAACAAAAAATAAAAATAGAAATTAAAAAAAAAAGTAATTAGTTGGTAATTACACCATGTAATTACCAGCAATTCACAACCTTTGGCTATGAATTGGAGAGTGTATACCCTTTGTCAATTACACCAATTACCTACTAACCAAGTAATTACTTGTCCAACTAGACAAGACAGACAATGTAATTCCACGTAATTACACCAAATCCAATTACGAGAGTGTCCTTCCAAACATGCCCTTAATATTTTTTGGCTCCGCTAAAATTGAATCTGAGACTTCATGACTCTCAACCACTTCTTTGACCTTTATGTCACACCCTTGAGTGCATAATGTGACAAGTTTATAAATGTGCAATATTTATAGAGAGTAAATTAAAAAGGGGATATATAATTGCTATTACTAAAAGTCAATTTATAGCCTATTTGGATACACTTTAAAAAAACTACTTATTTTAAAAGTTTAGTTTAAAAGTGTTTTGCGGAAAAAAAAAAGATAAATAATTTGTATTTTATCATTAAAATTTAGAAATACTTTTGAATATCAATTAATATTTGACAAAACTTTTTGAAAGTACTTTAAAATGTAATTTTGTCAAATACTAATGTGAGACTCTTCAACAATAGTAAATCAATTATTGAAGCAATTTAATTGTTAATGAACTTGAATTTTTCTAATTGATAATTAGTGATATACTCCTTCTGTTTTAATTTGTTTGTATGTCTTATTCCGATTTGGTCTAACTTTATAAAAATAAAGAAGTCTTTTGAAATTTGTGGTCTTAAATTAAATATATATAGAATGTACTAAAATATTCTTCAATCTTGTGGTCTTAAATATGTCACGTGAAAAGTTAAAATTAAAGAGTCTTCAATAAATAAAAATGCATCTATTTTGAATAGACTAAAAATTAAAATAAGACAAACAAATTTAAACGAGAATATTTTAAATGATTCTATTTTTGTTATGTTCTTAGTTATTTGAGTTGATAGGAAACAAGAGAATGCGAGTTGCTAGTCATTTTCCATTTTGACAACTCCTATAGGGATGACAATGTGATGAGTGGGTTAACTCAAACACGCAAAATTCACAATCCGCCCTATCCCACCCCGTATAACATTTTTTCTATTCTTAATCGACCCTACCCCGTATAAATTCGCTCTGTCCTTATAACACCCCAGAAAATTTTTGAGGTAAGATTCGAACCATTCTTTGTAGAGAGTAAAATTTTACTGAGGACTTGAAATTTTCTTAAGTGTTAAGGTCATTTGATGTAGCACCTTATGTTCCAAAAAGAAATAAAGAGGAGTCATTCCTAGGTTCTTCTAAGTTTTGGGTCAACTTGAAACAACCATAACTTTTAGCACATGATGATTTAGGAGACCCATAAGATATCAAATGAAAGGTCTTTGAATCCTCTTTAGAGTGCCGTCAAATTTGCTAATTTTCGAGGTTGTATGAGGGAATTATGCCTATTTGAAGTCAGATTGTCCAAATAAGAAAACTTACCTGAAAATATGAAGGGTATTTTGGTCTTTTCCTTACTCAATCAGATTAAATAGAATTTTAGTAATATTTTGGGGACAAATCTAATTTGAGTCAGTTTTATAAATCCAAATACGCTTAGGGGTCGTTTGGTATGCTGCATTATAAGAAAAGTTCATGCATTATGTAATGTATTATTTAATACTATGTTTGGTAGGAACTTGGGTCTATCTATAACTAATCCATGTATTAGTTATATCTCCTACATGGTATTATGATGTATTACTAATACCTTCCATTTGGAGGTATTAGTAATATATAGGATATAATACCATGGGATAAGTCTATGTAAAGACAATAATATCCTTCAAATCACTTCAATTATTTATTTATTTTCTTGATTCTATGATTTATATTTATAGTTTTATACTAGTAAATTTATTTTAATAATAATGAGAGAAGGCTCAAGCCATAGGAAAATATCCAGTTTCTCTCTCAACATATTAGCTTACAAATTATTTAGAGAGAGTTGTTTGTTACTAAAAAAATCCAATACAAATTTGAAATAAGAGTTGTGTATTTGTATATAACGTTTGTCATCTTAATTGTGTGTGGGCCGGGGGGGGAGTTATAATTAATTGTATTCTGAACAATTAAAAAAATTACATACATATTAAAATTACAACTTGCAATTTTATGTGTAAATGTAGATGATTTATTCAATTTCACGATTGTTGACCGTTCTTAAGATGACGTTTATTTCTCCTCAAATAATTCATGTAAAAATGTAACAAACATGACAACAAAAATTTTGTTCTCATAGCTAGTTAGAAGGCCATTGAAAAATATATATTGTCCTGTAATTATATACCTTGAACCACTTAAAAAATAATTCAAGAGTATAATTGAAAAGAAGTTTTGTTTTATAAAATTTTAATCCAAACACAAGATGAGGTGGGAAACAATGAACCAAACACCTGATAAAAATAAGCATTACATTGCTAATCCATGCACTACTAATCCTTACATTACTAATCCCTGCTTTATTAATCTTTCTACCAAATGACCCCTTAGGGTCTTGTACCAAACGTCCCCTAGGGTTTTAGAAGAGAGTTCATTCAACTCATTCCTAAGTTCTTTTAAGTTTTGATGTAAGATTTTACTTGAGTCAACTTCAAACGACCATATCTCTTAGAATATAAGGAGTTACGTAACCAATAAGCTATCAAATTAAAGGTATTTGAATCTTCTTTCCAACGCCACTAATTTTGCGTCAATACCAATTCTGAGTAAAAATTTATGACCATTTTAGTAACTGATACAGTGTAATGACAAATTAGTCTACGAGAAGACATTGAAAAGGGTCTTTTTGTGTTTTTACCTCCAAGAAAATCTTAAAAGAATTTCTTGACTAATTAAAGACCCACACCAATCAAATGATCATCTTTTAACCCATTATTCTCTTATTTGTGTGAAATATGATGGTTGATTTCTTCATTTTATGCATACATGTATATGAATAGTGAAATGTGAATCGAACCTAATAAAATGAATATGTGTGAACTACTAAATGCAATGAACCTACTACTTGACCAGGTGACTATATGTACTATGCATTATACTGTGCTTGTGGTTGTGGTTGTGATGATTGAATCGGGTGTCATGTTCCGACAAATGCATTGAATCAGCGTCACGTTTTGACACACTAACAGTTTGGTATGGATTTCATGAAAGAACCACTTGTGATTATTATGTTTATATCTATCTTTCATTGATATTATAGATTGTATGTTGCTCTAACATGATGACTTAATTGTGCATTTAATTTATGTGTGTTGACTATGTTGTAATTACATATGTATATTGTGATTACTGAAGTTGTCGCGTGATCCGACCAGTACACTGTGGTTGTGTACAGATATTGCACTTGCTTTTCGTTTGTTGGGTACAGGGCATCTTCATGCGACTACTGACATACCTCGGTTCGGTTAGGAGATCACTGAACGAGACCGGATTAAAGGGTGATCCAATTCTTCGAGGCTTCCTCGGGTCCTTTATTGTTTTGTCCATTACTTTCGGACTCATACTTTATAGTTAGACATATTTGTGTTAGTTTAGGGGCTACAACCCTCAGTCTCAGACTTGTCATTAGAAGAATTCTTGTACATTGACCTTCAAGCTAGGGGTTGAATTTCCGTAATAGTTATGTTTAGATATTCATTTAAGATTTCGGAGTTTATGGAAACTCCATGTTATACTATCATTAAAACATGCTTCATACTTCAAATGTTTAGTTTTTTTAGTTTAAGTTGTTTAATTGGGTTTAATGATTCTCCCACCAGTGTGGGTATCAATCACGATGATCTGGGTCGTGACAAAATGATCATACTTTTATATGATTCCATATTACTTTTAAAGCATAGTTTAGTGGATCCACTTAGTTGAGCAAATCTATATCCCGACAAGGTATAGGACAATTCCGACAGCGTGGGCGAGACATTGTATCATCACGTAACTCATAGTGATGATTGTTGGTTAAAGAATCCTCCATTAGAGTTCAATTGTATTTTTATATATCACTTATATTTTGAGTTCAAAGATGAGAAAGTATTTTGTTAAGTTTTAAATGATTTAACTCTTTTATTTCTTTACATTCAGCTTGAGTACATTGTTATCTATTGCAGTCCTTCATTCGTTTTTTGTTATCCAACTATATTACACACTCATACATTCAATGTACTGATGTCAGTTGACTTGCATCCTTTTATGATGCAAATATAGGTGTTAAAGATTATCAACTGACACTTTTTTGAGATCACTCTACTCTCCGGTTAGCTTCGGTGATTCACCTTGTATTCCATAGGACTTCACAATTACTTTTCATTTAATAGTTTTGAGGTGTCGTGGGTCTTGTCCTGACATCCTTTCTTAAATTGACAATTTTAGAGAGTCTTTTAGTTTTCAGATGTTTTATTTAAACTTATGTTTCACATAGTATATTGGGAAAATGCATAAGTACCTCCAACCTATCTCCAAAATCTCAGAGACACACTTATACTATACTAAAGTCCTATTACCTTCCGAATTTATTTTATAAATAATTTTCTACCCCTTTTCGGCCTACGTGGCACTATCATTAAAAAAAATCAACACACGTTGGGCCAGGAGATAGTTTGAGATTTAGTAAATTGATTTTAAACATTTCTTTTAATTTAATGTTTATGTATGCTCAATTTAGTTGATGTACCGTGGTTTTACGGTAATTCCAATGCTTTTTCCTTAAGTTTAGTGTGTTTCTAAGGCCTTTTTGTAGTAGTTTTAATGTATTTTTCTCTGTGTTTGCAGGAAAACTGTCCAAAAAAAAAACGCTGAAGACTGTGCTGAAATTTGTAGAAGTGATAACCTACGGAGCCATCGATGGTCCGTCGACTCATCCACGGTCCATAGGTGGCAACCGTCGTTTGAAGATTTATGCTTCTAAGGAAAGATCGGGGAATTCTGACTAAGTGTGGGGCTACGGAAGGGATGACGGTCCGTCGTCTCATCGACGGACTGTCCTGGCAAACCGTTGGTGTTAACAGAATGTAGCCCCAGTACCTGAGTTTGAAAAGATTCTAAGAGAGCAATGAAGGCCATCGACGAACCGTAGGTCCATTGACGGACCGTCGTTTGGGTCTGTCGATGGTAACATAATGATGGAGAAGATAGCAGCTGAAAAAGAGTTAAAGTATGGACCGATAGAGGCGTCGATGGTCCGTCGATAAGGTCGCCGACTCAAGACGCGTTTTGGACATAAGTTTTCCTTATTTAGGTTTCCCTTTTATTTTTAGGACTCTTTTATTATAAATAGGACTAAAAACCTCGTTTTTGGGGTTAGACTCTTTGTTAATTTTCAGATTTGTATTGTTGGTTGTTGAACTTTGGGTTTGGAAAATACTTCACTTTTCCAGAATCGATTTTTACAATATTTTGATTAATTCAAGTGATTTTCTAGATTTTCTTCAAACTTGTTAAAGTAAGTACATGAATTCTTGTCTAATAAATATGAATTTTGTAATTCTTAACATGGGTAACTATATCCACAACTAGGGTTGTGGGAACCATGGGTAATTAACAAAGTAGAACTAGCTAAAATAACAATTCTAGAATAGTGTCTTGCATGTATTGATAATTCTTTCATTTAGAAGTCTTTTTAACAGTGGCCAACGTTAGAACTCGCCTTGTTGCTACTTGCCGGACCAAGGAGGTAGATAATAAGAAAGAATTATCAACGTAGATTTAGTATACACTATCTAATCGGCTAGTGTCGATTGGTGCAAAGTAATAACTAAGCCATACATCGATTATGATGCTTAATATAAGGTAAAAGGTAAGGTTTAGTAAAATACAATCACGTAGCCGCACCAAGGTGCGGAGTGAAATTCACTAGTTGTCGGACCAAGGAATTAGGATACATAACTTACCACTTTGCATGCAAGATACTAGGAAAGAGTTGTTATAGCTAGGGTTAATGCGTTATGAACCTATGGGGAACACTTACACCCTAGTTTCTCTCATCACTTGATAAACATCAAATATTTGAACTTGCTACTTGTTTACTTAAACTTAATTAATTACCTCTGTTACACAAAATCCCCCCTTTAATTGTTTGTTTTCGGAAAGAACTTGACTAAATAAAAGTAATAGTAGATTAACGTTAAGTCTAAATTATTTTCCTCGTGGGATCGACCCAACCTAACATTTGGGTTCTTTACTGGATACGACCGCTTATACTTCTTTAGGGAAGTATTGTTTGAGCGTATCAAATTTTGGCGCCGCTGCCGGGGAAAGTGGCTTTTAGATTAACTTTAAGCACATTACAAAATTTTAGTCAATAATTTCCTGATTTTACTTTTTCTTTTGTTTTTGTTTCTCGCAGGTCTAGCTTTAGTGTATGCCAAGTACACGAAGTCGAGGAGAACCAATACTTTCACTTGATCCAGAACTAAATCGTACACTTCGCAGAATGAACATTCAAAACAATCCTGCTTATATCCAGGATGAGATAAATCCTCAACCTCCCCCACCAGTTGATGCTCATAATCAAGTGATGGTTGATAACCCTGGTGAAGGTAATCCGAGGAGGCAACGTCCTGCCCCACGCCCTCAAGAGTACTATAGGGTAAATGTTAACATCACTGACTCTGATGGGCCACTTGTCCTACCTCTTCTACCACATGGTCATACTTTCGTGGTAACTAGTAGCTTGATGCAGATGCTCACCGCTAGAGGTGTGTTCTCGGGACTACCATCTGAGGATCCACATGCTCAAATCGCCAAACTGAGGTCGGTGTGTAAGAGTTGTGTAGGGAGGCCTGACTTGGACATGGACGTCATTGGGTTAAGAGTGTTCCCTCTCTCACTGACGGGAGAGGCCGCAATCTGGTTTACTGAGTTGCCCTACAATTCAATATATACTTGAGAGCAGTTGAAGGATGTGTTCCTAGCAAGGTATTACCCGGTTTCTAAAAAGCTCAACCACAAAGATAGGGTGAACAACTTTGTGGCATTACCAGGGGAATCAGTAATCAGTTCTTGGGATAGGTTCACCTCATTCTTGAGAAGTGTCCCAAACTACCGCATTGATGATGAGTCGCTGAAAGAGTACTTCTATCGGGCGCAAGATGATAAAAATAAGGCGATGCTTGATACTATTGCGGGTGGTTCCTATGGGGAGTGTACTTATGCAGAGATCGCTGAGAAGTTAGAGAAAATCTCCCGAAATAATAAAGCTTGGAGCACTAGGAAGTCGGATACTGGGAGAAACACTTTTGCGGTGCAATCTACACACAACCCAGCTGCAGATGAGATTAGTGAAGAGATGGCTCAAATGAGAACTGAGATTGGGTTAGTGTTGAAACATGTCACTGGGGTGCAGAGAAAGTGAATGCGGTGAATTATTTGACTAAGCCACCACTGCCGATAGATGAGTTTTACTATGAGGAGGATTCTAATGCAGTGAATGAGCAGACGGGGGTTTCGACCGAACGTCTAAGGCTCCAATCAGGAGAATTGGCTCCAAGGTCAAGGAAATCAAGGTCAGAACTATGGGAATTACAACCGAAAGGATCACTATGTTCGTGAAGAATACTTCAACCGCGACAACAACTTCAACCGGAGTAACTATGGAAACAGAAACGATCAAAGTGGGCCCTATGTTCCACCTCAAAATCGGGAAGTTGCTCATAGGGATGGTGGAGGTAGTATGGCGCGAGTTGAAGACATGTTGCAAAAGATGAGGAGGAGTTTTGATGCAAGTGATGAACACGCCAAGGAATTGAGAGGTGATTTGGGTAACATTGGGCAAAAAGTGGATGAACATGTAGTCTCAATCAAGCATCTTGAGATGCAAATGGCCCAATTGTCGTCTTCTGTGAACCCTCATCAACCGGGTACTCTTCCTAGCAACACTGTTCAAAATCCAAAGAATGATGGACATTGTATGGCAGTCACTACTCAAGGTGGTAAGCAAACTATAGATCCACCTATGCCGTCTAGCGTAGAAAATAAGATGAGAAGAGAAGATGAGGTAGTAGAAGCTACTGGTGAGTTGGTAGATGAAGCTGTAAAAGAAGCAGAGAAGCCCCAAAAGGTGACTCTCATTCCAAGACCACCACCACCATTCCTGCAAAGGTTGGTGATAAATACCGAGGATGGTAAATACCGGCATTTTATTAACATATTGAAACAACTTTCCATTAATGTTCCTTTGATAGAAGCTCTTGAACAAATTCCCGGTTACGCCAAGTTAATGAAAGATATGGTCACTAAGAAGAGATCGGTTAGTTTTGAGGATGATGATAGGATGCAACACTGTAGTGCTATTGCTACAAGGTCTCTAGTGGAAAAGAAAGAAGATCTGGGTGCTTTTACTATTCCATGTATAATCGAGCTATAACACTTCACTAAAGCATTATGTGATCTTGGGGCAAGCATTAATCTCATGCCTCTATCCATCTACAAAAAGTTGGGTTTGGATGATCCAAAGCCCACTATGATGCGGCTACTGATGGCCGATCGAAGAGTGAAAAGGCCTATTGGGATACTCCACGATGTGTTAGTGAAGGAGGTGCCTATTATTCTTAGGAGGCCATTTCTTTCTACCGGTCGCGCCCTGGTTGACATGGAGAAAGGGCAGATGAAGTTTCGGTTAAACAATGAAGAAGTGACTTTCAATATTTGTAGGTCCATGAGGCAGAGTGGTGAGCTCCAATCGGTATCTATGATATCCTACATAGTTGAAAGTTTGTCATAGGTCCAAATAGAACAACTTCTTGGTGTTGAGGCATTAGCAGCAGTGATTATGAACTTTGAGAGTGATGGTATTGCAAAGTATGGGTCATTGGTTACGGCACTTGATTGAGGTGATGTTCGGTTAAAACCCAAGAAATTGGAGTTAGATATGATGCATCGTGAGTCTCCACCCGCGAAACCATCTATTGAGGAGGCTTCAAAATTAGAGCTTAAGGCTCTACCACCTCATCTGAGGTATGTATTCTTGGGGAAAGATGACACTTTGCCGGTAATTATTTCGTCAGATTTGAAGGTACAACAAGTAGAGTGTTTGGTTAAAGTGTTAAAGAGGTTCAAGAGAGCTATTGGATGGACTATTGCGGATATTATTGTGATCCCTCCCGGTATTTGTTCACACAAAATCCAACTCATGCCCGATTATAAGCCAAGTATTGAGCACCAGAGACGTTTAAATCCACATATACAAGAGGTAGTGAAGAAGGAAATTATTAAGTGGTTGGATGCCGGAGTCATATATCCGATCGCTGATAGTAGTTGGGTATGCCCTGTTCAGTGTGTTCCCAAGAAAGGGGGAATGACTGTGGTCCCTAATGAGAAAAATGAGCTTGTTCCAATAAGGGCGGTGACCGGATGGAGAGTGTGTATGGATTACCGGAAACTGAATGCATGGACTGAGAAGGACAATTTTCCTATGACCTTCATGGATCAGATGTTGGATAGGCTTGCAGGAAAGGGGTGGTATTATTTTCTTGATGGTTATTCGGGTTACAATCAAATCTCTATTGCACTGGAAAATCAAGATAAAACCACTTTTACTTGCCCTAATGGAACTTTCGCGTTCAAGAGGATGCCCGTCGGGTTGTGTAATGCACCGGCTACTTTTCAGAGATGTATGATGTCTATATTCTCCTATATGGTGGAGGACTCCATTGAGGTATTTATGGATGATTTTTCTGTTGTTGGTGACTCATTTGATCATTGTTTGAGTCACTTGTCTGAAGTTCTCAAAAGATGTGAATAGTGCAACCTTGTGCTAAATTGGGGAAAATGTCACTTTATGGTGAAAGAGGGTATTATATTTGGCCACCGCATCTCAGAGAAGGGTATAGAGGTTGATCGAGCTAAAGTCGAGGTTATAGAGAGACTTCCTCCACCCATCTCTGTAAAAGGTGTGAGGAGGTGTGAGGAGTTTCCTTGGGCATGCGGGTTTCTACTGGAGGTTTATCAAAGATTTCTCAAAAATTGCACATCCTCTGTGCAAGCTACTTGAGAAAGAGTGTAAATTTTATTTTTATGAATCTGTCTGAAGGCATTTGGAGAGTTGAAAGAGAAGTTGGTATCTGCGCCCATCATTATTTCTCTAAATTGGAGCACGCCATTTGAGGTGATGTGTGATTCTAGTGGGGTTGCACTTGTTGTGGTATTGGGACAAAGAAGGGATAAAATCCGTCACCCCATTTACTATGCTAGTAAAGCCCTTAATGAAGCTCAAAAGAACTACACCGTCACTGAATAAGAGCTCCTTGCGGTGGTCTTTGCTTTCGAGAAATTTCGCTCCTATTTGCTTGGCACTAGAGTTATAGTGCATACTGATCATTCTGCCTTGAGATATTTGATGGAAAAGAAGTATGTGAAACCGAGGTTGATTCATTGGGTATTACTGTTGCAAGAATTTGACTTTGAAGTCAAAGATAGAAAAAGGACCGAAAATCAAGTTGCCGATCACTTATACCGACTAGAGGATGTAGCTATGAGAGAATTGGGTGAAAAGGATAAAATTGATGATACTTTCCCTGATGAGCATGTATTGGCCGCTTCTCAAGACTTGATTCCATGGTTCGCTGATTTTGCGAATTACTTGGCTAGTGATATCGTCCCATCGGACGTGTCCTTTCATCAAAGGAAAAAGTTCATGCATGATGTGAAAAAGTTCTTTTGGGATGATCCATATTTATATAGGAGTTGTGCCGATGGGCTTATTCGGCATTGTGTTCCAGAAGTTTTGATGTTGAGTGTTTTGGAGGCATGTCACTCCTCGCCTGTGGGTGGGCATCATAGTGGTATCCGGACAGCCCATAAAATCTTGCAATGTGGCTACTACTGGCCAAACATCCACCAAGATTCTCATGAGTTCTCTAAGGCATGTGATAGGTGCCAAAGATATGGAGGAGTTTCTAGACGGCAACAACTCCCTTTAAATCCCATTCTTGTAATTGAGTTGTTTGACGTGTGGGGTATTGACTTTATGGGCCCCTTTGTGAGTTCTCATGGGATGAAGTATATTCTTGTGGCGGTTGATTATGTGTCAAAATGGGTAGAATCTATAGCACTTGCAAATAATGAATGGAAGAGTATCACTGCGTTCTTGAAAAAGAACATATTTTCCAGATTTGGCACTCCAAAAGCCATTATTAGTGATGGGGGATCCCACTTTTGCAACAAGTTGTTCAAAGGGTTATTGGAGAAATATGGGGTTCGTCATAATGTGGCCACTCCTTACCATCCTCAGACTAGTGGGCAAGTTGAGGTGTCAAACAGAGAAATTAAGCAAATTCTGGCAAAAACAGTGAATGCGAGTAGAACGGATTGGTCAAGCAGGCTTGATGATGCTATTTGGGCCTACCGGACAGCATATAAGACTCCCATTGGTATGTCTCCATACAAACTTGTATATGGGAAGGCTTGTCACATTCCGGTTGAGTTAGAGCATAAGGCCATGTGGGCAATGAAGAAACTGAAGATGGATTGGAATGAAACATCGAAACAAAGGTTGAATGGGTTAAATGAGCTTGATGAGTTTCGCTTGAAGGAATATGAAAGTTCAGCCCTATACAAAGAAAAGATGAAGAAGTACCATGACCAAAAGATTGAGAAAATTTTGTGGTTGGGGATTTGGTGCTTTTGTTCAACTCTAGGTTGCGATTGTTTTCGGGCAAACTCAAGTACAAATGGACTGGTCCATTCTTGATCACCCAAGTTTTCCCTCATGGAGCGGTTGAGTTGGAGAATAAGAAGGGTGTAAGGTTCAAGGTGAATGATAAATGAATCAAAATCTACCTTGGGCATGCTGAAAAGGCGAATGAAGTGATTGAGGCATACCATCTTGATGAAGTCTGAGTAATCAAGAGTCCTGCGTCGTGCCGCGACGTTAAATCAAGCGTTGATTGGGAGGCAACTCAATATGTATCCTCTAGCCAACAATAGGTTTTTCATGATTTTATAGGCATAGTTGCATTATTTCTGTTTTTCTCACTTAATGTCACGTATGAATTTTCTTTTATGTTTTTTAGAAGTGTTGGCTAGAGAGTAAACTAGGGTCCGTGTCTAAAAAGTGTCCAGAAAACACAAAAAGATTAGCTTAATGGGTGTTCAATGTGCAGGGACCAAATCCCCAGAAATCTGCTAAAAATTGGTCTGGTGCACTGATTGATGGACCGTCGGTAGGTCCGTAGATCCCAGGTTTGTTTCTTTAATTTTTATAAGTTAGGGCACATTCGTCGACTGACTTACGGTCCATCGACGGGGAATCGTCGGTTCCTCTGACCCACTAACCTGACCCGACCCGACCGGCTATATATAAAAATTTAAACTTTTCAGTTACCCACCCTTTCAAATACCCTCCCCAAACCGTTTCCCTTCACTTTCCCCACTCAATCACCCATTAACTCCACTTCCTTCAATCTGATTTCTCTCCCCTACATCTCCATCATTTCCCAAAGCATTTCTCTCCCCAACTTGTCTTCTTTCCGGTCGGTGTTCGAGGTCGCTCTTTGGTGTGCTTACTTGCAAGAATTCATCCCATCCTTCCCACCACTATAGTCTACAGGTATGTATATCTCCTCTGACTTTGATTCCATGTTCTTTGTTTGGGAACTTGATTGTTAGCATGGAAAATTGACTGAATTAGTAAGTGGGACTTGACTTCGGGACGAAATTGCTTGCTTAATATATGAAAATTGTGTCCTTAGTCCCGTAGAATGATGGAAAGTGACTGGGTTGGGGGTGTTAGTGTGTACTGTGCTTTTAGTTTAATAGGTTTCCGATTTAGGGCTTGTTGGGTATTTGAGAATCTAAGTTTAAAATTGTGCTAACCGAAGCCTTAGGAATGACGAAATAGTGTGTGCCATGCTACATGATCTTTTTGTGTATAGTTTTGCTTAAAAATTGTTCTCTGGGGGGCAACAATGGCTTTCACAGGTTGACTCTGACCTGCAGTATGAGACCCCAATCGACGGACCATCGATGGTGTCCGTCGTCAGCCACTCCCCAAACTTGTCTAACTCTGGAACGACGACTGTAGACGACAGGTCCGTCGACAGTAACAGAACCTTATTTACTGAGGGGGTCTCTAATTTTTTCTAAGTGTCTACCCACGGAGGTGGTCGACGGTCCGTCGTTTGATCGATGGTCCGTCCTGCACTTTCGTCCTTAACAGAAACTTTCCTTTTAAAATCCAAAAAAACTTTCTAAGTGTCCATTGACGGACCCCCACTGACGGACCGTCATTCTGTCGACGGTCTGTCCTGCACCTCGTTGTCTCTATCAGAACCTTTGTTTCTGAAATTTCTTAAAATATTTTCTAAGTGTCCATCGACGGACCACCACTGATGGATCGTCGTTCCGTCAACGGTCCGTCCTGTACTTCCATCGTCTCTAACAGAACCTTTGTTTCTGCAATGTTTAAATAAATTTTCTAAGTGTCCACCGACAGACACCACTGACGGATCGTTGTTCAATCGACGGACCATCGGCAGTGTCCGTCAGTCAGTTCTGCAGTTCTGCACTACCACTCATTTTATGTTTCCCCTTTTGTGTTTTGATTCTTTTGAGTGTGTGGCATTCTTACATTGGTACTAATAACCTCTCCTTGCAGGTACAAATGGAACCCAAGCCTAACGTAGTCTACTCTAGAGGACGATGAAAGTCCGTGGCCCTGTCACACCGGATTGTGATAGGCTCAGACAATAATCGTGACCCCAAATACGTGCCACCAGGCACCCAGACACTGTCACGTGCTGCTAGGACCTCTCGGAGCACGCCCAAGAGGGTGGCTTCCGGCGTAGTCACTGCCTCCCAGTCTGATGAGGAGCGCACACTGACCGGCAAACCATCTGGGTCTGCTGTAGTTTAAGAGGGAGCGTCTGTCTCTGCGGAGGCTTCCGGGTCTGAGGAAGCTTCATCTTCACATGGTGCCACTACTCAAGCTACATCGGTCCACTCTGCCTCGTCTAAGGAGGCTGATAGTGTGGATTCTACTCCAACACCCCTGACCGATGTCCCCACATCGGTTGGTGATCAGCCCAACCGGTGGGGTGTCGAGGGACAATACCAGATATAGAGGGATGCGAAGCTGCTCAACGACAAGGGAGTCATGACTCGGACTCTGACAGTCGAGCGGCGAGTTTTTATCGGGAGACTTCCCACAATGCCAGCAATACATGACCTCTTCACCCGCCATCGGCTAGAGTGGACGGCTAGGAGCTTGGGTCGTTACAGCGAGGAGGTGGTGCGAGAGTTCTACACATCTTATGTGGCGACTCTCAGGGCTCCTTTGGACAAGCGGACTAACCCCGCCATACACGCACCACTTGAGTATGTTCGTGTTCGCGTCAAGCGGGTGGATATCTCCTTGCCCACCATTCGCAGGTTCTTATATGGTGATGATGCTGATGCCACCAGGGCCCCCCTCACCTCCGAGTTCGACTACCGGTGGAAGCTGATAAAGGACGGTCGTTTCCAGCGTGATATGGTGGTGAGAGAGACCACAAAGAGGTGGATAGCCCAGAATGTCTCCGTGGATGATGAGGGTGTTGATTGGGTGCTGGAGCCCAGAGGTGGAATTAAGAAGGCCAACCTCACATTCGCGGCCAAATTCATCTGGCTATTGGTCCGTCACTGCCTATCCCCCACTTCTGCTGACAATATTGTTACATGGGATAGAACAGTACTGATAGCTGCTATGGTTGTGGGATTCGATGTGGATTTCGTGTGGTTGTTGCTGGCAGTCATTCATGAGAGGGCCTTTAAGGCCACCACTACTTATCCTTTCCCATGCATGCTTTTTGAGTTGTGCAGGTCTGCTGGAGTGCCCGTGTGGCAAATTGATGTTCTCAAGACCCCGACTAGCATAGTTGATACCGGTCTCATCCGGGATGAGGCCAATGAGCTGTCTCCCAACAGAGGGCCCAGAGCAGAGGTGCAGCCGCTTGGTGAGAAATTGGCGGACACAGTAGAGCAAGCCCGAGAGGCTGATCAGGCTACATCAGAGCCTACCGAAACCACCTCGGTTGAGTCTATCCCGGGTACTAGCATGGCTCCGAGCTCATCCCTCTCCACCCCATCTGCAGCACTGGTCCCGATCGCTAGGGTACAGAAGTTAGAGGCCCAAATGGCCACACTTCTGCATCATATCCAGCCTTCGATGCAGAAGTCCATTGTTGAGGCGGAGGAGCGGATCGAGAGGAAGATGGCCCAGCAGACTGAGCGGAAGATTTTGGCGGTCCACCAGCGCCTTGATGCTTTTGAGTTGAGGCTGCTCGCTCGGACAGCCCCTACTATAGATTTGACGACTCTCCAGGCTACTGTGGCGAGTCTGAGGGCAGATATGGATGCCATTCTAGAGGCCCGGGTGCCCGAGTCTGAGGCCACGTCTGTGGAGCCTGTTGAGGATACGGTGCTGGCTGCACTTTTCCAGACCACTGCTGCGCCACTGCCTCTGCCACGTGAGCATACAAAGAGGCACCGATCCAGAGAGGATGATGAGACTCGAGCTAGGAAGAGAGAGCATCTTGAGTTGGAGGCTGCGAGGAGAGCCTCGCTGATGGATGAGGAGGCCCGACAGATGAGGGCTCAGGAGGTGACTGCTGGGGCGTCTAGCTCCAGGATTGCTGATGTTGAGAGGAGCACTACTGAGGGTGCTGATATTGTAGAGGACACTACTGATGGTGTCCCTACTACAGAGGGAGCGAGTTCCGGGAAACCTGACCCGCCAACTTGTTGATCGTCGGCGCTATGCGTCTCAGGTTTGCTTCACCTACCACCTTGTGTTGCTTTTCTTATGAATTGGGGACAATTGCATGTTTTTTTTTGTTGGGTGTGGGGTAAATGGAAAGTGAGTGCTAGGGTCAAGTATGAGTAGCCCAACTCACGATCCTCTCTTGGGGTTTTCTTGCCTGTGTTCTTTTTCCCCAAGAGACTGGTTATTTAACTGTTGAACTGGCACATTAGTATCTTGTACATAGTATAGACATGAAATCTGAAGCATGATGTCTAAATAAAATGATATCCTATTTTAAAGAAAATGCTTGCATGATTAGGCATAGTGAATGATAAATGTGTGGCTCTAAGCATGACATAGAGATACACCACTGCATGACCTTCAATCTAAAGCTCGAACTAGGTGTCTGATAATCTGGTAGTGTAATGAGGTGTTAAGTGAGTGTGAGGAAAGTTGAATAGTCCACCGTTGGTACTGAGCTAGAACTCGCCCGGTTAGTCCTGCTAAAAGTAATCCGTGTTAGAAAATTAGGAAAGGATCATCGGCGCTTGTTCAAGATAGTCAATATTTAGCCTAAATAAAAGAAAACCAAATGAAATTAATCCCTTCTTGATCCAAATGATTTGAGCTTAAAATGTACCTTTCTTTTCTAACCCAACTTAGCCTTTCTGGGTACAATGTGTTGGCCCTAGTCCCTCCTTGGACATGTGCACCTCAGCTTATGCCAAGAGCATAAGTTGAGGGTGGCTAATGCAGAAACTAATCTTGTCTTTGCCCTGACCCAACTTTGGGTATTGTGTACCTTAACTCATTGCAAAGCCATGAGTTGAGGGTGGCTATTATGAGGAATATTCCGAAAAGTGGGGTTGAAAGAGTTAAAGAGAAAGAAGAAAAGAAAAGTGACTCAAGAAAAGTTGAAATCAAGTGAAAAATTTGAACATTTGAAAATAAAAAAAAAGAGTCATTTACACAAAAGGAGAAAGAAAGGAGAAAAAGCAAGGCAAAGAATATAAGAATAGGAAGAGTAGGGCGTAATAAATGATGAAAAGGTAGAACGCTTAGCCATTATGTCGAGGAGGGCAACAAGTCACTAAAATGTATCCAAATGTACCCTACCTGACCCTGAGCCTACATTACAAGCTAAGAAAGTCCTATCGTGATCCTGAGAGTCTAATGTGGTGAACTTAAAGCAGTGAAAATAAGGGCAAGCCTATGGCGACAAGTATCAATGAGGTGAGAAGTTGTTCTGAGAGTGAGTGTTGAAAAAATAATCCTTATACTCAAACTGAAATCACTGTGTGAAAAAGGAGGATATTGTTTTTGAAGTAAGGACACTAGTTGCAATATTGGAAAGTTGGCACCTTGGTGAGAGATAAAAGAGGAGAAGTGTCGGTGCGTGGTGATCTGTGTCATGGTCTGATCCACATGAGCGAGCCTAATAGTGATATCATGCATGAACATAATAAAAATAATCGGGATTGATAGCCAGAGGATTGCGAAAGCTAAAATAAGGATACTTTTGTAAAAAGGTGTTGTGGTGAGTCATAGTGCGTCGCTTGAGGGCAAACAATGAACTTAAGTTGAGGGTGTTGATGTACCATGGTTTTACGGTACTTCCAATGATTTCTCCTTAAGTTTAGTGTGTGTCTAAGGCCTTTTTGTAGTAGTTTTAATGTATTTTTCTCTGTGTTTGTAGGAAAACTGTCCAGAACAAAAATGCTGAATACTGTGCTGAAATTTGCAAAAGTGATGACCTACAGAGCCAGCGACGGTCCGTCGACTCATCGACGGTCTATAGGTGGCAACCGTCGTTTGAAGATTTATGCTGCTAAGGAATGATCAGGGAATTCTGATTAAGTGTGGGGCTACAGAAGGGATGACGGTCAGTCATCTCATCGACAGACCGTCCTGGCAAACCGTTGGTGTTAACAGAATGTAGACCCAGTACCTGAGTTTGAAAAGATTCTAAGTATGGAGCAACGAAGGCCATCGATGGACCATAGGTCCATTGACAGACCGTCGTTTGGGTCCGTGGATGGTAACAGAATGATGGAGAAGATAGCAGCTGAAAAAGAGTTGAAGTATGGACCGACGGAGGCATCCACGGTCTGTCGTTCCCTCGACGGTCCGTCGGTGAGGTCGTCAGCTCGAGATGCATTTTGGACAGAAGTTTTCCTTATTTAGGTTTCCCTTTTATTTTTAGGACTCTTTTATTATAAATAGGACTAAAAACCTCGTTTTTGGGGTTAGACTCTTTTGTATTGTTGGTTGTTGAATTTTGGGTTTTGGAAAATACTGCACTTTTCTGGAATCGATTTTTACAATATTTTGATTAATTCAAGTGATTTTCTGGATTTTCTTCAAACTTGTTAAAGTAAGTACATGAATTCTTGTCTAATCAATATGAATTGTGTAATTTTTAACATGGGTAACTAAATCCACAACCAGGGTTGTGGGAACCATGGGTAATTAACAAAGTAGAACTAGCTAAACTAACAATTCTAGAATAGTTTCTTGCATGTATTGATAATTCTTTCATTTAGAAGTCTTTTTAACGGTGTCCAACATTAGAACTCGCCTTGTTGCTACTTGCCGGACCAAGGAGGTAGATAATAAGAAAAGAATTATCAACGTAGATTTAGTATACACTATCTAATAGGCTAGT
>JABWTJ010000977.1:61026-182711 GCA_016801875.1 Solanum sitiens
CTCAAATAGAGGTGAGGGCAATAATATTTCTCCAATTGCAAGGGCTAAAGAGGTATCTTCTGTAGGTTGAGGATTGAGTTCAAAGATGTGTGGTGTCATATATTTTACGATGGCTATGGTAATAGTGTCACGGGTTTATCAGATTGATAGAAATTATAGAATATGACTTAAGAAAGGAATGTGTATACATTGAGCTCGAGTGTGATGATAATTTCTCTTGTGGTTTTTAGTTTGTTAATGACTACATTTGAATTTTTAGTGAAGGATATGATAAGATTGATGAAGACGCGATCGATGATAAGTTAAGATACATAACTTCATAAAAATCTTCTAAGTATAAGCTATGTTGATAGAAAAGGGGATTGAGTTATAGATTTACAATTTAAGTTTTTCGTTATAAGTCTTCATTAGTGGTGGTATGTTTATCAAGGTATGATTGGTAAAGTAAGAAATGATTGATCACATTCAGTATGGTAAAGGCTCAAAATACCCCTGAACTAACTAAATAGCTCACATATACCCTTAAACTATTGTTTGGCTCAAAAATACCCTTCTGTTAAAGTATTGGGTAGGTGTTTTAAGTGCCATGTGGACGCCACATGGACACCACGTCGATGCCACATAACCAACAACAACTAACTCCTAATTTTTTCCCACATAGACTTCAAAGCCCTAATTACTAATTTTACCCTCCACATACTCAAGCTTCCTAATTTCTCTACACATTTCCCATCTTTCTAAGATATGTGATTTACCCTCTTTATCTCTCACACATAATCAAGAGAAGGACATAGACAAGCTAATAAAATGGATGGTACCACGGGAGGAAGCTCCCGCTGCATTAATGGAGCTCATGAAATGGAGATTAGAAGGGCTCGACCCACTGTATAAAGCAGCGAGATCCTGTAACAGGAAGAATGAAAATTGCAAATCCTCAGAGTAGCAGGCTTAGTTGGGGAAGGTTGTTGTTAGGCTTCTCTTCCTTCAAGCAACATCATGTGGACTCAAATGTAATTGGTCCTTTATGAGATGGGTTTCGCTGAAAAGAGTAATCGAGTGTTGGCAGGGATAGAGATCAAAGGATGATCTTCATTGCAGGTCATGCAAAACTTGAGAAGCGGGATTTTTCCAGTGATGAGGAGAAGGATGCTGAGATGCTTACTACAACAAATGGTCTAAGAAGGATGAATTTCATAATTCTGCAGATAATGTAAGTTTGACATGGACTGATGATCACAGAACTCAACCTGTTTGAAGATAGTGTTCATCAAGTTTCTGGAGAAGACTACTTGAATGTCGTTAATAAGACATATCAAAGGAAGACTGCCTTATAGAAAAAAGATGAATTCTTGCAATTTAGTTTCAGGAGAGTTCGATGTGTGAAGACCCCCGAAGTAAATGTAGTTACAAAACTTACAAACAGATCCAACGAATCATGGTTACAATTTTGATTTCAAAAAAATAAAAGAGATTTAAATCTAATTTGAATTGTAATCTCTACTTCCCGAAACCACATGTGTACTTCTATAATGCTACCATAACTTAGTTAAACTTCTATAATGCTACCATAACTTAGTTAAACCTACATATAGCGTAATTCCATCTAGTTGGAGCAGGACTCTCAGCACTTGAGATAAGGAAAACAACAACGAAAAAACTACATTGTTCATAAAAGTTGGAACTTTTACCAAGAATAAAATTATGCCAACTTAAAAATATATAAGTTCTATATTTCTTCTACACAAACTACTATCTAGTTCCACAATCGATATCACACATCATATTGATATTCACCAATAAAAATCAAATAACGTTCAATTACGAAAACACTCGACAAGAGGGAATAATTTTTTTAAAAAAAGCTTCATTTAACACCATTGAAAATCATTCCTCAACTTCATAAACGCTCGATTTTCTCCTCATCTAATTCGGCGAAAAAAACTGCCAATCATCCTCATCACTCTCATCACTAAAATAACATTTTCTCTTCTCCTTCCTTTCCTCCTTGAATTCCTCATTATCTCCCTTCAATAACCTCTCCTCTGCTCCTCTATCCACTACAGAAACCCAGATATCAAAATGCTATAACAGAGAAATGAATATATGTTCACCAACCAATGTATATCGTAGAAAGAGGGGAAATGTTTTGAGAAATTAGGATGTTTGAGTATGTGGAGGGAACAATTAGTAATTAGGGCTTTGATGTCTATGTGGGAAAAATTAGGAGAGTTAGTTGTTGGTGCTTATGTGGCATCCACGTGGCACTTTACACACCTATGTTAAGTGTAAGGGTATATGTGACCCAATACTTTAACAGAAGGGTAATTTTGAGCCAAAAAATAGTTTAAGGGTATATGTGAGCTATTTTCGATAGTTCAGGGGTATTTTTGAGACTTTGCCGCATTTTGTATGGAGCATTTGGAAGGACTTGTGCATAATTTGAGTAAAAAATTTGGTTACTTTTGATTGTTAAAGGGCTTCCCGTAATGTTTTGATTTAAATGCTAAGGTGAAAATGTAAAGGGATTTTTTTACCAAAGAATAATATTGATAAGCGAGTCAGCAAAAAGGAGCGAGAGTCTGATATGTTGAAGGGTTGAGATATTTAGAATTTTGGACCATGAGAAGAATTTGAAAAAAAAGTGAAGGAAGAAGACCTCTCGTATGAATCCTTGGGGTAAAGTTGAAGGTTGTATTGATTATATTTTTATTTTTTTATTTTATATGAGTTTTAATATGACGATGAGATGTGAACTAGTTCAGTACAGACTTACTAGGAATTTATCATCGACTTTTATAAAGATTGAGTTTTGATTTGGGTGACAAACAGTGAGGTATGGAAAATTTAGAATTTTAAGTGGGGTTAGATTGTTTAAATTAAGATAGATGAGCTAAGAATGATGCACGAGGTGAGAGATAATTCTACATGGTTATTAAAAATTTAGAGTTGAATTAATACTACTCTATTGATGGGACTACATAGAAGGTTATGATGTGTTACATAGATATTTGATGGTGAATAGAGGTTATGAGCTTATAGTATACACAATAATTTGAGTGATCAAGAACTTCCCTAAGTGTTGGAATGAGGTATATGATGGTTTAGAATGACAGCTAAAGCATGGTATGGGAAAGTGGTGTGAAATTGACTTTGGTGTGATTTAATAGTTTTATCTCGATGGAAAGGTACTATCAAATTTAAATTTAGTGATTAGTCCTGTTTGGGACTCATATTTGTCATGAAATGCTTAAATAGAAATAAAGATAGCCATGGTTTGAACATGTATTCATAAGAATACTTTGGTATTAATGATGGTTGGGAGTAAGGTAGATGATCAGTATGGCTATGATGTTTTGTTAGTGTTAAGAGTGTTGACTTCGGTGGATGTGGGGTTCTATAAACTAAGTATGTGTGCAATTATTATAGTGACTAAATTGGTGATTGTGGTTAACTATAAAATTAAAGAAAAAGAGTCTAATGAATGGAAATGTTTGATGTGGGCAATATGGAAGGAGTACCTAGAATTATTCGACCTTGGTTATGTACATTCTTATGTGACCAACTACTTAATTTTGGGCATGGTTTAGAGCATGATTCACTTTCTACGTCTGTGTGTATTTTCACTTCTATGGGTGATTCTTAGTAATGGATCGGGTGTACCAATTCTGTGATTATCCTCCTGGTAATGTGGCATCCTTGGTTAGAATCATTTTAGTTGTGAAAACTTTGGTGTTGGTTGGGATAGTTGATGTATAATAGTGATTCTGCACGCACAACTTTTCTTATGAGAATTTATAAGAGAGCTACCATGAAAAACTTACACTTGTTCGATAGACTTAAGTTTCATATTATCATTGGTATCATGTTTTGGCTATGTGTGATTGAATGTGTGGACCATTGGTCTAATTTTGTCATTCTTAAGGTTTGTCTATAATATCTTCTAATCTCGCATTTTGACAATGTTGTTAGAGGTTTTGTATGCTTGAATGTATCACTCGATGGTGGTAACTTGATCATTTCCATCTTTGAATCAGATGAGTTTGATTTTTTTGATGTATGAAGATCATATTTTTATAGCTTAAGTTCGAGGAAATATTATGTTGTGGGGATGTAATCTTGATTAGGTCTGTGATGGTTAATGATTACGTGTATGTGGTGGTTGGTGCAGGTTCACTCCTGGTTGTAACCAATATTGATTCAGGATTTTATCATGGTTACGTTAGAAAATATTTATGTTGATGGATGTGTCAAGGTCTAGTGGATGAATCTGTCAGTTGAAGAGTCCACTTGGGAATAGTTTTGTTTTCAGTTGAGCTTACATACAACAGAAGTTATCATTAGATTATTGAGATGGCCCCATTAGGGACATTCTATGAGGGGAGGTGTAGATCTCCAGTTCGTTGGTTTGATACTTTTGAGATGAGAGAGCTGGTACTAATATTTTGGAATAATCGTTGAGACAGCTAAACTTTCTTATCCTCATCTTTTTTTAATCGTTGAGGACGAACGATGAGTAAATTGGTATCTAATGTAATGACTCATTTGGTCGTTTAGTGTACTAGAGCTTTTTATTTCATAAAATACTTTTGATTGGTTCTAAATGGATATTTTGGAACTATTTGTAATTGCAATTATGAAATTAGTGGGATAACTTTAATATTAATTTAGTTGGTGGATAAAGGAAGTAAAATTAAAATTATTAAGAGGGTCATTTTTACCTCTTTTATAATTGGTATTTAAATAATTAGGGTTTACTAATAATTGAGTGATTAATTAAACAAAAAGGCTCGACGGTTAGGCACAAACGGCAATGGAGAATAGCCAATTCAGGTAATGATTTTGGCGTTTAAGAAAAGGAAATAAGGCGTAAACTTTATTGCACTTATATTTCTTCTTGAAGTTTGAATCAATTATTATTAATAGTTAGAGCGATTAATGTGATTGGTTGGTAGATAGATATATCACTACATATATGAATCATATCTGTCTAAATTTTAGTTTCTAAGCCACATAATAACATATTATTGAATGTCAATTGGAAAGCAATTGGGTTTAAATTACTATAATTTAATTATCAACTTATTTGGGTTATGTAAACAATACTATGGGTTGAAGGAAAAATGATTTCCTTGATTAAATTTTGCAGTTTCAATAACTGTTGTGATGTGTAATCCCTTACGGATTTGAGGAATAGTTTTCTTGGATAATAATGACTTAATAATAATTAAATGTTCGGAGGCATTGAGGATAAAGGAAAAGCATTGGAGAAGTAGTTGCTTGACTTCGATTCTTCGGTGGAGGTAGGTTATGGTTTATGCTATTTGATAGTAAACCCTTAATAGTGATTCATATGCATTGAATGATATTGTGAAGTTTTCTATGTACTTGATTGTGTTGTTGTGTATTTTGCGATTGGTCTGAAATCTTGAGACCCTGGAATTTATATTCTTGAACCCTCTTTATCAAAGTGATGGCTTGAATAAAGAAGGTTTAATGAAATATTATCATTGAATTGAGAGTGGTGATAATAAATAATAAATTAATAGTATAATTGGATCGGAGTGTCACGTTCCGACACAGTATAATTGGATCGGAATGTCACGTTCCGACACGATATTTTAGGATCAGAGTGTCACATTTCGATACGGTATTTTTGGATCGGGGTGTCACGTTGCGACACGGTATAATTGGATCGGAGTGTCACGTTCCGACACGATAATATCAAAGGAAAAACATATTGAATTAACAAAATGTACTTAATCTCAAAGAACTCAATTCCCCAAATGGTTTGGTTGGAGGCATGAGTCCTCATAGATGATCTTGATATTGTTGACTTATTACCTACTCATTTTAGTGTTGTTGACACTGGTTCATGTTTTTTGTTTCTTATCACTTGTTGAGTGCTATAGTTGAGTTCAAACTATTATTCAATATATATTAGTTTCTATTTTGGGTTAGCCGATGATACCTACTTAGTACATGTTGCCTCGTACTGATCCCTACTTGTGTTTTTCTTTGTTTTCCTTTTATGGAGTGCATCGAGTGTACCAATGACTTTGAATTGCCCTCAGCTCTAGCCAGTCTCCAACATATTAGGTTCCAGGGTGAGATATTCATTCAAGCTCGTGTTGGATTCTCTCGATCATTACATGATGTCCTATGTTTTCGGACACATTCCATTTTATTCTTTTATTTTGGCGTATTTTGTATTCTTAGACTTAGTGTATGGAGATTAGATGTCCTTGATGTGATCACTTTCAGGTTTTAGGAAATGATACTTAAATAAGTTTTGGAGCTTCCGCGTTATTTTTGTTATTCGTAGTTGAATTATTGGCATATATTCGGGTTTGGATTCCTTGGTTCGCCCACTTAGGAGGTTAAGTGTGGGTGCTACTCACGACTCGTTTTGGGTCGTGACACATCTCATATAGATACATATTTAAATGTTCAGTATTGTAAAGCTAGTTATATACTTGAGTTGCTTAAATGTAGATTGTAGTATTACATTAACAAATATGGAAGGAGACTCATATTTGTATAATTTTCCGCACCCGCTTAGAGATAGATTCGCTTCCATCCATTCTGCAAAGCCATAAATTGCTCCGCCCCATCCAATATATTGTCATCCTTAAACTCCTTAATCCTCTTAGAAGCTTAAAAATAAGGGTTATTTTCTTAGAAGGATTTTTGAAACATTGACCAATCACAATGTAATACTTCTAATGTTGAACTATATTTCGAACCTTTTTTTCTAAAATATATACAGATAATATTGATCTAAGTGACGTAAGTATTTTCTCATGTTATTATAGGTAAGAGTGTAATTTTGCCAAAGGCTTGAGTCACGTGATATTCCCCAATCCCCAGCCCGTCAGTAGCAAAAAAAATAGGGCAATAAACCCCTCTTTGCTATACTGTAAGAGCTGAAACTCTCCGGTGAGATTCTCCCTCTCTCTCATCAGAAAGACGAAGAAGATAACATACAGAGAGAGAGAGGAATGGGACGAGAAGGAGATTGAGAGTGTAGTAGTTGCGGTAACAAGAATTATGCATTCAGATGTTTCTGCAATAGGTGTAAGCAGCCTCGTCTCCTTGTTGACAACAAAACACCTCATGATTCAAAGTGGTTTCCTCGAATTGGCGATTGGATATGCACTGTTATGTATCTTTATGAATTTGTATCTATTTTTTTCAATTCATTGATTGATTGTGCTAAGTTATGAAATTGCATTAGCTGTATGTATGTGAACTTACTGATAGATGCTGATAGAGGTGATGTAGGAGTTGGATTTAGTTGATAAGCTTCGGTAGCCTATTTGGTCAAGCTTTTAAAATCGGTTTATTTTGTGAAGTGTTACCTCAAAGAAGTACTTTTGGTGAGAAATGGAAGCTAAGTTCCTGCTCACGGCGCATGTAATAAGCTACCCGCCAAGTAATTAGAAGTGTCGACCAATTAGTTTATAAATGAATCTACACTTTTAATTACTTGGCGGGTAGCTTATTACATGAGCCGTGAGCAGGAACTTAGCTTCCATTTCTCACCAAAAGTACTTCTTTGAGGTAACACTTTACAAAATGAACCAATTTTAAAAGCTTGACCAAACTGGCTACCGAAGCTTATCAACTAAAATCCAAATCCTACATCACCTCTATCAGCATCTATCAGTAAGTTCACATACATACAACTAATACAATTTCACAACTCAACACAATCAATCAAGGAACTGAAAAAAACATATACAAATTTAGAAAGATACATACCAGTGCAGATCCAATCACCAATTCGAGGAAACCACTTTGAATCATGAGGAATTTTGTAGCCAACAAGGAGACGAGGCTGCTTACACCAGTGAAGAACTCTTCAACCTTCTTTTATCCTGTGCTTCAGTTAGTGTTTTTTGGATCTAATTAAGCTTCTCCTTATGAGCCTGTTATGAAAATACATTAAAAATATATCAAGTTATAGGTTTTAGTAATAATAAATATAGGCTTATATTTACGAGTTTAAGTATACACAATCAACACTAGAAACCTTACCTCAACACTAAAGCATGTAGTCCAATCATCAGCATCGTAAACATATCCAACAAAAATAACACGAATTATTCAATCACATAGAAAAATACCACACAATAACGAAATAATTCAAAAGAAAAGAACTTGAGAAAAGTAGAGTGTCATACATAGAAATCTTTTCAATCATTCCTCTTTCTGCTTTTGATTGCGCGAGACTCTGCATCAAATGCTGCAAAATAAAAGTGTCATTTTAAGGACAGATAAAACTCCATAGATCAGTAAAAGATGTATAAAATTTAGTACATCTTCATCTGGATTTAGAGTGGATCTTCAACAATAAAAAAATATTTGAGTTAGTCAGTTGAATGAAGTTGGCAAAGTCTAATTCATGAATTTGACATATTAAAATAAACATACCGTCGATTCAGTTCATCAGGCTGGTTAATTGCATTGATCATGATAGCCTCAAAACTGAGCAATCAAGAAAAATATTACATCATATTTTGTATCATTTCGAACATAACAAAATCATTATAGAAATTTGATTAACCTTTTTTCCACTAGAATAGGTCGTCACTTCACCAGTTGGAGAAAACATTTGATTTTTAAAAGTAGTTCATGAGACCTCATGGGATTCGGGTCTCTTTCAATTTGGTTTCCAAGGCACTCTATTTTTCTGTAAGTATCAGCATCTCAAATTGGCTTTACAAAGGTTGGGTGCTAAATTTTGTATTTATATATTAAGAATGTGTTTTGTTCTCATATTTACATAGAATGCTTGTAGGAGGTTCTTTTAGGTTAGTAATTATCAATTGATAATACTCCATCTGTTTTTATTTGTTTGTCTTACTTTTATTTTCAGTATGTTTGATAGGGAATGCCTCTTTTCTTTATTTGAAACTCTTTAATTCTAACTTCTAGTGTGACAAGTATAAGACCACAATGTTAAATAACATTTAGTATATTCCTACATATATTAAGTTTAAGACT
This sequence comes from Solanum sitiens, assembly GCA_016801875.1. Taxonomy (NCBI): domain Eukaryota; kingdom Viridiplantae; phylum Streptophyta; class Magnoliopsida; order Solanales; family Solanaceae; genus Solanum; species Solanum sitiens. The sequence continues at coordinate 70,033 of JABWTJ010000977.1, forward strand.
AGACTATACCAAAAATGATGTTTAGCAACATTTAACAACAATAGATTAATTGTCGCTAAATATGTCTTTTTAGAGGCAAGTAGCACTCTATGTAATGTCCATTAAGTCTATAGTGACATTGGATCCAATGACAATTTACTAATGTTGGTAAAATCTTCAACACTCCTTGTAAATGTACATATTTATTGCCGCTAAAAGTTATTTTTACTGTAGTGCCACAAGCTTCAAAAGTTTTTTTTCTTAGATTTTAAAGTTCACAAAACTAGACAAATAAATTGAAACAGAAAGAATATATCAGTAATTAACAATCAAAAGAATTCAAATTCGTTAACAATTAAATTTAAACATTTGATGTGTTATCTTCAACATTGTTTTACTATTGTTGAAGAGTTCCACATTATTATTTGAGAAAAATACACTTCAAAGTACTTTAAAAATATTAGGTCAAATATTAATTGTTATTCAAATGTTATAAAAAATTAATTGGTCAAATACAAATTGTTTCTCATCAAAAATGGAAAGGGATTAAATGATGTGGGGAAAAGAAGGTAGGTGAGGAACTACATAGACCAATGGAAGGCTGATATTATATGCCTACATGAAACAAAATTACATAGTGGGTTTACAGGATAACATTAAAAAAAATATGGGGAGGAAGATGGATCAGATATGCATGTCTTGAGGCAAAAGGAACTATAGCGGGAATCCTTATGTTACGGGATAGCAGGGTGTGGAAGGGAGAGATACTACAAGTTGGTGCTTATACTCTAACATGCAGTTTTGAGGCTTTACTTCAAAATTTCAATTGCCACATCTCAGGGTCTATGCACCAAATTGTAAGGTGGAAAGGAGGGAAGTGCGGAATGAATTAGGAATGGTCAGGGGATTAATGGAGGGGCCTTGGGCAATTTGTGGAGATTTTATTATGTGCAGGTTCTCCTCAGAAAAAAGAAATTGTCAAAGATCTTCTGGAATGATTGAGTTCTTTGATACTATTGAGGCCTATAACTTATAAGAAGTGGCAGGCCCACCCAGGTTAACTGATGTCAACTACCCTTTTGCTAAGGCAATTAAAGAAATTTCTATTAAACCAGAAGCTAAAGAAACATGGATGCTAAACAGATGTCTGGTTGGGGGCTTTGAAGATGAAAGCAAGGAGGGACCTACATTGAGTGAGATAAGGAGATGGTCCTCAACCATCTGGAAAAATACCTTTGGGATAAATATCTACGAGATGAACAATAGAAGATTTCTGTTTGAATTCCCTAAAATCATGGCAGACCAGATCGTACAACCTCAATGGTACTAGCAGAAAGAAAAAACTCAATCTCAAATGGTGGAGATCTACAGAGGGGTGTACATCTATCTCTAGAAGTCCAAAGGAAACCTGGATTAGAGTTGTTGGAATACCACTACAGTTGTGGTCACACAAAGTTTTCTAGGGAATTGGAGGTGGGGGGGGATGGTTGGCTGCGGAGGAAGAAACAAAGATTAGGTTTCACGTGAAGTTCTGGTTGTGCATGAAGGGAAGAGGATCCCGAAAGAAGTAGCAATTTCACAAAATGGCGTCAAGTTTTACATCTCGATCCGATAGGGGTCAAAACCCCGATTCAAAATTTTGTCGATGTCCGTCGGAGGTAGCACCGGAGAAGATGATGGATGGAATTATCCAGCAAATACTATTACGTAGCAAACAAAGCAGAGTTTGCTCTGTAATAAAGAACCAATATCCCATGCTTTTAGGGATTTTGTTGACAGAGTGCATGTGGGTTGTTCGGAGTTGCCAGCAAGAGGTAAAGAAGAGTCAAAGTCATGTGCATAAAATGTGCAGGTTTTAATGAGAAAAGGTCTAAGGAACAATACACTCTGGACCCAGCAAATAAAAAGTTAATTGGGCCGGATCCAGCAACCCACTTCATTTACAACAATTTAAATGAATTTGGGTCCATTTCCTCAATAAAGGATGACTTCTATGAAGTCTCTCTTAGCACCCAACAAGAGCAAACTGCTCCAGTGGATACACAAATAGCAGAGATGAGAAAAAAGGATAACGTAATGGGGACAACAATGGAAACTTAGGGGGAAACTTTGCAGCTATCAAAGGGGACAGGACATCTTGACAATTCAGCGAGAAAAGGTAAAAAAAATTACAGAAGGGACTACAGATTTAATAGTCCAAAATTCTGTAGAAGCAATAGAAAATTGGGAAGTGGAGGATATCTAGCCTCTTTGCATTCAAATACAACTAATGATACAAGACAAAGAGAAGGAGACTTCACTATGGGCTAAACAAAACATGGTGAAATTAGGGAAATTCTTGGGGCCAAACTTTTAAGGTCACGAAGAGCTCTAGAATTAAGATAGTATAAGAAAACAGACTGATGCATGCAATATTCAGGAAGACCAGAATCAAAGGTGCCCAGGAACTCAAAAATTTAGTGGCCTTTCATGTAAAATTTTAAAGTGGCGGAAATAGGGCCAATGGAAAGACAACCACATTAGTTCCTGATGCGATTCAAACTAATTTCATGGAATGTGAGGGGATTGAATTGTAGAGATAAAAGGAGAATTGTTTAAAGTATGGTGTTTGATTGGAAAGCGGACATATATTGTTTCCAAGAAACAAAGTTGGAGGGTGACATAACAGAGTTAGTAAACCAAATTTGGGGAAATAGATGCATCAAATATTAGTACTTGGAGGCCAGTGGAACAAGAGGGGGTATATTGATGATATGGGATAGCAAAATATGGAAGGGAGAAGTTCTCAACATTGGTTCATATAACTTAACTTGCAAGTTTGAAGCTTAACTCCAAAGTTTCTCTTGTCATATGATTGGGGTGTACGCACCAAATTGCTACATTGAAAGAAGATCAGTATAGGAAGAGATTGGTAATGTCAAAAGTCTTTTTCAATTGTTTGTGATGATTATAATGTTAGTGGGTTTGTCTCAGAAAAAAGAGTTGTGTTAGAAGAATAATAGGGATGAGGAAATTTTCAGATTTAATTGAAAATATGGGGCTAATTGATCTTCAATGGAAAATGCAACATTCATTTTGTACAAAGGGAACACATGAAGTAGCTTCCAGAATAGACAAAAGAATGGGATGAAAGCATCAATGAATTGAAAGTAATCCCACTTCAAAGGATGATTTTAGATCATATACCATTAGCCCTACAAAGTGGGACCTAGAACAAAAATAAAAGGTATTTCAAGTTTGAAGTGGCTAGATACTGAGGGGCTCACCGTTAGAATAAATGACTAGGGCAACAAATTACATTTGGGGGAGACCTGACTATGTATTGGATTTCAAAATGAAAGACCTTAAGAATAAACTCAAGGAATAGATCTATGAAGTTCAAGAAAACTTAGGATTACAAAGAAGGAAATTGTTAGAGAAGTTGGCAGATTTTGATTGTGTGGTTACAACCAGGCCTTTATCAGAAGAAGAATCCAAAAGTAAAGGTGAGGTTCTACTGGAATATGAAAATCTAATTAAAAAAAGAAATTGCTTGGAGACAAATATCAAGAACCCTATGGTTGAAAGAGGCAGACAGAAACACCAAGTATTTCGACAGAATTGCAAATGCCCACAAAATGTACAATAACATTTATCAATTGGAGTTAGAAGGTGAGATCACACAAGATACAAGGTTTATCAAAGACTTTACACAGAAACTTTCCAATGGAGACCAACTAGCAATATCCTAAACTTTCCAGTTATTTCATCAAAGGAGAAAGGAAGTTTACAAAGGAACTTTGAGAAAGATGAAATATTGAGATGTCTTAATCTATGTGCAATGGATAAAGCCCCAGGACCTGATGGTTTCACCATGGGGTTTTACATTAAATGCTGGGAGAATGTAAAACATGACATAATAAAGGCATTCCAAAATTTCCATGAGCAAGAAGTGTTGGAAAGAAGCTTCAATTCTACTTTCAATGCTCTCATTCCCAAGAAGAAAGGTATCACTGAGTTGAGAGATTTCAGACCTATAAGCATGATAGGAAGCAACTATAAAATCTTCTCCAGTCCTAACAGAGAGATTAAAAAGGGTGATTGAAAAATTCGTAGATTCTCATCAAATGACATTTATTAAAGGTAGACAAATTATAAATGAATTCCTAGTGGCAAATGAAACTGTGGACACTAGAATGAAGCAGAAGAAAGTAGGAAGTTTAAACCACACTATAAAAAAATGATCTTTAGCGGCAATCAATTAATGACAATAGCTTAATTGCCGCTAAATATGTCTTTCTAGAGGCAAGTAGCACTCTATTTAATATATCTAAAGCCTATAGCGACATTGGATCCAATGACAATTAACTAATGTTGGTAAAACCTTTAGCACTCCAGGTAAATGTGCATATTTATTGCCGCTAAAAGTTCTTTTTATTGTAATGTCACAAGCTTCAACTATTTTTTTTTACTTTTTTAATGTTCACAAAACTAGACAAACAAATTGAAACAGAAAGAGTATATTACTCCCTCCGTCCCATTTTATGTGGCAACATTTGGCTGGGCACGGAGTTTAAGAAATAATTAAAGACTTTAAACTATTTACCAATCTCCCTTCAAAAAAATCAAAAAGTAAATTCATATTTCTCTCTCCTCATAAATGTATTTGAGTACAATCCTTAAAATTAAATGGAACCAACAAGGGTAAAAGAGGAATTGTACCTTTCAATAATTACTATATAAGCAAAAGTGACATTCTTTTTGGGACTGACCAAAAAGGAAATGGTGCCACATAAAATGGGGACAACAATGGAAACTGAGGGGGAAAGTTTGCAGCTATCAAAGGGGTAAAAACATGTTGACAATTCAGCGAGAAATGGTAACAAAATTACAAGGGACTACAGATGTAATAGTCCAAAATTCTGTAGAAGCAATAGAAAATTGGGAAGTGGAGGATGTCGAGCCTCTTTGCATTCAAACACAGCTAATGATACAGGACAAAGAGAAGGAGACTTCACTATGGGCTAAACAAAACATGGTGAAATTAGGGAAATTCTTGGGGCCAAACTTTTAAGGTCACGAAAAGCTCTAGAATTAAGATAGTAGAAGAAAAGTAGACTGTTGCATGATGCAATATTCAGGAATACCAGAATCAAAGGTGCCCAGGAACTCAAAAATTTGGTGGCCTTTCATGTAAAATTTTAAAGCGGCGGAAACAGGGCCAATGGGAAAGACAACCACAATAGTTATTGATGCGATTCAAACTAATTTCATGGAATGTGAGGGGATTGAATTGTATAGATAAAAGGAGACTTGTTAAATGTATGGTGTTTGATTGGAAAGCAGACATTTGTTGTTTCCAAGAAACAAAGTTGTAGGGGGACATAACAGAGTTAGTAAGCCAAATTTGAGGAAATAAATGGATCATATATGAGTACTTGGAGGCCAGTGGAACAAGAGGGTGTATATTGATGATGTGGTATAACAAAATATGGAAGGGAGAAGATATCAATATTTGTTCATATAACCTAACTTGCAAGTTTGAAGCTTAACTCCAAAGCTTCTCTTGTCATATGATTGGGGTGTACGCACCAAATTGCTACATTGAAAGAAGATTAATATGGGAAGATATTGGTAATGTCAAAATTCTGTTTCAAGGGCCTTGGATTGTTTGTGCTTATTATAATGTTAGTAGGTTTGTCTCAGAAAAAAGAGTTGTGTTAGAAGAACAATAGGGATGAGGAAATTTTCAGATTTTATTGAAAATATGGGGCTAATTGATCTTTAAATGGAAAATACAACATTCATCTTGTACAAAGGGAACACATGAAGTAGCTTCAAGAATAGACAAAAGAATGGGATGAAAGCTTCAACGACTTGAAAGTAATCCCACTTCAAAGAATTATTTCAGATCATGTACCATTAGCCCTACAAAGTGGGACCTGGAAGGTATTTCAAGTTTGAAGTGGCTAGATACTTAGGGGCTCACCGTTAGAATAAACGACTAGTGGAACAAATAACATTTTGGGGGAGACATGACTATGTATTGGATTGCAAAATGAAAGCTCTTAAGAATAAACTCAAGGAATGAAGCTGAGAAGTTCAAGAAACTTAGGCTTACAAAGAAGGAAATTGTTATAGAAGTTGGCAGATTTTGATTTTGTTGTTACAACCAGGCCTTTATCAGAAGAAGAATCCAAAAGGAAAGGTGAGGTGATACAAGAATATGAGAATCTAATAAAAAGAAATTTCTTGAAGACAAAGATCAAGAACCCTATGGTTGAAAGAGGCGAACAGAAACACCAAGTATTTCCACAGAATTGCAAATGCCCACAAAAAGTACAATATCATTTATCAATTGGAGGTAGAAGGTGAGATCACTAAATATACAAGGTTTATCAAAGACTTTACACAGAAACTTTCCAATGGAGACCAACTAGCAATATCCTAAACTTTCGAGTTATTTTATTAAAGGAGAAAGAAAGTTTACAGAGGAATTTGAGAAAGATGAAATATTGAGATGTCTTAAGATATGTGCAATAGATAAATTCCCATGACCTGATGGTTTCACCATGGGGTTTTACATTAAATGCTGGGAGAATGTAAAACATGACATAATAAAGGCATTCCAAAATTTCCATGAGCAAGAAGTGTTGGAAAGAAGCTTCAATTCTACTTTCAATGCTCTCATTCCCAAGAAGAAAGGTATCACTGAGTTGAGAGATTTCAGACCTATAAGCATGATAGGAAGCAACTATAAAATCTTCTCCAGTCCTAACAGAGAGATTAAAAAGGGTGATTGAAAAATTTGTAGATTCTCATCAAATGACATTTGTTAAAGGTAGACAAATTATAAATGAATTCCTAGTGGCAAATGAAACTGTGGACACTAGAATGAAGCAGAAGAAAGTAGGAAGTTTAAACCACACTATAAAAAAATGATCTTTAGCGGCAATCAATTAATGACAATAGCTTAATTGCCGCTAAATATGTCTTTCTAGAGGCAAGTAGCACTCTATTTAATATATCTAAAGCCTATAGCGACATTGGATCCAATGACAATTAACTAATGTTGGTAAAACCTTTAGCACTCCAGGTAAATGTGCTAAAGAGTATATTACTCCCTCCGTCCCATTTTATGTGGCAACATTTGGCTGGGCACGGAGTTTAAGAAATAATTAAAGACTTTAAAATATTTACCAATCTCCCTTCAAAAAAATCAAAAAGTAAATTCATATTTCTCTCTCCTCATAAATGTATTTGAGTACAATCCTTAAAATTAAATGGAACCAACAAGGGTAAGAGGAATTGTACCTTTAAATAATTACTATATAAGGAAAAGTGCCATTCTTTTTGGGACTGACCAAAATGTAAAATGGTGTCACATAAAATGGGACGGACGGAGTACTAATTAACAATCAAAAGAATTCAAATTCATTAACAATTAAATTTAAACATTTGATGTGTTATCTTCAACATTGTTACTATTGTTGTAGAGTTCCACATTAGTAATTGAGAAAAATACACTTCAAGTACTTTAAAAATGTTAGGTCAAATATTAATTGTTATTCAAATGTTTTAAAAAGATTAATTGGTCAAATACCAATTGTCTCTCATAAAAAATGGAAGGGGATTAAATGATGTGGGGAAAAGAAGGCTAGTGAGGAACTACATAGACCAATGGAAGGCTGATATTATATGCCTACATGAAACAAAATTACATAGGCGGTTAACATGATAGCATTAAACAAAAATGGGGAGGAGGAAGGATCAGATTTGGATGTCTTGAGGCAAGTGGAACTATAGGGGGAATAATTATGTTATGGGATAGCAGGGTGTGGAAGGGAGAGATACAACAAGTTGGTGCTTATACTCTAACATGAAGTTTTGAGGCTTTACTTCAAAATTTCAATTTCCACATCTCAGGGCCTATGCACCAAATTGTAAGGTGGAAAGGATGGAGGTGCGGAATGAATTAGGAATGGTCAGAGGATTAATGGAGGGGCCTTGGGCAATTTGTGGAGATTTTAATATGTGCAGGTTCTCCTCCGAAAAAAAAAGAAAATGTCAAAGATCTTATGCCATGATGGAGTTCTCTGATACTAGTGAGGCCTAGAACTTACATATTTGCCACTTGAAGTAGGTCAGCGCACACGGTTCAAAAGAGATACACATACAACAACATCCAAAACAGACGAGATACTTTTCACTTCTGGCAAGAGTGATCAATTTAACAACATGAAGCAAACTGCATTCCAAAGAATGACCTCGTATCACATCTCAGTAGCTCTATTTTGTCGACCCTGGGAACATAGTAAATCACATTTTCAGATTTCATTGAAGATATGGTGCTACTTGATCTTCAAATGGAAAATGCAACATTCATCGGGTACAAAGGGGACAACCATGAAGTAGCTTCTAGAATAGATAGAATCCTGTTTTCAAAAGAATGAAAGCTTCAAGAATTTGAAAGTAATCGCACTTCAAATGACTATTTCAGATCATGTACATTAGATCTACAAGGTGGGACATGTATTTCAAGTTTGAAGTGGCTAAATACTGAGGGGCTCACAAATAGAGTAGAATGGTGGAACAAATTACATTTTGGGGGAAACCTAACTATGTATTGGTTGTAAAATCAAAGCCCTTAAGAATAAAATTAAGGAATGGAGCAGAGAAGTTAAGGAAATTAGGCTTACAAAGAAAGAAATTATAAGAGAAGTTGGCAGATTTTGATTCTGTGGTTACAACCAGGCCTTTATTACAAGAAGAATCCAAAAGGAAAGGTGAGGTGCTACTAGAATTTGAGAATCTAATAAAAAAAGAAGAAATTGCTTGGCGACACGGATCAAGAACCCTATTGTTGAAAGAAGTGGACAGAAACACCAAGTATTTCCAAAAAATTGCAAATGCATACAAAAGGTACAATAACATTGATCAATAGGAGGTATAAGGTGAGATCACAAAAATACAAACAAAAGTGATAAAGAGGTAATTGATTTTTATTAGAGACTTTACACAGAAACATTCCAATGGAGACCAACTAGCAATATCCCAAACTATCATATAAAGAAATTTTACAGAGGAACTTAGAAGAAGATGAAGTATTGAGATGTCTTAAGCTATGTGCAATGGATAAAACCCTAGGATCTGATGGTTTCACCATGGGATTTTACATTAAAATACTGGAAATTGTAAAACATGACATAATGAAGGCATTCCGAAATTTCCATGAGCAACAAGTGTTGGAAAGAAGCTTCAATGCTACTTTCCTTGCTCTCATTCCCAAGAAGAAAGGTGTCACTGAGTTGAGAGATTTCAGACCTATAAGCCTAATAGGGAGCATCATAAAATCTTCTCCAAAAGCCTAACATAGAGATTGAAAGGGGTGATGGAAAAATTGGTAGATTCTCATCAAAAGGCATTTATTAAAGATAGACAAATTATGGATGTAGTCCTAGTGGCAAATGAAACAGAAGAAAATAGGAATATTGTGTAAGCTTGACATTGGAAAATCATATGACAATGTTAACTCTGGATACTTGTTGAATGTCCGAAAAAGATGGTATTTGGGCATAAGTGGATCACGTGGATAAAATTTTGTATATCTACGGTGAAATTCTCTGTTTTGATTAATGGTGCACCAACATGATACTTTGGAGCTCAAAGGGGCCTCAGTCAAGAGATCCTTTGTCCCCTTTCCTATTTTTTCCAGTGAGGGAGGAACTTAACAACATGCTCAAGACAGCTAACACAAATGGCTGGTTGAGAATTTTTGATGTGGCCAACGATGGAAGAGAAAGTTTAGAGGTGACTCATTTGCAATATGCATATGACACACTCTTCTTTTGTGGGGAAGAAGAACTCGCATATCTAACAGTAATATTGGTTCTGTTTGAAGGAATCTCTGAGTTGCATATTAATTGGAGAAAGAGTTCTTTATCCCATTAATGAAGTACATAACATGGAGGCACTAAACATAATCCTATAAGGACAAGTTGGGGTTCTCCCAACTACATACCTTGGGTGCTAAATCAATGTCTAAAGAGATCTGGAGCAGTGTAATAGAAAAGTGTGAAAAGAAACTGGCTTGATGGAAGAGTCAATACTTGTCTCTTGGAGAAAGAGTTACTCTAATTAACTCAGTCCTAGATGTTATGTCCACTTACATGATGTCTTTACTTCCCATTCCAGTAGGGGTCAGACAGAATCAAGAAAGTTCCTATGGTAGGGAAACAAGGATAGGAAAGGTATGGGGGTTTGGGTATTAAAAATCTGCAGAATCATAGCAAGGTTACCAATTTAAAAAGAACACATTTAAAAATTGATATGTTGTCGTGCGTATAATTTAAACGCATAATAGAATATTAAGAGATCTAACATGTAGGAGACAAAAAATCCTAATAGACAAAATATCTTTAATAAAAATTATTGCAAAGTACGTGTAGTACGTACCATTATTGAAACAAAATAACAAAATTCTAAAAGATAAAGCACACATAATAATATGAATTTAAGTTTTCATTTTGATGCATAGGCCTCGATAAGAGATTATTCGATGATATTAGTGAAGCACTAGATCAATTACTTGCATCCTCTGGTGGGGATTGTGCAGAAGACGAAGCTCCATTTTCTACCTGCTTCAATTGGACATTTAACAAACCCTCAACATTATTTAACCATTCTTTGAACTTGGTTATTTCCTCAGCATTGAAATGGTCCATGGCCTCCCACCAATCTCTAACTCTAGCCTCGTGCATTTGATCCATCATTCATATTTTTCTCTTTGCAGCTTTTTCCCTTGCATCAAAGTCAATTAGCCTATCATTCATTTGAATCACCTTAATGATTGCCTCTGCAGCAGCGAATTGTGCACCTAGATCTATTGTTGTGGGATTTATAAAATGATCGATGACTACATTAGCAGTCGGATGAACAAATGAATATGGTTTACCAATTTGAGAAGAAATAAATATTCCAAGATCGACATCACATTCTCGAACGAGTTCACTTGATTTTTTATATAAGCCTGAATGACGTTTAGAAAATGAGGCATATCGAGCAGCTTCTTTTTCTATTTTCTCTAATGGAATTTTTTGGCGGCCTGCTGTTTTCTTACCCTCCATGCTTGAATACAATAGAATATGTTGATCAATTGTTTTCAAGAAAGGTGACTTACAAAGAAATGAAATATCATGACTATTTATACACATAAATTGGAGAATTATTCACCATGATAATTAAATTTCAAGTCAAATCTTGCAATGGAAAGTAATTCTTTTTTAATAATGAAAATTATAGTAGAACATTTTTATTGAATTAATACTCAAATTTGAGCTTTATGGTATGCAAATCTGAAATTTTAATTAAAATAGGTAAATTATTTATTTAATATACTAAATGAAATTTATCAATTAATGATTATTTATTCCAAATATAATTTGATGGGTTATTAACTACATACCAAATTCTTTCATGACTATTTATACACACAAATTGGAAAATTATTCACCTTGATAATTAAATTTCAAGTCAAATATTGCAATGGAAAGTAATCTTTTTTTTCATAATGAAAATTATAGTAGAACATTTTTATTGACTTAATACTCAAATTTGAGCTTTATGGTAAGTAACTGAAATTTTAATTCAAAATAGGTAAATTATTTAATATACTAAATGAAATTTATCATTTAATGATTATGTGTTCTAAATATAATTTGATGGGTTATTAACTACATACAAAAATCTTTCAGGACTATTTATACACATAAAATGGAAAATTATTCAATTAAAAATTTCAAGCCAAATATTGTAATTGATGGTAATTTTTTTTCATGATGAAAATTATAGTAGAACATTTATATTGAATTGATACTCAAATCTGAGTTTTATGGTAAGCAAATGTGACAAGAATACTTTAAATGAAAATAGGTAAGAACACTTAATCATTAATTGATAAATTTCATTTAGTATATTAAATAATTTACCTATTTTAAATCTAAGGTAAATATGTACCTAAAATTTGATGGCAGGGACAAACATATTTACAAAGTATGACGAAGGGTAAATATGACCATTTTCAAAGAGTACAAGAGCAAATATGACTCTTTTCCTAAAATATACATAATTTAAGTTAAATTTTAGATTTAGTTATTTTTAAATATAAGTTGAAAGTTTGATTTTCATTGCAGTTATTTTTAAAGCATTAACTATCAAGTTAAATTTTTAATTATATTAAATGTCATTCTAAATTGTATGAATATCAATCTAAGTGAAGGATCTGTCCATATTTAAAATTGTTAGTATATTAATACATTTCCTTTTCAAGTTAAGTGATAGATTTCTTTTTAATTTGAGAAAGTGAAAATTTTGATTTTGTTACTATATAAATATAAAAGAATAAGTGATAGATTTCTTTATAATTTAAGAAAGTGAATATTTTGATTTAGTTACAATAAATGAATTGAAGGATTTTGGTACATAATTAACGAATCATCATTATATTAAAAGAAATGGCTAATAACAAATTTCAATATATATAAAATAATAAGTGATAAATTTCTTTATAATTTGAGAAAGTGAATATTTTGATTTATTACTACAAATGAATTGAAGGATTTTGGTACATAATTAATGAATCATCATTATAATCAAAATGGTTAATCACTAATTGATGAATTTCATTTAGTATATAAAATTTCCAGATTCATTTACCACAAAACTCATATTTTGAGTATCAATTCAATATTAATTTACTACTACAATGTTCAATATGAAAGAAAAGATTAGTTTCTATTGCAATAATTGGCTTGAAATTTAATTGTTATGGTGAATTTTCTTATTTATTTATGTGTATAAATACTTATGATATTTTATTTTTTTGTAGTTAGTTCTTGAAAACATTTAACTAATATATTTTATTGTAGTCTAGCATGGAGGGTAAGAATACATTAAGACGCAGAAAAAATCCATTAGAAAAAATAGAAAACAAAGCTGCTCGATATTCCTCATTTCTAAACGTCGTTTAGGCTCATATAAAAAAGCAGTAAACTCGTAAGAGAATTTGATGTCAATCTTGTAATAGTTCTTTCTTCTCCATCTGGTAAACAATATTCATTTGTTCACCCGACTACTGATGTAGTCATTGACCGTTTTATAAATCTCACACCAAAATTAGGTCTAGGTGCACAACTCATTGATGCAGAGACACGGAACAAGGTAATTAAAAACAATGATTGGCTAAATGAATTAGATGCAAGAGAAAAAGCTGCTAAGGAAAAAAATACGTTTTATGAATCAAATGAATGAAGCTAGAGTTAGATGTTGGTGGGATTACATGGATCAATTCAATGCAAAGGACATAACCAATTTTGAAGGTATCATGAATACCGCCGAGGAACTCTTAAATGTCCAATTGAGGAAGCTAGAAAATGGAGCTTTGCCCTCCTTACATTCCCCACCAAAGGACGCAAATAACTGATATTTATGCTTCCTAAAAATCATCTTCGGATAATATCTTTTATCGAAGCTATATGCAATACTTTAAATTCATATTAGTATTTGTGAATTATTTTTATTTTGTTATGTTGTTTAAATTATGGGGTACTACATGTACTTTACAATGATTTTTAATAAAGATATCTTGCGTATTAGTATTTTTGTCCCCTCATGTTAGGCATTTTAATATTGTATTATGAGTTCAAATTACATGCACTATAACATATCAATTTCCTTATGTGTCTGTAGAATATATTTTTAAAAACTCATGTCGAAATAATTATTTAAAAAAATAAAGGTGCAAACAATATATGCGAATAAAAATGACTCAAATACGAAATAATTTATTTTTTTATAACGATGGATCTTAATCATTCTATATAAAGGAAACGTTTATGTCTCCTAGTCTTATTTCAAATTTCGTCATCTGGATATTCTTAGAAAAATATATAATCATCTTATTTTTTCTTTATGTGGTTTCCGAACCAACTTTCATCTATCAAGACTAGGACAAATGAGGAGAATCACTTAGAGTCTATTTGGAAAGTCACTTGGTAATTGGAATTGGTGTAATTACTAGGGTTGTAATTACCAGCATAGTAATTACACAGCCTAGTAATTACACTGGTCTGTTTGATTGCCATAGTGTAATTACAATGTAATTACACATATCATGCTTGGATGTCACACTGTAATTACACATGTTCTGTTTGGATGCACAATTGCAATCATAATATTATATTTTAAAAATATAAATTAATTCTTCAAAAAATTTTGTAGACAAATAAGAAACTATATAACTGGAATTAAATTAAATGTTTAAGATATAATTTTTTTTTGAAAATATATTAATTGATAAACATATGTTCTTAACTAATATTATGAAACACTAATTGATTTATATTTTTTTAAATTAAAACATTTCAATTGAATTGGTCATAAAAACTAAAAGTATGAAGTATCCACTAATATCGTGAAATGCATGTTTGATAAAAAAAATTAATATATAAATAAAATATCATATATTATTAAATGTTTGACAAAAAGATAATCTATCAAGTCTAATTAAAAATAACTTTCAATGTGAATTTAATATTACTAAACCAAATGATACTGAAAATATAACATACGTTATAAATTTAAAGCAAAAAATTTAACATAATACTCTTATCGCAAATTTCAACATAGCATACATAAATATGATTTATTTATTTTAAAAAAAACATAAGTCTATAACCTTACATAACAATAAATTCTATTTTAATTTAAAAATTAGAATACTAATAGAGTTATGCTTATGAGAAATTAAACATGACATAAAATAGATAATACGAAAAATTGCATAGAATCACATGAAGTAAGATTGAGAACGAGAAGAAAATGAAATTTAATTATATAAAATAAAAAATAAACCTTTAGAAATTTTTAGAATAATAAAAATTAAAAAATAGCTTAAAATAATAGAAGTAAAAATTAAAATAAAAAATAAAAAATAGAAATAAAAAAAAGTAATTAGCTAGTAATTACACCATGCAACTACTAGAAATTCACGGCTCTGAATTGGAGAGTGTGATCATCCCTTGCCAATTACACCAATTACCTGCTAAACAAGTAATTACTTGTCCAACTAAACAGGACAGACAATGTAATTACACCCAATTACACCAAATTCAGTTACTAGGATGTCCTTTCAAACATGCCCTTAGTATTTTTTGGCTCCGCTGAAATTTGAATCCGAGACTTCAGGACTCTCAACTACTTTGTTGACCATTATGTCACACCCTTGAGTGCATAATGTGACAAGTTTATAAATGTGCAATATTTATCGAGAGTAAATTAATGACAGAATATATAATTTCTATTACTAAAAGTCAATTTATAGCCTATTTGGATAAACTTTTTTTTAAAAATAACTTATTTTAAATTAGTTTAGTTTAAAAGTGCTTTGCTAAAAAATATTTTTTTTTGTGATAAATAATGTGTATTTTATCAATAAATTTTAAGAACACTTTGAATATCAATCAATATTTGATCAAACTTTTTAAAAGTACTTTAAAATGTAATTTTTTCAAATACTAATGTGATACTTTTCAACAATATTAAATCAATTATTGAAGCAATTTAATTGCTAATGAACTTGAATTTTTCTAATTGATAATTAGTGATATACTCCTTCTTTTTTAATTTTTATGTATGTCTTATTCTGATTTGATCTAACTTTATAAAAATAAAGAAGACTTTTGAAATTTATGGTCCTAAACTAAATATATGTAGATTGTACTAAAATTTTCTTTCATCTCGTGGTCTAAAATACGTCACGTGAAAAGTTAGAATTAAAGAGTCTTCAATAAAGAAAAAATGCATTTATTTTTAAATAGACTAAAAATTAAAATAAGACAAACAAATTTAAACGAATAGAGTAGTTTAATTAATTATATTTTTGTTATATTCTTATTTCTTTGAGAAGATAGGAAACAAGAGAATGTGAGTTGTTGGCAGAGGCTGAGCCAAATTTTTTGATAAGAGGTTTAAAATCGGAAGAAATAGACACTCGAAATAGCCGAAGGGGGTTCGACATGTACTATATATATTTAAAAAAAAAATTTAACCATATAAAAATAATATAATTTTTCGCTTAAGTGGGTTAGGATGAACCCCCTAAATATATGGTGGCTCCGCCACTGTTTGCCGATCATTTTCATTTTTGACAACTTCTATAGGGATTACAATTGGGAGGGTGCTGGCGGGTTAACTAAAACTCACAAAATTCTCAATTCTCCCTACCCCACCCCGTATAACATTCTTTTATATTCTCAATCGACCCCACCCCGTATAAATTTGTTCTGCCCTTATAACACCCCAGAAATTTTGTGAGGTAAGAGTCGAACCATTCTTCGTTGAGAGTAAAATTTTACTGAGGAACTGAAATTTTCTTAAGTGTTGTCGCTTGATGTAGCACCTTAAGTGTTAAGGTCGCTTGATGTAGTACCTTGAGTTCCAAAAAGAACTAAAGAGAAGTCATTCCTAGGTTCTTCTCAGTTTTGGGTAAACTTCAAACAACCTTAACTTTTTGCACATGATGATTTAGAAGACCCATAAGATATAAAATGAAAGGTCTTGGAATCCTCGCAGATTTTTCTGGGTTGGGGCCTAGCGCGGCGCGCCTTCCAGAGTGCCCCAAACCCATATATGTCCATCAGGGGTTGGCGCCCCGCGCCACCCATAGCCCTAGGGTTGTCTGCCCAGTCTAGTTTGCCGACGGTTGCTCCGTTTGAGTTCGTTTAAAGTGCACCTTCACTCTTTTTCAATTCTAACTAATCTAAGCTACTTCTAAAAAACTAAAAATCAGTCCTAACATGATCATAACCTTGAATTCATAATTCAAATTTAAGGTAGAGTTGAGAGTTAAGTTTTGAGAATTCTTTCGAGCATACTAAGAATGTCCCTTTGAGCCCTTTTGAGGAGTCTTCCACAACTTCTAGTAAATTGTTTTTAAAACTCAAGCAAGTGAGAGTAAGAGTGAAGAGTATGTATTCATGAGTCAAAAGTATAACCTAAATCCTCCATCTCATGAACCCAAGCTCTTGAATTCATAATTCACATTCAAGAGAGAGTTAAGAGTAAAGTTCAAGAAAGTCTTTAAGTTAAATTGTGAATTCTTTGAGATCCATTATTGATTTGAACTAAAGTTTTGAGGAAGTAAATAAGAGAATGAGAGAGTCATATACATGATTTACATCTAGTTACTTAGACCTTTGAGTTGAGTTATTCATGCCGATAACTTTCGCATGAATTCCATAAATTGAGTACCATTAAGAGGAGTAGTATCTCCGAGTTCTAAGTCTTGAGTATTGAGTTCCCTATTCCTATCTTGAGTAAAGAGGTACCTTTTAGTTCTCGAGTTGAGTAGTTCATTCTCATAATTTCGCATGAACCCTCCAAGTTGAAAAATCATGACATCATCCATAAACATGAGACCATGATCCTTGAATCCATAATCCAATTCGAGGGAAGCTAAGATCAAAGTCAAAGAAGTTAAGAGTCAGTTTAAAAGTTAAGAAGCAAGTCAAAGTGAGTTATTAAAGTTTTCAAAGAGTCTTAAACAATCATTTTAACTTTGATTTAAGGCTCAAGTTACAAGTCGAGCAAAGAGAAAAGAGTTGAGTTAAATTCTCAAAAGCTATAAGGTACTTAAGTATTCCCTAAGAGTTAAAGTTTCAAGTTAAGTAAAGAGCAAGAGTTGAGTTCATTTCTCTAAAAGTTATAAAGGGACTAAGTATTTCCCTTTCCCTTAATCTTGATAAATGATTTACATTTAAGTAAAAATGAAACTAAGGAGTTTCAAAAGAGTTTTGAACTAAAGAGGGGAACATTCATTTCCAAAAGGAGCTTTTAAAGCTAAAGGGTTCAGTAAATTATCTCAATCCAAAGGAAGAAAGTTTTTATTAAAAGTATGAACTAAAGTATGTTTTGGGAGTAGTATTGAGCACTGATGTGGTAATGAGAGTTCATATAACTCAAGTCCCCATGTAAACCATGTAGCCTTCATGGGTATTAACGTGTCATACTTTTTAGATGATCACGTAAGTTTAGCCAGTGGATCCACTAGGTAGAGGATGTTCTAGGCGACGGCAAAGTGTAGGACAGTTCTGGCAGCGCGGGCAAGATGATGTATCACCACTTAGGCTCATAGTGGTGGTTGTCCGTTAAAGAAACTCCCACAATATTAATTATATAGTTCCTCAATGGGTTCTGCTTAGTATGAATGAGGGTATGAGACTTCATTCATGCATTGCACAAGTAGACCTTGAGAGGGAGCATGTTATGTTTTCATGATATTATTATCTTGAGTTACCATTATGTTTTTAAACAACTTTACTTTATATTGCACTTGTTTTAAACTGCTTTATATCGAAATGAGTTCAGTTAAGTATCAAAAATTAAGTATATTGAGTTGAGTATCCATAGTTGAGTATCATATCTTAGAGTTCAGTATTTAATCTCTGAGTTGAGTATTATTATTGAGTATTCCTTGAGTTTCCAGTTTGACAAGAGGTAAGTATGTTTCCATCTTTTATTCAAGTATCAAGCTTATTTTATGCTTTAGAATTTCCCTTACATGCTCGTACATTCTATGTACTGAGCCATTTGGTCTGCATCTTTTGATGATGTAGACAAAGGTATTCAGGATCATCAACAAGAGCTTTGTTGATACATTCCAGAGTTCGAGTTAGCCATGGTGAGCCTCCTTTTTTCCGGAGGATTTCATTAACTTTTCAGTTTAGTTAGGAGGTCGTGGGTTTTTTCCCGACTTCCATCTTTATCTGTTAGAGAAGAATAGTCAGTTTAGTTAAAGAGTCTGTATTTTGCATTTATTTTATTAAATGTTTTAAATACTAAAGGTGCCTATTTTATGGATAGTTGAATATATTATTTTGTTCAAAGTTGTTCATTTGATTTAAAGCTTCTAAAGTTGAGTTTATGAATTTTATTTCACTTTTTAAGCTTTGTATGCTTAAGTTAGTCTTCTGCTTGTAGTCAGCCAGGATGAGGGTTCGCTTGGGGACCAACAATAGTTTTTGAGTGCCGACCACGTCCAGGGTGTAGGCTCGGGTCGTGACACATTCAATTTTGAAGACATTATCAAAAGAATAAATAATGAATGAAAATTTAATTTGAGATGAAGAAATTGTAGATTTTTCATTAACAAAAGCTTCAAGTTCATCACATTCAAACTCAGCCATAAATAATAATTTAGAAGCAAAAATAAATTATTGAATTTTCTATTTTTTCCTCTGTTCATCACAAGCTTTTACTGATTAAAAGAAAATGGGGGTGGGTGGGTGGGTGGGATGGAGGTGTTTCAAAGAAAGAGTAAGAAGCTGGAAAGTTCTTCGAAGAAGAAAAAGTAAAAGGCGAGGAAAGTGGTGATTGAGGCGGCTAGAAGAGAAAGAAAAAGGATCACGATGGGTTCATAGAGGAGATATAGGGTCAGAATGAGGGTTTCAAAAAAGTAAAAAGAGGTTGGGGGGGGGGGGTTCAAGAAGAAGAAAGATGTGGTGCAAGTGGGGTTGAGGGCGGGAGGAGTGGTGGGGTGTAAGGAAGATGAAGGGGCTGGTGGTCTAAGAACTTGGGGGTGGTGGGGTGTAAGGAAAATAGAGGAAAGAAAGATTATGGGGTGACCTTTTTTGACTTGCCACGTCAGCTATTCGGGCGTATTCCAATTCACTTGAAAGATGTTAAGGGGGTATTTAAACACCCGTATAGTTTAAGTGTTAATGTAGTTTTGCTGCCAAGTTTTTTTTTTTTTTTTATGTATTATCCCAATATTTATTTATTTTCTTGATTTTATGATTTATATTAATACTAGTAAATTTATTTAATCAGCTTACAAATTATTTAGAGAGAGTTGTTTGTTACTAAATAAATCCAATGAAATCAGTACAAATTTGAAATGTGAGTTGTTTATTTGTATATGACGTGTGTGATCTTCATATATATATGTGTGTGTGGTTATCTAATTATTTGTATTTTGAACAATTAAGAAAATTACATACATATTAAAATTGCAACTTGCAATTTTATGCATGAATGTAGATGGTTTATTCAATTTTACGATTGTTGACCGTCTTTTTGATTTTAAAAGTAGATGGTTTAGCTTTTTTAAATTGAAAAATGACATTTGTGTGTGATAAATTTATTAAGATGACAATCATTTATCCTCAAATAATTCAAGTGAAAAAATAGCAACCATGACAACAAAATTGTTTTTCTCAAAGCTAGTTAGAAGGCCATTGAAAAATATATATTGTCCGATTATCTACTTTGACCCACTTAAAAAGTAATTCAAGGGTATAATTGGAAAAAAGTTTTTTTTATAGAGTTTTAATCTAAACAATGAGGTGGAAACAATGAACCAAACACCTAATAAAAATAAGCATTGCATTACTAATCCATGCACTACTAATCCTTGCATTGCTAATCCATGCATTACTAATCCCTAATTTATCAATGTTTGTACCAAACGACCCCTTAGGGTTTTAGAAGAGAGTTGATTCAATTCATTCCTAAGTTCTTTTATGTTTTGATGCAAGGTTTTACTTGGGTAAACTTCAAACGACCATATCTCTTAGAATATAAGGAGTTACGCAACCCATAACATATCAGATTAAAGGTATTTGAATTTGTTTTCCAACGCCACTAATTTGGCGTCAATCCCATTTCTGAGTAAGAATTTATGACCATCTTAGTAACTGATACACTGCAATGACGAATTAGCCGATGGAAAAACATTAAAATGTTTTTCTTTTGTCTTTTTACCTCCAAGAAAATCCTAAACGAACTTCTTGACTAATTAAATATCCAAAACAAGTCAGATGATCATCTTTTAACCCATCATTCTTTTATCTCTCAAACCTTAGGGTAAAACCCTAAGGAAAAATTAAATTAGAGAACTCCATTCAAGATCTTTCAATCTTTTTCAGATCTTTTTCAAGATTCTTCTTCAAGGTAGTCCTTCTCCAAGAATCATTCTTTCCAACTCAAATTCCTCATAAATTATGAAAATTAATGAAAATCATAATTCTTGGTCATAGAGTTTCAGAAATTAATTCAAGAAATTTCAAGAAAGATTTTCTTGATTTTTCTCCTTCGTGTTATGCTTTCAAGGCTTCTAATCAAGTTCCTCTTCAAGATTCTTCAAGAACCTTGTTCTTTTAGGTATGTAAGGTTATCATAGTGTTGGACTAGTTCGTCCTCACGCCCTACATCTTCTTCAAATCAGTAAAAGAGACATCTATAATTCTACTTCTAGATTTGAGTAGTTTTTTTAGATAAGTTGATTTGAGTTCTTGAGTTCATGGTTCTTTTAAAAATTATATTCCAAATTATTGAGTTTCGATATTGTTATTAAGATCCTTGAGTTTATTTGTTCATGTTTATATTTTATCATGAACCCTATTTTGAATTATAAATTTTCAGAAGCTTTTTAAAGCCAACAATTCAGTTTAGATTGAGTTTTTTGAGGAAGTAAAAATGAGTTTTTAGAAAAGAGTTTTCTAAAACATGATTAGTATGACAATCGAGTATGTCATCAATGTATGAACAATATAGTATCTAGATATACCATCAATGTTTATGCAGTTTGACTTCCCAAGTCATCAATGGTCACATTATAATATGATTTTGATATGTTTTGTGAAAGAGTTTTTCAAGTATGAGTTGAGTAAGATTATAAGGGGACTATGAGCCCGTTTGGATGGGCTTAAAAAAAAGTAGCTTTTAAAAAGTACTTTTGAACGTGCTGGAACTTATTTTTATAATAAGTAGTTATGTGTTTGGATAAAAGTGCTGAAGTTAAAAAAAAAGTTGTTGATGTGTTTGGCAAATAAGTGCTGGTAAATACTTTTTTTAATCAAAATTTCTGAAATACCCTTAAAAGTTGTTAACGTGATAAAAGTTGATTAATTTAATAATAATAATAATAATAATAATATATAATATATAACAATAATAAATAATAATAATAATAATAATAAATAATAATAATAATAATAATAATAAAATAATATGAAAAGAATAATAATAATAATATATAATAATAATAATATATAATAATAATAAAGAATGATAAAATAAATAATAATATATAATATATAATAATAATAGTATATAATAATAATAAAGAATAATAAAATAAATAATAAAAAAAAAATAATAAAATATTAATAATAATAATAATAATAATAATAATAATATATAATAATAATAATAATAATAATAATAAATAAAATAATAATAATAATAATAATTAAATATAAATAATAATAATAAATAACAATAATAATATAACAATATGAAAATAATAATAATAATAATAAATAATAAAATAAATAATAATAATAATAATATATAAAATATTATTATTATTATTATTAATAATAATAATAATATATAATAATAATAATAAATAATAATAATAATAAAATAATATGAAAATAATAATAATAATAATAATAATAATAATATTTAATAATATATAATTTATAATAATAATAATAATAATAAAGAATAATAAACTAAATAATAATAATAATAATAATAATAATAAAATATTAATAATAATAATAATAATATGTAATAATAATAATAATAATAATAAAGAGTAATAAAATAAATAAATAATAATAATAATAATAAAATTATAAAATATTAATAATACTAATAATAATAATAATAATAATAATAATAAATAATAATAATAATAATAAAATAATAATAATAATAATAATAATAATAATAAAAAAAAAAAAAAAAAAAAAAAAAAAAAAATAAGGGCAAAAATGTAAAATATTTGGTCAACTTAAAAGATCTTTTAAGTTAAAAAAAGCACCCCTTCCCCAGCTTTTAACTTTTTGCTTAAAATAAGTTTTTTTTAACTTAAAATAAGTCAGTTTGTGAATTGCCCCACACTTAAATAAGTCAAAAACCAGCTTTTAAGTCAGTTTGACCAGCTTTTAAGCTAATCCAAATAGGCTCTATGTATTCCCAGAGGTTTCAATTTTAACATTGATAAAAGAGAAACTTAAATTTCTAAATGAGTTATTAGTTTGAAAATTATTTCAAGAGCAGATATCTCTTTTAAGAGGATAGTTTGAGCAATTATTTCAAACCTTAGGAAGATTTGTGTTTTTAAACATATGAGCATATATATATATATATAGATATTATTGGGAGTAGTATTGAGCACCGATATAGGGGAGAGTTCAGGAAACTCACCCCATATAAACCATGTATGCCAACACAGGTAAAGGTGTAACGACCTATTTTCATCGTTATGGAGAAGCCGATGGGGAATAATTTTGGCAGAAAACTTTTTTTGTAGTAATTTGGAAATTCTAGTCTAAGCCAACTTGGAGAAATCTGAGTCAGGGAAGGTTTAGAAAATCTGGTAATGAATGGGGGATCTTATTATGAATTTTATCCTATGAGTGGATAACCAAGACGTTAAGTAGCATGTACAACTTTACATAATCGAATTCGGGCGAGTAGAACTTCTGACACTAATCTTGGCGTGAAACGGTAGTTTCTGAATGTCAAGGGTTGAAGGTATGTTGTGAAATGAGTGCTTGAAACCCAAATTCTGAGCTTGTCTCCGTGCAAGCCGCCGGGAAGGGGCTGCTGTGGTGGTTGAATACCGCTGTGGAGGGACAACCGCGAACTTAAGCCGGGAAAAATTTAAAAATTGTTATTTTCTCAAAACTTCGTTCTTGAGAGCCTGGAGACGACTGAGGGCAACTCTTGACAATTTTCCACGATTTATAGCCCTAAAGGTAGGATAATTACTCCCATAATCCGTGTTTTTATATTTAGAACTTAGAATCTTGGGTAATTATCATTTGGGGTGGGGGTTGGGGTGAACAATGTGATTCAAATGAATGATAGGCTAAATGACTTTTAGTTGAATAACTTGAATTATACTATATATGCATATCATATAGTTCAAATAAATAAAAGATTTACATAAGATAAAATCTCAATTTAAAGAATACCAAAGTATTAGGATTCGTACCTATTCAAATAAGTAAGTAACTAGAACATATAATTTTAGTTGATTTAAAAATACTAAATATAAGGAAAAAAGTAAATGAAATTTTTTGTCAATTGCTAAGTTTTTTAATGAAGCTCAAAGAATTCAATAAATATTTCTAAGGACTTCATGCTTTTAAAGTAATATATAAATTGGTTGCTTGCCTTTTGTTTCGTGCAACATATTGCATTATTGGCTCTATCGCTTTGGTGAGCTATGCACTTCCTGGTTATTTCTCTTCTTTTTTCTAACTCACTTAGGGTTTTTCTACATCAATTAATTACCTATAAATACAAGTCAAACAATGAGATTGAATATAGGGTGCTTTATAAGCGTATGTTGTCATTAGGCAAATTATAGAAACCAAATGGACTAAATAAAGATGATGTAAATGATGTTCATGAGCAAATCATAAACCAAAAGCTACTAATACTTGACTATTTTGAATTGTCTTTGCCATATATTGTGGTGGAAAAGATGAGGGAAGAGAGGCTAAGTTGGTCACACTAGTGAGTAGGTGTGAGAAGTTGGTTATAGAGGAGAGGCAGTGATAGGCCGAAGAATCATTGGGGAGAGGTGATAGACAAGATATGATGTAGTTACAGGTTACCAAGGATGTGACCCTAGGTAGGAGGGTATGGACGGCACGTATTAGGGTAGAAGGTTAGTAGGTATTGTAGTGGTGTCTTGTGTGGCTGTTGTGTACGATGGTATTAGTTGTGTTATTGTAGTTGTTGTGTTTTGTTTTTATCATTGTTATTATTGTTTTTAAACTATTCTACCCTAGTAGACCTTTGCACTGATTCCTTGTTATTTGTTATATTCTCTTCATTGTCTCCTTCTTTATACCAGAATTTGTTGCATTTGAGCCCAAGGTCTTTCGAAAGTAGTCTATCTATCTCCACGAGGTGGTGGTAAGGTCTGCATACATTGTAGCTTCCCAGACCTCAGTTGTGAGATTTCAGTGGATATGTTGTTGTTACCAAATATAGTGGAGGTTGTTATGCATTATTCATATTTTAAGAGAGATTGATTTGTTATGTTCAACTTTATGATAAACCTGATTTCAGCTAGGTTGAGTTTTTTATGTTTTCTCCTGTCTGTTTTCATCTTGGATGGCGGGGTTGGCGTGTGTATTCTTGGCTTGTTTCCTCTTCCTGGATGCAATGTGTATTGCGTGTGTGTGGGGATGCTCCATTAGGTTGCACTAACAACAATTATGCATCAAGAGAAGTGCAAAAAATATGGACAACCAAAGGAGGTAGCAGCAATGCCAACAATTGTAATCCCGGGAGCATCTCTCCCATCTCATCCAAATTATTTTGCCAGGACACAAGGAGGTATGGAACAAAGGTTGAACATTGGGTTATTAGGACATGGATCCAACCTGTTGATCGGTATAGATTGCTGCAAACTCCTGGAGTTCCATATGCAATCCAAACGAATCAGCTGCTTCCAGTTCCAAATAGATGGCGTAATGGTGACTGGATCTGCAATTGTGGCTTTCACAACTACTCTTCTCGATCTCAGGTATTTGCAAATAGAGCATTAAATACTTTCAATGTATCAAAAAGCATTTTTAACTGGTGGTTTCATGTGGATGCACATCTTCTCTTGTAGTGCAAAAAATGCAATGCTTCTGCACCTCCAGCTTCATCGTATTCTCTTGCCAGTACCCCTATTACAGGTTTGCACATCATAAATCTTTCATTGGTTTTCCGTTAAATTAATGAGTATAGATCACAAGCTTATACTTTATGCAAAAGAAATATTTATATCAGAATGCTTATGCAGTCACTGTCCTTATTTAAATTTTTTGTTGTTACCCTCCACCTTAGCTCCCCACTTTGTGCTCCCTTGGTTCCTCAAACCCGCAACCTCAGGGTTGGAGGTGGAGGGTACTTACACTTGAGCAACCCTCGCTTGTCACAGTCACTGTCCTTGCAGAGCTCTTTTTAACTATTTCGACTTTATAGCTGACTAGTTTTCCCAGTTTCATTTTAGTTCCTGCCAAACCATTGGAACCTATACATACATGACATATATTGAGCAAGGGCTTCAAATTAATTTTACTTGTGTTGGGAGGAAAAACTGATTTGAACATTTGGACATGTTGATGTTTCTGAGCTGAATCTGTATTTAAAAATAATTATTTTTTTGGTGTAACATAGTGGGAAGATTAAAGGGAAGCCGTAAGTTATGTTGCTTGGACTTGCTATTTTTTTGGCTTTGGTATCTGTCATCATCTGTTGTTTATTATGCTTGGGAAGGTGATCTCACTACTTCATATAACTTATATCATAGGTAGTCATCACCACATATAGAAATATAGACCAATAACGTGTTCATCAACATAACCAACATCATATAAGAGTAACATCTTATATCATAAGCATTATACATTTCATATTATCATATTACATAAGAACAATCTGCTTGGACTTCCCTTAGAGTCAACTTGTGCAATGTCTAGGTAGAGTCTCATACCCCTACCTATACTAAGTAGACTCCTCAAGTTACCCTAGTCAATATCCATTTACTTGTCTTTCATTTTACTTAAGGAAAAAATCGCCTTAGTCGACATTAGACCCTGTGAGCTAAACATGAAATCCGGTGTCATGAAACCCCACACCAGAAGAAGGTGGTATACCGGCCAAAGTAGAACCAAAACATGAACATAGCATTCTAGGTGGATCCACTAGCTAGTATTCCTATGGTGGCAACATAGTTCAAGAACTAGGAGATATATTAGAGACCCATAGTTCCACATTACATGGCATCCTCTATCTCATGAGAGTCATTGTGAACCTACCTTCCAAGTAGGGAAAAGACACCTCTCATATCCAGTTCATCGGTACTAAGCTAAAGCCATATTTTTTTAATAACCTTTAAGTCATCATTTATTCATAAATCTTATCATAGGTCATAGGAGATTAACTCCTTGTATAAACATGATCATAAGCTCTTTAGGTTTAAGATGAGAATTTCCTTTCATCAAAACCCTTCATCTGTGGGATTAACATATAATAATCATAGTGTGTACGGTATACAAGATAAACATCATCAACTTGCATTATCATATCCTTACCATGATCCCACATTTAACATATTCATAGGCCAACATATATGCATAGCAACATCATACATACTTCAGCTTCATAGCTGCATCAATTATAGGCTAACATCAACATAATAGAGAAATCATTATTTAGAAGACTTACCTATTGCTTCAAAGAATCGTCATCAAGCACTTACACTCAATTCATAGCAATCATTCCATAACATAGTGAAATACTCAATAACATGACCAATCCCAATGACTTTCGTCATACAAAAGACCAATTCATAGTTTAAGGATAATGGAAAAAGGGTCATTTAGGAGTTCATTCGAGCTATAGTTCCATTCCCAACATTTAAATGACATTAAGTAATCGATACAACATAATCGAAACCATTATTTTGAGATGGAACATGCTTAACACGAAAACCAACATTACCATATCAATTGTTCAACAATACATACTTAATTAGCCATAGAAAATCATTATTTTTCATCATTAGTCATAAATCTCAAGTTAGGAAGAAAACTCGTTTGTAGAGTAAAAACCCCAAGGATTGAATTTTTGGAGATCATCTTTAAAAGGACCTCTTGGGAAAAGGAATCCCAAGAGTGAAAAAAAACATACCTTATTGACAAATATTCCACGAATTTTGAATGAAAATGTTGAAGTTTTCGTCTTCTTCCTCAAGATTTTCTTGTCCTTCAATGGAGGTTGAAAAGAGAGTTTTTAAGAGAGATGAGAGGGATTTGTTTATTCTGATTTGAAATGTGTGAAAGTGGTCTAAAACAGACCTAAAATTATTATAAACTCGTTCCCTAAAATACCCAAAAGACCCCTCACTTAAATGGGTCTTTTTGTGAAGTTAAATTGACTCAAAAACGACGCGGATGAATCTGGCAAGTGGCTGCGCATCGCGGGGTCAATTTAACATTTTATTTTTGAAATCCGGGTTGAGACAGTAAGACTCGTGGAGGCCCCGCATCGCGAGGAAACTTTTTGGCCTCCACGTGATGGTTGAGCGTAGGCTGCTTTGGCAGCCTGCTTGCCCAAATTCGGGTCATCCTCAAGGACCCTTTGGACGGTCCTTGGAGAGTCGTTACCGGACGTTTGGACCCTATGTACTACATATTACCTATTTAAAGTTTTGTTTACAAGTTTTGGACTTCATTTGACACTCCCAAACCTTCACCAAACATGGGGACATCTACTAGTTCAAATTAGCCAGTTTCCAGACGTCAAGGTCTTTATTTGTCGTTATGGCTCTAAACGTTTCTAATTGAGAGTTTAATACATTAGTATAGGTCTGGAAACATCATTTAAATTATTATTGAATGGGCTAAGCTCTAGTCTAAGTCATGAAACTTCCGGAGTGTTACATAGGGTCTGTTTAGAATGCCATTTGGTAATTCAAATTGGGGTAATTACCAGCATAGTAATTACACAGTCTAGTAATTACAGTGGTCTTTTTGGTTGTCACAGTGTAATTACACATGTCATGTTTGGATGTCATAGTGTAATTACACATGTTCAATTTGGATGCACAACTGCAATCATAATATTATATTAAATTTTAAAAATATAAATTAATTTTTTAATTAGACAAAAAAGAAACTATATATGAAAATATATTAAATAATAAACATATGTTCTTAACTAATATTATGAAAACAATAATTGATTTATATTTTTTCAAATTAAAACATTTCAATTGAATTGATCATAAAAAATAAAGTATGAAATATCCACTAATATCGTGAAATCCATGTTTCATAAAAATATTAATATATAAATAAAATGTCATATATATTAAATGTTTGACAAAAATATAATCTATCAAGTGTAATTAAAAAATAAATTGCAATGTGAATTTCATATTACTAAAACAAATTAAATGAAACTGAAAATATAACATAAGTTATAAATTCAAAGAAAACAATCTTACATAATACTCTTATCGCTAATTTCAATATAGCATACATAAATATGATTTAAATTCTACTTAACAATAAATTCTATTTTAATTTAAAAATTAGAATACTAATAGAAGTAAGCTAATGAGAAATAAACATGGCATAAAAGATAGATAATACGAAAAAAATGCATAGAATCACATGAAGTAAGGTTGAGAACGAGAAGAAAATGAAATTTAATTAAATCAAATAAAAAATAAACTTTTAGAAATCTTCAGAATAATAAAAATTAAAAAACTTTAAATAATAGAAGCAAAAAATTAAAACAAAAAATAAAAGTAGAAATTAAAAAAAAAAAAAAAGTAATTAGTTGGTAATTACACCATGTAATTACCAGCAATTCACAACCTTTGGCTTTGAATTAGAGAGTGTGATACCCTTTGAAAATTATACCAATTACCTGCTAACCAAGTAATTACTTGTCCAACTAAACAAGACATACAATGTAATTCCACGTAATTACACCAAATCCAATTACCAGGGTGTCCTTCCAAACATGCCCTTAGTATTTTTTGGCTCTGCTGAAATTGAATTTGAGACTTCAGGACTCTCAACAACTTCATTGACCATTATGTCACACCCTTGAATGCAGAATGTGACAAGTTTATAAATGTGCAATAATTATAGAGAGTAAATTAACAAGGGGATATATAATTGCTATTACTAAAAGTCAATTTATAGTCTATTTGGATACACTTTAAAAAAAACTACTTATTTAAATTAGTTTAGTAAGTGTTTTGCTGAAAAATATTTTTTTTTGATAAATAATTTGTATTTTATCAATAAATTTTAGAAACACTTTTGAATATCAATTAATATTTGACCAAACGTTTTAAAAGTACTTTAAAATGTAATTTTGTCAAATACTAATGTGAGACTCTTCAACAATAGTAAATCAATTATTGAAGCAATTTAATTGTTAATGAACTTGAATTTTTCTAATTGATAATTAGTGATATACTCCTTCTGTTTTAATTTGTTTGTATGTCTTATTCCGATTTGGTCTAACTTTATAAAAATATAGAAGACTTTTGAAATTTGTGGTCTTAAACTAAATATATGTAGAATGTACTAAAATATTCTTCCATCTTGTGGTCTTAAATACGTCACGTGAAAAGTTAAAATTAAAGAGTCTTCAATAAAGAAAAAATGCATCTATTTTAGATAGACTAAAAATTAAAATAAGACAAAAAACTTTAAACGAGAGTATTTTAATTGATCTTATTTTTGTTATGTTCTTAGTTCTTTGAGTTGATAGGAAACAAGATAATGCGAGTTGCTAGTCATTTTCCATTTTGACAAGTCCTATAGGTATGACAATGTGTTGGGTGGGTTAACTCAAACACGGAAAATTCTCAATCCGCCCTATCCCACCCCGTTTAACATTTTTTTCTATTCTCAATTGACCCTACCCCGTATAAATTCGTTCTGTCCTTATAACACCCCAGAAATGTTTTGAGGTAAGAGTCGAACCATCCTTTGTTGAGAGTAAAATTTTACTGAGGACTTGAAATTTTCTTAAGTGTTAAGGTCGCTTGATGTAGCACCTTTAGTTCCAAAAAGAACTAAAGAGGAGTCATTCCTAGGTTCTTCTAAGTTTTGGGTCAACTTGACACAAGTATAACTTTTAGCACATGATGATTTAGGAGACCCATAAGGTATCAAATGAAAACTATTGGAATCCTCCTTCCAGCGCCATTGAGTTTTCTAATTTTCAAGGTTGTATGAGGGAGATATGCTCATTTGAAGTCGGGTTATCCAAATAAGAAAAATTACCTGAAAATATGAAGGGTATTTTGGTCTTTTCCTTACTCAATCAGATTAAATAGAATTTAGTAATATTTTGGGGACAAATATAATTTTAGTCAGTTTTATAAATCCAAATACGCTTAGGGGTCGTTTGGTATGCTGCATTATAAGAAAAGTTAATGTATTATGTAATGTATTATTTAATACTATGTTTGGTAGGAACTTGGGTCAATGTGTAACTAATCCATGGATTAGTTATACCTCCTACATGGTATTATGATGTATTACTAATACCTTCCATTTGGAGGTATTAATAATACATAGGATATAACACCATGGGATAAGTCTATGTAAACACAATAATATCCCTCAAATCACTTCAATTATTTATTTATTTTCTTTATTCTATGATTTATATTTATAGTTTTATACTAGTAAATTTATTTGAATAACAACAAGAGAAGGCTCAAGCAATAGGAAAATATTCAGTTTCTCTCGCAACATATTAGCTTACAAATTATTTAGAGATATTTGTTTGTTACTAAATAAATCCAATACAAATTTGAAATGTGAGTAGTGTATTTGTATATGGCGTTTGTGATCGTAATTGTGTGTGTGTGGGAGGGGGGGTTCTAACTAATTGTATTCTGAACAATTAAAAATATTACATACATATTAAAATTACAACTTGCAATTTTATGTGTAAATGTAGATAATTTATTCAATTTTACGATTTTTGACCGTTATTAAGATGACAATTATTTATCCTCAAATAATTCAAGTAAAAATGTAGCAAACATGACAATAAAATTTTTGTTCTCATAGCTAATTAGAAGGCCATAGAAAAACATATATTGTCCGGTAATTATATACCTTGACCCACTTAAAAAATAATTGAAGAGTAGAATTGAAAACAAGTTTTTTTTCTATAGAATTTAATCCAAACACAAGATGTGGTGGGAAACAATGAACCAAACGCCTGATAAAAAATAAGAATTACATTACTAATCCATGCACTACTAATCCTTGCATTACTAATCCCTGCTTTATTAATCTTTGTACCAAACGACCCCTTTGAGTTTTGTACCAAACGTCCCTTTAGGGTTTTAGAAGAGAGTTCATTCAACTCATTCCTGAGTTCTTTTAAGTTTTGATGTAAGATTTTACTTGGGTGAACTTCAAACGACCATATCTCTTTGAATATAAGGAGTTACGTAACCCATAAACTATCAAATTAAAGGTATTTTAATTTGCTTTCCAACGCCACTAATTTTGCGTCAATCCCATATCTGAGTAAACATTTATGACCATTTTAGTAACTGATACAGGGTAATGACAAATTAGTAGAAGAGAAGACATTGAAAAGAGTCTTTTTGTCTTTTTACCTCCAAGAAAATCGTAAAACAATTTCTTGACTAATTAAAGAACCACACCAATAAGATGATCATCTTTTAACCAATTATTCTCTTATCTCTCAAACCCTAGGGCAAAACCCCAAGGAAAAATTAAATTAGAAAACTCCATTCAAGATCTTTCAATCTTTTTCAGATTATTTTCAAGATTCTTCTTCAAGGTAAGTCCTTCTCCAAGAATCATTCTTTCTAACTCAAATTTCTCCATAAAATTATGAACACTAATGAAAATCATAATTCTTGGCCATAGAATTTCAACAAACTATTTCAAGAAATTTCAAGAAAGATTTTCTTGATTTTTCTCCTTGATGTAATGGTTTCAAGGCCTCTAATCCAGTTCTTCTCAGAGATTCTTCAAAAACCTTGTTCTTTTAGGTATGTAAGGCTATCATTGTGTTGGACTAGTTCGTCCTCACGCCCTACATCTTCTTTCAAATCTGTACAAGAGAAATCTAGAATTCTACCCCTAGATTTGAGTTCTTGAGTTCATGGTTCTTTTAAAAGTTACATGCCTATTATTGAGTCTCTATATTGTTATTAAGATCCTTGAGTTGATTTGTTCATTTTCATATTTTAGCATGAACCTTATTTTGAGTTATAAATCTTGAGAAGCTTTTTAAAACCAACAATGCAGTTTAAATTGAGTTTTTTGAGGAAGTAAAAATGAGTGTTGAGAAAAGAGTTTTCTAAAACATGATTAGTATGACAATCGAGTATGTTATCAATGTATGAACAATATGGTATCAAGATATACCATCAATGTTTATGCAGCGTGACTTCCCGAGTCATCAATGATCATACTATAATATGATTTTGATGTGAAACTATTTTCAAGTATGAGTTGAGTAAGAGTATAAGGGGACTAAGTATTCCCAGAGGTATCAATTTTAACATTGATAAAAGAGAAACTGAGATTTGTAAATGAGTTATTAGTTTAAAAGACATTTCAAGAGCAGATACCTCTTTTAAAAGGATACTTTGAGTAACTATTACAAACCATGGGAAGATTTATGTTTTTAAACATATGAGCATTAGTATATATATATATTATTGGGAGTAGTATTGAGCACCGGTATAGGGGAGACTTCAGGCAACTCACCCCCCATAAACCATGTACGCCAACACGGGTAAAGGTGTAACGACCTATTTTTATCATTATGGAAAAGCCGATGGGGAAAATTTTGGGCAGAAAACTTTTTTTGTAGTAATTTGGAAATTCTAGCCTAGGCTAATCTTGGACGAAATCTGAGTCATGGGAGGTTTACATAAATCTGGCAATGAATGGGGGGGGGAGGGTCTACTTATGAATTTTATCCTCTGAGTGAATAGCCAAGACGTTCGGTAGCATGTACGGCTTTATAAAATCAAATTTGGACGAGTAGAACTCTCGAAACTGATCTTGGCGTGAAAGGGTAGTTTTTGAATGTTTAGGGTTGAAGGTGTGTTGTGAAATGAGAGCTTGAAACCCAAATTCTGAGCTTGTCTCCAAGCAAGCTGTCGGGGCGGGGCCTCTGTGGTGGGTTAGATACCGCTGTGGCAGGACAATCGCGAACTTAAGTCGAGAAAAACTCAAAAATTGTTAGTTTTTTGCAAAATTTCGTTTTTGAGAGGTAGGTGATGACCCAAGGTGATTCTTGACAATTTTCAATGATTTCTAGCGCTAAAGGTAAGATAGTTACTCCCTTAATTCGTTTTTTGATTTAGAACTTAGAATATTGGGTAATTATCATTGGGGGAGGGTTTTGGTTTGAAGTTGATGGTGGAAAAAAACCCTAATTGAACATTAGGACCTGGGTTTGGCCTCAGATTGATAATTTTAGTTATAATCCGGATAAGTTAGACCTTATTTATTAATCCATGCATTATTTAACTAATTTAGACCAAAAACAAGCGCAAAGAAAAGACTCAAGTGTCTTAAGAGGATTCAAGCTTGATTTCGAGGTAGGTGAAGGTTTGATTTCCTATTTGTGTGATATAGGCTGGTTGATTTATTCATTTTATGCATGCATGTATGTGAATAGTGAAATGTGAATCGAACATAATAAAATGATTATGTGTGAACTACTAAATGCAATTGAACCTACTACTTGACCAGGTGATTATATGTACTATGCATTATACTGTGTTTGTGATTGTGGTTGTGATGATTGAATTGGGTGTCACATTCTGACACATGCATTGAATAGTGTCACGTTTTGACACATATATTGAACTCGGTGTCACGTTTCGACACATTAACAGTTTAGATAGGGATTTCATGAAAGAACCACTTGTGATTATTATGTTTATATCTATCTTTCATTGATATTACTGATTGTATGTTGCTCTAAAATGATAACTTAATTATGCATTTCATTTATGTGTGTTGACTATGTTGTAATTACATATGTATATTGTGCTTACTGAAGTAGTCGCGTGATCCGACCTATACACTGTGGTTGTGTACTGATATTGCACTTTTTTTTTTGTAAGTACAGGGCATCTTCATGCAACTACTGACATACCTCGGTAAGGAGATCACTGAACGAGACCGGATTCAAAGGTGATCCAATTCTTCTAGGCTTCCTTGGGTCCTCTATTGTTTTGTCCATTACTTTAGGACTCATACTTTATAGTTCGACATATTTGTGTTAGTTTCGAGGTTACAACCCTAAATCACAGACTTGTCGTTAGCAAAATTCTGGTACATTGACCTTCAGTCTAGGGGTTGAATTTCCGTAATAGTTATATGTAGATATTCATTTAAGATTTCGGAATTTATGGAAACTCCATGTTATACTATCATTTAAACATGCTTCCATACGTCAAGTGTTTAGTTTTTTTTTGTTTAAGTTGCTTAATTGGGTTTAATGATTCTCCCACCGAAGGGTCAGTGTGGGTGCCAATCACGACGATCTGGGTCGTGACAAAATGATCATACTTTTATATGATTCCTTATTACTTTTTAAGCATATTTAGTGGATCCACTTAGTTGAGGAAATTTATATCCCGACATGGTATAGGACAATTCCAGCAGCGTGGGCGAGACGTTGTATCATCACGTAGCTCATAATGATTATTGTTGGTTAAAGAATCTTCCATTAGAGTTAAATTGTATTTTTATATACCACTTATTATTTTGAGTTCAAATATGAGATAGTATTTTGTTAAGTTTTAAATGATTTAACTCTTTTATTTCTTTACATTCAGCTTG
This sequence comes from Solanum sitiens, assembly GCA_016801875.1. Classification (NCBI taxonomy): domain Eukaryota; kingdom Viridiplantae; phylum Streptophyta; class Magnoliopsida; order Solanales; family Solanaceae; genus Solanum; species Solanum sitiens. Next base: position 105,462 of record JABWTJ010000977.1, read on the forward strand.
AGTACATTGTTATCTATTGTAGTCTTCATTCTTTTTTTTGTTTTCCAGCTATATTACACACTCATACATTCAATGTACTGATGTCATTTGACCTTCATCCTTTTATGATGCAAATATAAGGGTTCAAGATTATCAACTGACACTTCGTTTAGATCACTCTACTCTCCGATTAGCTTTGGTGAGCCACCTTGTATAACAGATGACTTCACAATTACTTTTCATTTAGTAGTTTTGAGGTGTGGTGGGTCTTGTCCTGACATCTTTTCTTAAATAGACAGTTTTGGAGAGTCTTTCAGTTTTCAGATATTTTATTTAAACTTATGTTTCATACTAAGTATATTGGGAAAATGCATAACTACCTCCAACCTATGTCCATAATCTCAGAGACACACTTATACTATACGAAAGTCCTATTACCTTCCAAACTAATTTTATAAATAATTTTCTACCCCTTTTCGGCCTACGTGGCACTATCATTTTTAACATTTCTTTCAATTTGATGTTTATGTATGCTCAAGTTAGTCTTTCGCTTGTAGTGATGGTTCATTTCTTTCAATTTTCTTTAATTTATAGAACATGATTTTTATAATTTCTTTTATTGTTCTATGATTGAATATAGTAATTCTGCATGAGACATCTTGTAATGATCCATTTGGTCATTTAGAGTACTATAGCTTTTTATATCATAAAATACTTTCCGATTGCTTCTAAATGGATATTTTGGGACTATTTGTGACTGCAATTATGAAATTAGTGGGGTAATTTTATTATTAATTTAGTTGGTGGATAAAGGAGGAGAAATTAAAATTAGTAGGGGGTCATTTTTACCTCTTTTATAATTGGTATTTAAATAATTAGGGTTTACTAATAATTGAGTGATTAATTAAAAAAAGGGGGGCTCAAAGGTTAGGAACAAAAGGCAATGGAGAATGGACGATTCAGGTAATGATTTTGGTTTTTAAGAAAAGGAAATTTGGCTTAAAATTGAATGCACTTATATTTCTTCTTGAAGATTGAATCAATTGTTATTAATAGTTAGAGTGATTAATGTGATTCGCTGGTAGATAGATATATCACTACCTATATGACTCATATCTGTCAAAATTTTAGTTTCTAAGAAACACAATAACATATTATTAAATGTGAGTTTGAAAGCAATTTGGTTTAAATTACTATAATTTAATTATCAACTTATTTGGGTTATGTTAACAGTACTATGGGTTGAAGGAAAAATGATTTCCTTGATTAAATTGTGCAGTTCCAATAAATGTAGTGATGTGTGATCCCTTACGGATTTGAGGAATAGTTTTCTTTGATAATAATTACTTAATAATAATTAAATGTTCGGAGGCATTAAGGATAAAGGAAAAGCATTGGAGAAGTAGTTGCTTGACTTCGATTCTTCGGTGGAGGTAGGTTATGGTTTATGCTATTTGATAGTAAACCCTTAATAGTGATTGATATGTATTTAATGATACTTTGAAGTTTTCTATGTACTTGATTGTGTGGTTGTGTGGCTTGGTTGTGTGGTTTGTGATTGGTCTGAAATCTTGAGACCCTGGAATTTATATTCTTGAACCCTCTTTAACAAAGTGATGCCTTGAATACAGAAGGTTTGATGAAATAATATCAATGAATTGAAAGTGGTGATAGTAAATGATAAATTAATAGTATAATTGGATCGGAGTGTCACGTTCCGACACAGTATAATTGGATCGGAGTGTCACATTTCGACACGATATTTTTGGATCGGAGTGTCACGTTCTGACACGGTATTCTTGGATCGGGGTGTCACGTTCTGACACGGTATAATTGGATCGGAGTGTCACGTCCGACACGATAATATTAAAGGAAAACATATTGAATTAACGGAATGTAATCAATCTCAAAGAACTCAATTCCCGAAATGGTTTGGTTTGATGCATGAGTCCTCATGGATGATCTTGATATTGTTGACTTATTACATACTTACTTTAGTGTTGTTGACAGTGGTTCATGTTGTTTGTTGCTTATCACCTGTTAAGTTTTATAGTTGAGTTCATACTATTATTCATTGTATATTAGTTTCTATTTTGGGTTGGCCGATGATACCTACTCAGTACATGTTGCCCCATACTGAGCTCTACTTGTGTTTTTCTTTGTTTTCCTTTTATGGAGTGCAACGAGTGTACCAATGACTTCGAATTTCCCTCAGCTCTAGACAGTCTCCAGCATATCAGGTTCAAGGGTGAGTTATTTATTCAAGCTTGTATTGGATTCTCTCGGTCATGACATAATGTCCTATGTTTTCGGACACATGCCATTTTATCATTTTATTTTGGCGTATTTGATACTCTTAGACTTAATATATGGAGAGTTATATGTCCTTGATGTGATGGCTTTCAGGTTTTGGGAAATGATACTTTAATTAGTTTAGGAGCTTCCGCATTATTTTTGTTTTTCGTTGTTGAATTATTTGCATATATTGGGGTTTGGATTCCTTGGTTCGTCCACTTGGGAGGTTAAGTGTGGGTGCCACTCACGACTCGTTTTGGATCGTGACAAACTTGGTATCAGAGCGTTAGGCTCAATGATCTCATCACACAAGGACATGTCTAGTAGAGTCTTGCAGAACGGTATAGGGACACCTTTACTTTTCTTCGAGAGGCTATAAGACTTTAGGAAATCTTCAATTCTTCTTTCTTTCATGCTACTACTTGAATTTAATTGGTATCTAGGTGATACAAATTGGTATTTGGACTTCTTCACTCTATTTCGCATATGATTAGTACTACAGCAGAAATATCATTACTTTGAAAAATATAGTTAGTAAACTTTTTCACAACATGTATGGGTTGTTTAGTGAATGATAAAATTAGGTTGCGTCAATTGAGGTTAGAATCTTTACAATGATTTCATGGATTGATTGTATATTCAGGAGGATCATGATAAGACTACTATAATAGTACCAATGCTCACTTGAATAGATATATGAAGTGTATTACTTTTATTATCGACCTGATCTAAGAAAGAACGCAAATTGTTTGGGCTAAAAACATAACATATTTGGTAATGTTTTGCAGATATTCAGTAGGTAAAAATGTGTGGTCTATCTGGGTATGATCTTCTTGATAAGTATGATGTGTTCTAGTGATGGAATTAATAACCTTTCTCGGTACGTTACTAGTGTTATTTGGAAACAAATATATCAATTATCAAGTGTGAAATCTAACTACTTAAATAATTATTAGTGGTATGTCATGTTTAGATAATGATATTCGATGTTGTTTTCACATTTGTGAAATCAACTAGTTTATTACTAAGTACGCTTGGGTTGAGCATTATTTGCAACAAAGATTTTAGTGGTGGATAAATCTTAGTGCATTTTGGTTGTAAAGTTTATCTTGAGGATTCTAAATGAAGGATGATGATTTTATCTTAAACTTCAAAGAGTAGATTGATACTAGAATGACAAACTTATAAGGAAAGAAAGCCCCGATGAGTATATTTGGGTGAAGTAGATTGAGTATTTTAGTAAGAAAATGCGTATAAAATTGGGTTAGTCCTTTAAATTTGATTGGTATATCTGAGTTTAAGGTGTCATGCTGAGGAAAAGGTTCACTTCATGAAGATGAAAAGGGCTAACTGAGCATGATGGTAAAAAGAGTTTGTGATTGGGAAGAAACTATATAATCAGGAAGTGTTGGTTAAATGAATTTTGTATGGTAATAAAGACTGACGAGTATCTAATGTTGTGATTTTCTACTTTTGGTGAGTAATGTGGTTGTATGACAAGTGTTAGGAGACGTTGGGGAACCGCTTGAGTAGAATTTAAAGGAACTAGAGTCAAAATTAAAATAAAATAAATGGGATGAGTGTAGCCCTCAAATAGAGGTGAGGGCAATAATATTTCTCCGATTGCAAGGGCTAAAGAGGTATCTTCAGTAGGTTGAGAATTGATTTCAAAGACGTGTGGTGTCATATATTTTACGATGGCTATGGTAATAGTGTCACGGGTTTATCAGATTGATAAAAATTATAGAATATGACTTAAGAAAGGAATGTGTATACATTGAGCTCGAGTGTGATGATAATTTCTCTTGTGTTTTTTAGTTTGTTAATGACTACATTTGGATTTTTAGTGAAGGATATGACAAGATTGATGAAGAGGTGATCGATGATAAGTTAAGATACATTACTTCATAAAAATCTTCAAGGTATGAGCTATGTTGATAGAAAAGGGGATTGAGTTATAGATTTACAATTTAAGTTTTTCATTAAGTCTTCATTATTGGTGGTATGTTTATCAAGGTATGGATTGGTTAGGTAAGAAATGATTGATCAGATTTAGTATGGAGCATTTGGAAGGACTTGTGCATAATTAGAGTAAAGAAATTGGTAACTTTTGATTGTTAAAGGGATTCCCGTAATGTTTTGATTTAAATACTAAGGTAATAATGTCAAGGATTTTTTTTACCAAAGAATAATATTGATAAGCGATTCAGCAAAAAGGAACGAGAGCTGGATATGATGAAGGGTGAGATATTTAGAATTTTGCGCCATGAGAAGAATTTGAAAACAATTAAGGAAGAAGACCTCTCGTATGAATCCTTGGGGTAAAGTTGAAGGTTGTATTGATTATATTTTTATAATTTTATTTTCTATAAGTTTTGATATGACTATGAGATGTGAACTAGTTCAGTACAGACTTACTAGGAATTTATCATCGACTTTTATAAAAATTGAGTTTTGATATGGGTGACAAACAGTGAGGTATGGAAAATTTAGAATGTTAAGTGGGGTTAGATTGTTTAGATTAAGATAGATGAGTTAAGAATGATGCACGAGGTCAGATATAATTTTACATGGTTATTAAAGATTTAGAGTTGAATTAATACTACTCTATTGATGGGACTACATAGAAGGTTATGATGTGTTACATAGATATTTGATGGTGAATAGATGTTACGAGCTTATAGTATACACAATAATTTGAGTGATCAAGAATTTCCCTAAGTGTTGGCATGAGGTATATGATTGGTTAGAATGACAGCTAAAGCATAATATGGGAAAGTGGTGTGAAATTGACTTGGGTGTGATTAAATAGTTTTATCTCGATGGAAAGGTACTATCAAATTTGAATTTAGTTCTATTAGTCTTGTTTGGGACTCATATTTGTCATGAAATGCTTGAATAGAAATAAAGATAGCCATGGTCTGAACATGTATTGATAAGAATACTTTGGTACTAATGATGGTTGATACCAATCTGGGGTTTGGAGAGAATATTTAAAGAGAAAAGAGTTGCTTGTAAAGGATGATCTTATTATGAGGGAAAACCCACTATTTATACAAGAAAAACTTACTATTCTGGCCAAGTGGCCGACACTACTTTACTACTTTACCAACACTACTTTATTCATACTTTACACATGGCCTTTGCCGACACTAGAAAACAAAAAACTTTTACATAATGACTCTTACTATTTATACATGACCCTTACTATTCACAAATGACCTTTCATGAACGATCTTTACTGTTCATGAATGACTCTTATTACACTAGAAAACAAACAACTTTTACATAATGACTCTTACTATTTAATTCAATCTTTACTTTTATCTTATGCTTTTCCCATTCTTGTAATGGATTTTCACTATATAGTAATTCTAATTGTTCGTTAATTATTTTAACCTTATCTATTGTAAATATGATAATTTCTAATTGTTTTATTTGGTTTTTACTTATATTTTCCATTTCCTAGTTTATTTTTTCACTTCCTTTTATCCATTCTATGGGTTTTCTTTGTTTATTATTTACTCTTTTTGCTCTTATTTTATTTCCGCATGGTGTAGTAAACTACCAATGTGTTTTTGTTATAATATGTGGGTAAAATCTTTCTAAAAATGGCATTCCTAATAAAATATCTTTTGTTGTAAATTCAAAATTGTACATTTCTTCTATTGTTAATATTTTATCCCATATTTGTATTTTTATATTTTTTGCTTTATATGTAATCATACAACCTTCATTATTAAAGTTCAGTTATTGGTCTAGGCGTCCATTTTTTATTTTGTCTACTATTCCATATTATATTTGTTCTATCTGATCTTTCATAATTGTCTGTATAATAGGTTGGTGCTGTCTGTCTGGGATTACTTCTACGAATATTATCCGAAGTTTTAACTATTGATGTGCTAGGTTGATTTATATCTCCTGTATTTATTTCTAATTTTTTCAGCTTATTTACTTGTTCTAGAATTTCTGTGTATGTTTCACTTATATCACTTATTTCTGATTTTTGATCATTCATTGTATCTGATTCATTCATTTCATTTATTTCATCTATTTCAAGATTTTCATTTAATATTTGTTTCATTTATTTATTTCATTGGTTAATTCAAATTCTTTTTCTTTTTCTTTTTCTATTTGTTTCTCTTTTTGTTTAGTTTCATATAATATTTTTAGCTTAGCTAATTCTTTTTCTAATTCACTTATTTTTGTATTTTTTAATTCTTCTAAATGTTGTACTTCCTGCTTTGCTTGTATTTTTATTTTTTCAATCTCTTTTGATTTATCTATTTCTTCGTTTTCCTTTGTTATTCTTATCATAGCTGTTAAACTATCTTCTAATTTTGCTGTTTCTTTTTCTAACATCAAATACAAGTTATTTCCTATTTTTTATATCGTCTTCCTAAATTTGAAAATATTATTTTTATTACTAATCCATCTTGATTTTCATATGTTTTTTCGTCTACTGCAAATATTTTTGTCCCCTACATGTTAGGCATTTTAATATTGTATTATGAGTTCAAATTACATGCACTACAACATATCAATTTCCTTATGTGTCTGGAGAATATATTTATAAAAACTCATGTCGAAATAATTATTTGAAAAAATAAAGTTGCAAACAATATATGCGAATAAAATGACTCAAATGCGAAATGATTTATTTTTTTTATAATGAAGGATCTTGATCATGCTATATAAAGGAAATGTTTATGTCTCCTAGTCTTATTTCAAATTTCGTCATCTGGATATTCTTAGACAAATATTCAATCATCTTATTTTTTGTTTATGTGGTTTCCGAACCAACTTTCGTCTATCAAGACTAGGACAAATGAGAAGAATCACTTAGAGTCTGTTTGGAAAGTCACTTGGTAATTGGAATTAGTGTAATTACTAGGGTAGTAAATACCAGCATAGTAATTACACAGTCTAGTAATTACACTGGTCTGCTTGGTTGCCGTAGTGTAATTACAATGTAATTTCACATATCATACTTGGATGTCACAGTGTAATTACACATGTTCTGTTTGGATGCACAATTGCAATCATAATATTATATTATATTTAAATATAAATTAATTCTTTAAAGGATTTATTAGACAAATAAGAAACTATATAACTAGTATTAAATTAAATGTTTAAGATATAATTTTTTTCAAAAATATATTAATTGATAAACATATGTTCTTAACTAATATTATGAAAACAATAATTGATTTATATTATTTTCAAATTAAAATATTTCAATTGAATTGGTCATAAAAACTAAAATTATGAAGTATCCACTAACACCGTGAAATGCATGTTTGATAAAAAAACTAATATATAAATAAAATGTCATATATTATTAAATGTTTGACAAAAAGATAATCTATCAAGTCTAATTAAAAATAACTTGCAATGTGAATTTAATATTACTAAAACAAATGATACTGAAAATATAACATAAGTTATAAATTCAAGGCAAAAAATTCAACAGAATACTCTTATCGCAAATTTCAACATAGCATACATAACTATGATTTATTTATTTAAAAAAAGCATAAGTCTATAACCTTACATAACAATAAATTCTATTTTAATTTAAAAATTAGAATACTAATAAAATTATACTAATGAGAAATAAGCATGGCATAAAATAGATAATACGAAAAATTGCATAGAATCTCATGAAGTAAGGTTGAGAACGAGAAGAAAATAAAATTTAATTATATGAAATAAAAAATAAACTTTTAGAAATTTTTAGAACAATAAAAATTAAAAAATAGGTTAAAATAATAGAAGTAAAAAATTAAAACAAAAAAATAAAAAATAGAAATAAAAAAAAAGTAATTAGCTAGTAATTACACCATGTAATTACCAGGAATTGATGGTTGTGAATTGGAGAGTGTGATTATTCCCTGCCAGTTACACCAATTACCTGCTAACCAAGTAATTACTTGTCCGAATAGGACATACAATGTAATTACACCCAATTACACCAAATCCAGTTACCAAGGTGTCCTTTCAAACATGCCCTTAGTATTTTTTGGCTCCACTGAAATTTGAATCCGAGACTTCGGGACTCTCAACTACTTTATTAACCATTATGTCACACTCTTGAGAGCATAATGTGACAAGTTTATAAATGTGCAATATTTATCGACAGTAAATTAATGAGGGAATATATAATTGCTATTACTAAAAGTCAATTTATAACCTATTTGGATAAATATTTTTAAAAGAATACCTTATTTCAAATTAGTTTAGTTTAAAAGTGCTTTGCTAAATTTTTTTTTTGTGATAAATAATTTGTATTTTATCAATAAATTTTAAGAACACTTTTGAATATCAATCAATATTTGATCAAACTTTTTAAAAGTACTTTAAAATGTAATTTTTTCAAATACTAATGTGATACTCTTCAACAATATTAAATCAATTATTGAAGCAATTTAATTGCTAATGAACTTGAGTTTTTCTATTGATAATTAGTGAGACACTCCTGTTTTAATTTTTTTGTATGTCTTATTCTGATTTGATCTAACTTTATAAAAATAAAGAAGACTTTTGAAATTTGTGATCCTAAACTAAATATATGTAGAATTTACTAAAATATTTTTTCATCTTGTGGTCTTAAATACGTCACGTGAAAAGTTAGAATTAAAGATTCTTCAATAAAGAAAAAATGCATTTATTTTTAAATAGACTAAAAATTAAAATAAGACAAACAAATTTAAACGAATAGAGTAGTTTATTCTATTTTTGTTATATTCCTACTTCTTTGAGATGATAAGAAACAAGAGAATGCGAGTTGTCGGCAGAGGCGGAGCTAAATTTTTTGATAAGAGGGTTGAAAATTGGAAGAAATAGACAAACGAAATAGCCGAAGGGGGTTCGACATGTACTATATATATTTAAAAAATTATTTTAGCCATATAAAAATAATATAATTTTTCGCTGAAGTAGGTTCGGATATACCCCTAAATATATGGTGGCTCCGCCACTGTTTGCCGGTCATTTTCATTTTTGACAATTTCTATAGGGATGACAATGGGGAGGGTGCTGGGCGGGTTAATTCAAACTCACAAATTCTCAATCCGCCCTACCCCACCCTGTATTGCATTCTATTCTATTCTCAATCGACCCCACCCCGTATAAATTCGCTCTACCCTTATAACACCCCAGAAATTTTTTGAGGTAAGAGTCGAACCATTCTTCGTTGAGAGTAAAACTTTACTGAGGAATTGAAATTTTCTTAAGTGTTAAGGTCGCTTGATGTAGCACCTTGAGTTCCAAAAATAACTAAAGAGAAGTCATTCCTAGGTTCTTCTGAGTTTTGGGTCAACTTCAAACAACCTTAACTTTTAGCACATGATGATTTAGAAGACCCATAAGATATCAAATGAAAGGTTTTGGAATCCTCTTTCCAGTGTCATTGAGTTTGCTAATTTTTGAGATTGTATGAGGGAGATATGTCCATTTGAAGTCAGGTTGTCCAAATAAGGTAAATTACCTAAAAGTATGAAGGGTATTTTGGTCTTTTTCTTACCCAATATAAACTTAGGGGTAGTTTGGTAGGATGCATTAGAAGAAATAGTTTATGTATTATGTAATCTATTATTTAGTACTATGTTTGGTAGGAACTTGGGCCTATGTTATACCTCCTACATGGTATTATTGATGTATTACTAATACCTTCGATTTGGAGGTATTAGTAATACATAAGATATAATACCATGGGATAAGTCTATGTAAAGACAATAATATACCTCAAAGCACTTTAATTATTTTAGAGAAAATACATAAAATCCCCTGACAGCAAAACTTACTTTAGTACATTAACTTTACGGGTAATTATTTACCCCCCCCCCCTCCCTAATCTCTTTTCAAGTGAATTTAATATCACCATAAGATTATAATACCACTCTCACATTGGTAAGTGTATTGCCTAGGCACCAAGTCATTGAAACGTCAGGGCCACATCATTGCCACATCAATGCGACATAGAACATTATTTAATTTTTTTTGTTTCTTTTTAGTTATTCACAAATTTAGTAAGATTTTTTTTTTTTTTAAAAAAAAAATCAGTGCCTGTTCTCTAACTGTCACAATCCCCATTAGTAAAAAAATAACTCAGTCACAATTGCAATTGACCAAACTCAGTCACATTAATCCATGATCTCAAAGCTACAATCTCACAAAAACATTCTGTAACACCCCAGAAATGTTTTTGAACTAAGACTCGAACCCTTCATCGTAGTGAATGAGAATTTACCAAGGTATTTAAAATTTCTTAAGTATTAAGGTGAGTTCACTAGATTTATCACCAAGAGTTCCAAAAAGAATTAAATTGGAAATAGGAAAAATCTGAAAATTTGCAAGTTAAGTTAAGTATGAGTTTTGGGTCAACCTTAAACGACCATAACTCCCAGCACAAGATGAGTTAGGTGTGCTACAAGATACCATTGGAAAGATCTTTGAATTATCTTTTCAAAGCCGCTGATTTTGCTAATTTTGCGAGTTCGGATGAGTGAGATATGACCTTTTGAAATTAGGCTGTCCAGTTAAGGAAAGTTAGCCGAAAATAGTGAGGGGTATTTTGGTCCTTACCTAATCAGATTTAACTCATTTTTAGTCATATTTTAAGGGTCTAATCCTTTTAGATTTAGTTTTATAATCCTAATAAACACCTAGGGTTTTAGTTGAGAGTTCAAGAAGAGGCAAGAAAAGAAAAGAGGAGAAAAGAGGAGAAAAGAGGAAAGGACGAAGGTGTTCGTCGACATTCTTGAGTCTAGTTGCGGATTTTCGCCATGGTTCTAATCCCTAAGAGGTATGTAATCTTCCATAGTGTTGGTTTAGTTCTCCCACAAACCAATCATGTATTGTTTCAGTGAAATTTCATGCTTAAAGTTTAAAGATTAGAGTTCTTGATGAGTTCTTGAAAGGTGTTCGTAAAGTTCATTCCAAATCTTGTTGTGTTGGAGTTTTGATGATTTCTTGAGATAAAATTGAGTAATTTTAGTGTTGTTTCCAGTAGATTAGAGTGCAATTAATTTAAGTAATCGAATCCAATTGATTGGGGAAGAAATCGTTTGAAGTTAGGCGATTTAGGGTGAGAAAACGAGCAAAAGTGCTCGAAAGAATTTTCTGGGTTGGGGCCTAGCGCGGCGCGCATGCCAGAGCGCCCCAAACCCATATATGTCCATCAGGGGTTGGTGCCCCGTGCCACCCATAGCCCCAGGGTCGTCTGCCCAGTCCAGTTTGCCTCCGGTTGCTCCGTTTTAGTTCGCTTAAAGTGCACCTTCACTCTTTTTCGATTCTAACTAATGTAAGCTACTTCTACAAAACTAAAAATCTGTACTTATATGATCATAACCTTGAATTCATAATTCAAATTCAAGGTAGAGTTGAGAGTTAAGTTTTGAGAATTCTTTCGACCATACTAAGAATGTCCCTTTGAGACCTTTTGAGGAGTCTTCCACAACTTCTAGTTACCTATTTTCAAGATTCAAGCAAGTGAATATAAGAGTGAAGAATATGTATTCATGAGTCAAAAGTATAACCTAAATCCTCCATGTCATGAACCAAAACTCTTGAATTCATAATTCACATTCAAGAGAGAGTTAAGAGTAGAGTTCAAGAAAGTCTTTAAGTTAAATTGTGAATTCTTTGAGATCCATTATTGATTTGAACTAAAGTTTTGATGAAGTAAATAAAAGAATGAGAGAGTCATATACATGAGTTCCATCTAGTTACTTATACCTTCGAGTTGAGTTATTCATGCCGATAACTTCCGCATGAATTCCATAAATTGAGTATCGTTAAGAGGAGTAGTATCTCCAAGTTCTATGTCTTGAGTATTGAGTTCCATATTCCTATTTTGAGTTAAGAAGTACCTATTAGTTCTCGAGTTGAGTAGTTCATGCTCATAATTCCTCATGAACCCTCCAAGTTGAAAAATCATGACATCATCCATAAACATGAGACCATGATCCTTGAATCCATAATCCAATTCGAGGAAAGCTAAGATCAAAGTCAAAGAAGTTAAGAGTCAGTTTCAAAGTTAAGAAGAAAGTCAAAGTGAGTTCTTATAGTTCTTAAACAATCATTTTAACTTTGATTTAAGGCTCAAGTTACAAGTCGAGCAAAGAGAAAAGAGTTGAGTTAAATTCTCAAAAGTTATAAGGTACCTAAGTATTCCCTAGGAGTTAAAGTTTCAAGTTAAGTAAAGAGCAAGAGTTCATTTCTCTAAAAGTTATAAAGGGACTAAGTATTTCCCTAAAGGTTGATAAATGTTTTACATTTAAGTAAAAAGGAAACTAAGAATTTTCAAAAGACTTTTGAACTAAAGAGGGGAACATTCATTTCCAAAAGGAGCTTTAAAAGCTAAAGGGTTCAGTAAATTATCTCAACCCAAAGGAAGAAAGTTTTTATTGAAAGTATGAACTAAAGTATGTTTTGGGAGTAGTATTGAGCACCGATCTGGTAATGAGAGTTCAGATATCTCAAGTCCCCATGTAAACCATGTAGCCTTCATGGGTATTAACGTGTCATACTTTTTAAATAATCACATAAGTTTAGCTAGTGGATCCACTAGGTAGAGGATGTTCTATGCGACAACAAAGTGTAGGACAGTTCTGGCAGCACGGGCAAGACGATGTATCACCACTTAGGCTCATAGTGGTGGTTGTCGGTTAAAGAAACTCCTACAATATTAATTACATGGTTCCTCAAGGGGTTCTGCTTAGTATGAATGGGGGTATGAGACTTCATTCATGCATTCCACAAGTAGACCTTGACAGGGAGCATGATATGTTTTTATAATATTATTATCTTGAGTTAACATTATGTTTTTAAACAACTTTTGTTTATATTGCACTTGTTTTAAACTGCTTTATATCGAAATGAGTTCATTTAAGTATCAAAAGTTAAGTATATTGAGTTGAGTATCCATAGTTGAGTATCTTATCTTAGAGTTCAGTATTTAATCTCTGAGTTGAGTATCTTATTCTTGAGTATTCCTTGAGTTTCAAGTTTGAGAAGAGGTAAGTATGTTTCCATCTTTATTCAATTATAAAACTTATTTTATGTTTTAGAATTCCCCTTACATGCTCGTACATTCCATGTACTGAGCCATTTGGCCTGCATCTTTTGATGATGCAGACACAGGTATTCAAGATCATCAACAAGAGCTTTGTTGATACATTCCAGAGTTCGAGTTAGCCATGGTGAGCCTCCTTTATTCAGGAGGATTTCATATACTTTTCAGTTTAGTTAGGAGGTCGTGGGTCTTGTCCCGACTTCCATCTTTATCTGTTAGAGGCTTCATTAGATAGTCAGTTTAATTAAGGAGTCTGTATTTTTCATTTATTTTATTAAATGTTTTAAATACTAAAGTTGTCTATTTTATGGGTAGTTGAATATATTATTTTGTTCAAAGTTGTTCATTTGAGTTAAAGCTTCTAAAGTGAGTTTATGAATTTTATTTCACTTTTTAAGTTTTGTATGCTTAAGTTAGTCTTCCGCTTGTAGTCAGCCAGGATGAGGGTTCGCTTGGGGACCAACAATTGTTCTTGAGTGCCGACCACGTCGAGGGTGTAGGCTCGGGTCGTGACACATTCAATTTTGAAGAAATTATCAAAAAAAAAATAATGAATGAAAATTTAATTTGAGATGAAGAAATTGTAGATTTTTCATTTACAAAAGCTTCAAGTTCATCACATTCAAACTCTGCCATAAATAATAATTTAGAAGCAAAAATAAATTTGTAATGACCCGCGAGGTTATTTATGGAAAATTTGAATTATTCGTATAACTTGAGTTAATTTATTTATGAGTAATTGTAGATAATAGAATTAATAGATAGTTAGTGGGCTAAAGTGATCATTTATTTAAGAACCTATACTATTAGGGGAAAATATAAGCTAGTGTTTTTGGTCAGTTTAATAAACAATTAATTTAGAAAAGAAGGAGAGGCAGAAACCTTACCTGAGCGACGCACAAGAGAGGAAAGGGAAAGGAATTCGATCTCCAGGTAACAATTAATTGAGAAATTTATCGCAATTATTTTTTCGAATTGACTCTATGTCAAATTGAAATTTTGTATGAATTGAGAATTTGATTTAACGGAGTAGTTAAGGTTTTGTTCTGGTTTAGTGTGTCCTTCGTGGGATTTTGGGACTACTGGAGGCACCATTATTTTATTATTATTATTATATATAATTAGTATAGTGATAGTGCTAATAAAGTGGGGGTTACAAGGGTGATTTGTGGTGCTGTGCATCTTTCTGAAGGGTTTGGGAAAATATGATACAAAGAAAAAAAAAAGAAAAAAAAAATCAGTGTTGTGGCTATTAGTATTATTATATATTCTTAGGTTATTAATTGTTGTGTGGGTCCCTGAAAAATTATTGTAACTAGTTGTTTTTATTAGAGTATTTCAATGTGTAATGGTTGTTGTACATGTGTGGATGGAAAATAGGTATTTGGAAAAGTGTATTCAGGGGGTATGAGTGAACTGTTGGGAACGGAGGTTGTGCTCCTTCCGTGAGTAATCGGTAATTTGGATTAATATTCACATTCTGAGTTAAGTGTTGGTACATGGGATAGGTAATTAAATATTAGATTTATCGTATCATATAAATACCATTTGGAATATGATACTTGAAATATTAATTGACGTCAATACTTACAAACTTGATTATAAAGTTGGTTGAATTTTTAGGTCAAGGTTAAACACATAATAATGTGGGTGTTGTTAGTTCCGAAACCTTATTAAGAATATATATACTTGAATAGGTTGCATCAATTCAGAAGCTCAACGAAAAGGGAAGGCTCAAGTCATAGAGTGATTATTCGATTGGCTAAGGCAAGTGGATTTCTAAACCCTTGTTAAGCGTATGAAATTCGTGTATTTCTTTGTGTGGTGTTGAGAATAATTTGGAGACTTGTTGCTTATTTGTTGGTGTTGTATTCCTTGTTGTAAATTGTGTTTTGTTATCAAAATGGTCATCACCTCATTTTTCATTTGAGCATGTCATTTGCATTGTATATGAGACATGGTTGTGATAAGAGTTAAGTGATAAGAGGATGTACCATTTCGAGAGACGTATCGTGCGCCGTGACGGTTACTATTATCGAGGGTCGTATCGTACGCCGCAACAGATGTATGGACAGATATGTCCCCCATGGGTCCCAGACTGAGAAACCGCGGGTTTGTATCGTTAGGGAAGACAAGCATCACTATATTTGACATTGCATATCCTGGCATTACACGTTTATTATTGATGAACTTGAACACGTGTTTTGCTGATCTTGTGAGTGTTTCTGTGAAACTTGTGACTGTTGAATATTGAGTTGTTATTGAGAATGTGTAAACTGATAGAGTGTGGTTATTGAGTTGTGTGTTTGGTAAACTGTGAACTGTTAGGCTGTAGCGTGGAGGTTTAGATATGGTATAAGGAGTACCCGTATTTCGTTCACTTAACTTGTGTTTAGAGGTTTGCTTGTTGGGTACCGCGTGGTTTGGTACTCACCACTTGCTTCTACAAATTTTTGTAGGTTACAAGCCCGGATCTTCGTGATACCTCTCATTCTATTTGTTTTCGAGGCATCTTGTGGAGGATTGTGAAGTAGCTGCTTGTCATCTCAGCGAACTTTCCTACTCCAGTTTATGACTTTGTTTTTACTTGAAAGACAACTTCATTTTTGACTTCTATTTTATTTCAATTCTAATATTTACATTAGAGGCTTGTGCACGTGACAACCTGTTTTGGGGATTGAATTAAGATGACTTGTTTTCATAATAGAAATTGTTGTTGGAATGTTGTTTACTTCCGCACTTTGTTAGATATTGGGTTTTAGGCTGACTTGTCTTGGTGGGATAAGACGAGTGCCATCACACCCATTTTTGGGTTGTGACAAAATGGTATCAAAGCCCAGGTTCATAGGTCTCACGTGTACACAAGCCGAGTCTACGTAGATTCTCAAGGATCAGTACGGAGACGTCTGTACTTATCTATGAGAGGCTATAAAGACTATTAGGAAACTTCTTTTTATTCATTCTTTCTCATCGTACGTAATTACCTTCTTTAGTACTGAGTTATTGTATACTCTTTTGACAGATGACGAGAACTAGAGCTAATGTTACTGGTGGTAGAGGGGAGGCACTTCCCGAGGTAGTTATTGAGGCCCCAGCTAGGGGTAGGTGTATAGCTCGAGATAGAGGTCGTGCTCGTGGTACAAAAGTAGCCAGAGGTCGTGGCCGTGGAGCAGCACCAGTGAGAGGTCTCTCCAAAGCCTCAGGTTGATGAAAGAGAGGACCAGGTTCCTCCAGAGCCTGTAGTCACACCTTTGCTTCAGGATACACTATTGAGGGTGTTAAGTGTGCTAGAGGGCTTTTCTCAGGGTGGTGGTGTGACCGCCACACCACATGACTCTCATACTAGAGAAGGGGCTCAGACCCAAGAGCAGCAACAAGCTCCAGTTGTTCAGGATGCGATGGGGCAGCTACCAGTGGATCCCGCAGTTCAGAATGATGTTGCACCAGCAGTTGGGGGTCAAGTTGCACCGGTGTTTGCTCTGACATAAGATGAGCAGCGTAGGTATTAGAGATTTTGAAAGATGGACCCACCTCAGTTTCAGGGTGGGAAGAGCGAGGACGCTCATGAGTTTTCGACTACATGCCGAGAGTTACTAGAGGTTATTGGATTAGCTGAGTCACATGGGGTTCGATATGCTACACTCCAGCTTCGTGGGCCAGCGAGAGATTGGTGGAGGACTTTTTCGGGGGGTTTGCCAGTTGGATCTCCTCCAGTGACTTGGGAGCAGTTTTCTAGTGCATTCCATGATTGTTTTATCCCTTGGAGCGTGATAGAGGAGAGTCGCTTGAGGTTTAAGAGTCTGAGACAGGATGGTTTATCGGTTACAGAGTATGAGGCGCGTTTTTGCCAGTTGTCTAGGCATGCGTTGGCCATTATTCCAGATAAGACAAAGAGGATCCGCAGATTTGTGAGGGGATTGACTTTCTCTATCAGGTCAGCTGTGTTTCGGGCATCTAGAGAAGGGGCTTCTTTCTAGTCCAATGTGAATGCCGCCAAAGAGGCAGAATTGATGGAGAGAGAGGAGTTTGGGGACCCTAAAAGGGCCCGTACGTCAGGTCAATTTCATGGCGCCTCATCTGAAGGTAGGGGATCACAAAGAGGGAGTGATTCTTTTTAGCTGCGGGAATCCATTCATGCATCTATGCCAACATCCGAGGGTGGTCAGACATCTAGGGGTTCTTATAGCCCGGGTCAGGGCTCGTACGGTTCACAGCAACGACCTACAAGGCGAGGTAATTATAGTGGGTTTTCAGGGTCCACACAGCAGTTCCCAGGTCAGAGATTTTGTTTTACTTGTGGAGATCCAGATCACGTGATGCGGCAGTGTACTTGTCAAAGGGGTCATGGTGGGCCTCGACCTAATTTTTCATTTCAGACTAGACCACCAGCACCACAGGGTAGAGGTCGTGGCAGAGTTCAGTCAGGTAGAGGTGATAGAGTTTCTAGTAGTAATGTTGCAGCTCAGCAGAGTAGGGGTAGAGGTACCACCCAGGCTGCAGGTGGACGAGGGGGCCACTGTTATGCTTTTCCAGAGATACCTGAAGCGGAGACCTCTGATGCTGTTATTACAGGTATCGTCCCAGTATGTCGTTGACCTGCGTCTGTATTGTTTGATCCAGGGTCTACATTCTCTTATGTGTCTACCTATTTTGCAGCTGAATTTGATATGATATGTGATAGCATGAGTGTACCTATTCGTGTTTCTACATCCGTGGGTAAGCCCTTAGTGTGGATCGAGTGTATCGATCCTGTCTTGTTTCTTTGGCTGGGTATGACACTTGGGTAGACCTAATCATTCTGGGGATGGTAGACTTTGATGTTATCTTGGGTATGAATTTGCTTTCTCCTTATCATGTTGTCCTTGATTGTAATGCTAAGACTGTGACTTTAGCGATGCCTGGTGTTCTGAGGGTTGAGTGGAATGGTGTTAGTGGTTCTTATCCTAGCAAGGTCATCTCTTTTATCCGTGCTCTGAGATTGGTGGAGAGAGGGTGTTTGTCTTACTTAGCTTTTATTCGGGATACTAGTGTTGAACCACCTTCCATGGACTATGTTCCCGTGGTTCAGGAGTTTCCCGATGTATTTCCTTTTGATCTTCCAGGTGTTCCTCCCGATAGGGATATTGATTTTGCTATTGATTTGGAGCTGGGCACTAAGCCTATTTCTATCCCTCCATATCGTATTGCTATCAGTTGCAGGATTTATTGAGTAAGGGTTTTATTCGCCCTAGTGTATCACCTTGGGGTGCCCCTGTATTGTTTGTGAAGAAGAAGGATGGGACTATGAGGATGTGTATTGATTACAGACAGTTGAACAAGGTAACGGTGAAGAATAAGTATCCTCTTTCGCGTATTGATGACTTATTTGATCAGCTACAGGGAGCATCATTGTTCTATAAGATTGAGTTGAGGTCTGGGTATCATCAGTTGAAGATTAGGGCATCAGATATCCCTAAGACAGCTTTTTGGACCCGGTATGGGCATTATGAGTTCCTAGTAATGTCCTTCGGATTGACTAATGCCCCTGCAGCATTCATGGAGTTGATAAATGGGGTGTTTCGGCCATACCTTGATTCTTTTGTGATTGTTTTCATCAATGACATCTTAGTTTACTCCAAAACTGAGGAGGACCATGTCCGACAATTGAGGATTGTACTTCAGAGGTTGAGAGAAGAGAAGTTGTATGCATAGTTCTCAAAGTGTGAATTCTGGCTTACTTCTGTGGCATTCTTGGGACAGGTGGTGTCCAAGGAGGGTATTAGAGTAGATCCGGTCAAGATTGAGGCAGTTAGAGGCTGGACGCGACCTACTTCACCTATTGAGATTCGGAGTTTTGTGGGATTGGCAGGATATTATCGACGATTTGTTTAGAGTTTCTCTACTATTGCAGCTCCATTGACTAGATTGACTCGACAATATATGGGTTTTCAGTGGTCTGATGAGTGTGAGGAGAGCTTTCAAAAGCTCAAGACTTTGTTGACTTCGGCTCCTGTGTTGACTCTACCTGAGGAGGGTATAGACTTTACTGTGTATTGTGATGCTTCAGGAGTTGGATTGGGGTGTGTTGATGCAGAAGTGGAAAGTGATTGCTTATGCTTCTAGGCAGTTGAAATCCCATGAGAAGAACTACCCTACTCATGATGTAGAGTTGGCGGCTGTGGTATTTGTACTTAAGTTATGGCGACATTATTTGTATGGAGTGCATTGTGAGATCTTCACTGATCATAGGAGTCTTCAGTATATTTTTAGTCAGAGAGATTTGAACTTGAGGCAGCGAAGATGGATTGAGTTACTAAAGGACTATGATGTGACCATTTTGTATCATTCGGGGAAGGCCAATGTTGTGGCCGATACTTTGAGTAGGAAGACTCCTAGCATGGGGAGTCTTGCATCACTTAGTATTGAGGAGAGACCATTGGCTAGGGATGTGCAAATGTTAGCAAACAGTCTTGTACGATTGCAGATTTCAGAGGAGAGTGATGGGATGATTGCTTTTATTGAGGCTCGATCTTCTTTAGTCGAGAAGATTCGTGCACACCAGTTTGATGATAAGAAGTTATGTCTCATTCGAGACAAACTATTGACAGGGAAAGCCAAGGAGGCTGTCTTGATTCTGATGGTATCTTGAGGATCGGAGGCAGGATTTGTGTGCCTAAGATGGGCGATTTGATTAGATTGATTCTTGAGGAGGCACATTGTTCTCGATATTCCATCCATCCGGGGGCGGCAAAGATGTATCATGATCTGAGTCAGCATTACTGGTGGTGTGGGATGAAGAGGGATATTTCAGACTTTGTTTCGAGGTATTTGACTTGCCAGCAGGTATAGTGTGAGCACCAGCGGCCCGGGGGTGTATCTCAGAGGATGCCTATTCCTACTTGGAAGTGGGAGAGGATTACTATGGACTTTGTTATGGGTTTGCCTACTACAGTGGGTGGTTATGACTCTATTTGGGTTGTTGTTGATAGGCTGACCAAGTCTGCCCATTTCATTCTGGTTCGGGTGAAGTATACGGCAGAGAAGTTAGCCGAACTATATATCAGTCAGATTGTGCGACTACGTGGAGTTCCAATTTCTATTATATCCGATCGAGGTTCGTTATTCACTTTCCATTTCTGGAAGGCATTACAGCATGGTCTAGGTACTCAGTTAGATATGAGTACCGCTTTTCACCCTCAGACAGATGGTCAGTCCGAGCGGACGATTCAGGTGTTGGAAGACATGCTTCGAGCGTGTATGATTGATTTCGGAGCTAGATGGGATTGACATTTACCTTTGGCGGAGTTTGCCTATAATAACAGTTATCACTCTAGTATCCAGATTGCCCCATTTAAGGCGTTGTCTGACAGACAGTGTAGATCTCCGATTGGTTGGTTTGATTCGGCGGAGATGGACTCTTTGGATACAAACTTGCTTAGAGATGCTATGGAGCAAGTCCGTATGATTCAGTATAGACTGTTGACAGCCCAAAGTCGATAGAAGAGTTATGCAGACCGGAGAGTTAGAGCCTTAGTGTTTATGAAGTGTGATCATGTTTGGCTTAGCACCCATGAAGGGTGTGATGAGGTTCGAAAAGAAGGGAAAGCTTAGCCCTAGATTCATTGGACCTTTTGAGATTTTGAGCCGAGTGGGAGAGGTGGCCTATAAGTTGGCCTTGCCACCTAGTTTGTTGGCAGTTCATCCTGTTTTCCATGTCTCTATGCTTCAGAAGTATATTCCGGATAAATCTCATGTAATTTCACTCGATTCTGTGGAGCTGGGTCCAGACTTGACATATGAGGAGGAGCCTATATCTATATTGGATAGACAAGTTCGGAGTCTTAGGACCAAGGAGATTGCTTCAGTGAAGGTGCAGTGGAAGCACCGATCTGTGGGAGAGGCAACTTGGGAGACAGAGTCTGACATGCGTGCCAAATACCCTCAGCTTTTTGAAGCTTCAGGTACCTTCTTTTACTTTATGTTCGAGGACGAACATGATTTTAAGTGGTGGATAATGTAATGACCCGCGAGGTTATTTATGGAAAATTTGAATTATTCGTATAACTTGAGTTAATTTATTTATGAGTAATTGTAGATAATAGAATTAATAGATAGTTAGTGGGCTAAAGTGATCATTTATTTAAGAACCTATACTATTAGGGGGGAAAATAAGCTAGTGTTTTTGGTCAGTTTAATAAACAATTAATTTAGAAAAGAAGGAGAGGCAGAAACCTTACGTGAGCGACGCACAAGAGAGGAAAGGGAAAGGAATTCGATCTCCATGTAACAATTAATTGAGAAATTTATCGCAATTGTTTTGTCGAATTGACTCTATGTCAAATTGAAATTTTGTATGAATCGAAAATTTGATTTAACGGAGTAGTTAATGTTTTATTCTAGTTTATTGTGTCCTTCGTGGGATTTTGGGACTACTGGAGGAACCATTATTTTATTATTATTATTATATATAATTAGTATAGTGATAGTGCTAATAAAGTGGGGGTTACAAGGGTGATTTGTGATGCTGTGCATCTTTCTGAAGGGTTTGGGAAAATATGATACAAAGAAAAAAAAACGAAGAACAAAAAAAATCAGTGTTGTGGCTATTAGTATTATTATATATTCTTAGGTTATTAATTGTTGTGTGGGTCCCTGAAAAATTATTGTAACTAGTTTTTTTTTTTAGAGTATTTCAATGTGTAATGGTTGTTGTACATGTGTGGATGTAAAATAGGTATTTGGAAGAGTGTATTCAGGGGGTACGAGTGAACTGTTGGGAACGGAGGTTGTGCTTCTTCCGTGAGTAATTGGTAATTTGGATTAAAATTCACATTCTGAGTTAAGTGTTGGTACATGGGATAGGTAATTGAATATTAGATTTATCGTATCATATAAATACCATTTGGAATATGATACTTGAAATATTAATTGACGTCAATACTTACAAACTTGATTATAAAGTTGGGTGAATTTTTAGGTCAAGGTTAAACACATAATAATGTGGGTGTTGTTAGTTCTGAAACCTTATTGTGAATATATATACTTGAATAGGTTGCATCAATTCGGAAGCTCAACGAAAAGGGAAGGCTCAAGTCATAGAGTGATTATTCAATTGGCTAAGGCAAGTGGATTTCTAAACCCTTGTTAAGCGTATGAAATTTGTGTATTTCTTTGTGTGGTGTCGAGAACGATTTGGAGACTTGTTGCTTATTTGTTGGTGTTGTATTCCTTGTTGTAAATTGTGTTTTGTTATCAAAATGGTCATCACCTCATTTTTCATTTGAGCATGTCATTTGCATTGTGTATGAGACATGGTTGTGATAAGAGTTAAGTGATAAGAGGATGTACCATTTCGAGAGACGTATCGTGCGCCGCGACAGTTACTATTATCGAGGGTCGTATCGTACGCCGCAAGAGATGCATGGACAGATATGTCCCCCATGGGTCCCAGACTGAGAGACAGCGGGTGTGTATCGTTAGGAAAGACATGCATAACTATATTTGACATTGCATCTCATGGCATTACACATTTATTATTGATGAACTTGAACACGTGTTTTGCTGATCTTGTGAGTGTTTCTCTGTGAAACTTGTGACTGTTGAATATTGAGTTGTTATTGAGAATGTGTAAACTGATAGAGTGTGGTTATTGAGTTGTGTGTTTGGTAAACTTTGAAATGTTGGGCTGTAGCGTGGAGGTTACGAGCCCGGATCTTCGTGATACCTTTCATTCTCTTTATTTTCGAGGCATCTTGTGGAGGATTGTGAGGTAGCTGCTTGTCATCTCAGCGAACTTTCCTACTCCAGTTTATGACTTTGTTTTTACTTGAAAGACAACTTCATTTTAGACTTCTATTTTATTTCAATTCTAATATTTACATTAGAGGCTTGTGCACGTGACAACCTGTTTTTGGGGATTGAATTAAGATGACTTGTTTTCATAATAGAAATTGTTGTTGGAATGTTATTTACTTCCGCACTTTGTTAGATATTGGTTTTTAGGCTGACTTGTCTTGGTGGGATAAGACGAGTGCCATCACACCCATTTTTGGGTCGTGGCAAAATTATTGACTTTTCTATTTTTTCTGTGTTCATCACACCCTTTTACTGATTAAAATAAAATGGTGGTGGGTGGGTGGGTGGGATGGAGGTGTTTCAAAGAAAGAGTAAGAAGCTGGAAAGTTCTACGAAGAAGAAAAAGTAAAACGCGAGGAGTGATGATTGAGGCGGCTAGAAGAGAAAGAAAAAGGATCGCGATAGGGTTCATAGAGGATATATAGGGTCAGAATGAGGGTTTCAAAAAAGGAAAAAGAGGTTTGGGGGGGGGGGGGGGGGTTCAAGAAAAAAAGAAATGTGCTGCAAGTGGGGTTGGCGGAATGGGTGGTGGGGTGTAAGCAAGATGAACGGGCTGGTGGTACTAAGAACTTGGGGGGGGGGGGGGGGTAAGGAAAATAGTGGAAAGAAAGATTATTAGGTGACATTTTTTGACTTTCCACGTCAGCGATTCGGGTGTATTCGAATTCACTTGAAAGATGTTAAGGGGGTATTTAAACACCCGTATAGTTTAAGTGTTAAAGTAGTTTTGCTGCCAAGTTTAGGGGGGGTATGTATTTTCCCATTATTTTATTTATTTTCTTGATTTTAAGATTTATGTTTATACTAGTAAATTTATTTAATTAGCTTACAAATTATTTAGAGAGAGTTGTTTGTTACTAAATAAATCCAATGCAAATCAGTACAAATTTGAAATGTGAGTTGTTTATTTGTACATGACATGTGTGATATTCATATATATATATATATACATATATATATATATATACATATATATATATGTATATATATATGTATATATATACATATATATATATGTATATATATATGTATATATATATGTATATATATATACATATATATATACATATATATATATGTATATATATATGTATATATATATGTATATATATATGTATATATATATATATATATATATATATATATATATATATATATATATATATATATATATATATATATATATATATATATATATATATATATATGTGTGTGTGTGTGTGTGTGTGTGTGTGTGTGTGTGTGTGTCATTGATATTATACATTGTATGTTGCTCTAAAATGATGACTGAATTGTGCATTTCGTATATGCGTTGACTATGTAATTACTTATGTATATTGTTCTTACTGGAGTGGTCGCGTGATCTGACCAGTACACTATGGTTGTGTACTGATAGTGCACTTGATCGTTTTTTAATTAAGCACAGGGCATCTTCATGCGGTTACTGACATACCTCAATTAGGAGATCACTAATCGAGACCGGATTCAAGGGTGATCCAATTCTTGCAGGCTTCCATGTATCCTCTATTGTTTATTTCATTACTTTCGGACTCAGGCTTTATAGTTAGACTTATTTGTTTTAGTTTCGGGGTTACAACCCTCTTTCTCAAACATGTTAGTAGAATTCTCGTACATTGACATTCAGTCTAGGGGTTGAATTTCCGCAATAGTTGTTTAGATATTCATTTAAGCTTTCATA
The DNA here is from genome assembly GCA_016801875.1 of Solanum sitiens. Classification (NCBI taxonomy): domain Eukaryota; kingdom Viridiplantae; phylum Streptophyta; class Magnoliopsida; order Solanales; family Solanaceae; genus Solanum; species Solanum sitiens. Next base: position 130,349 of record JABWTJ010000977.1, read on the forward strand.
ATTTATGGAAACTACATGTTATACTATCATTTAAACCTGCTTTCGTATCTTCAAATATTTAGTTTGTTGGAATTAATGCATTCACTTCACACCTTGATGTTTAGTATTTCAATATTGTCTCTTAGTTTCTCAAGAAGTCTTTTAGAATTTTGTAATATATGTATCTAGTAATTTGTGATACATGTATCTAGTTAATTGTGCAAGGCTTTTTATTTTTCTATTTTGAATAGTACAAATAGTGATATAGTTGATGATTGTAATCATCTCAAGTGGCCTTAAGTAACCTATAATAAACTTGAGCATTCTCTAAAGATACTATTTTCCTTCCATATTTCCTACAAGTTGGTATCAGAGCAGGTTTTCGTTCTTAATCTGGGGTTAGCTGAAGAAAAAATATATGGCATCCAAAACAAATGAAGGTGTTGATTTTTCAGCTGTTCTTACTCCATTTTTTTATGGAACTGATTTTCAATACTGGAAGATAAGAATAAGAACACATTTGATAGCTGAAGGTTTGTGGACTATTGTTGCAAATGGATTTGAAGAGCCAGACAACGATGGTCATCTTACAACAGCAGAGATGAAAAATCTTGAGGCTAAGTATCGTCAAGATGAAAAAGCCTTGAGCAAAATCCAAATGGGAGTCTCAAGAGCATATTTTGCAAAAATTTCTACTTGTGAGACTGCAAATGAAGCTTGGAATTCTCTGGAAACTGAGGTGTATGGTGACAAAAAAGTACGCACTATAAATCTTCAAACTCTTAGAAAAGAGTTACAAAATTTGAAGATGATAGAATCTGAAAAAAATTGATGAATATTGCACAAGAGTCATGAATATTGTTACTGAGAAATTCTAGTGATACAATTTCAGACCAACAAGTTGTGAAAAAGATTCTAATTAGTGTCACAGAAAAGTATGAGTACAATCTTGCTATCACTAAGGAGACGAAAGATCTTTCTAAACTTTCTATCAAAGATCTAGTCGGATCATTTCGCGCACACGAGAAGCGAAGATTTTTTCGTGAAGATCAACCCAAAGAGATGACTTTCCAGTCTAGAACAAATGATAATTCTCAAAATTTCTCAAAAAATCAACAAAAGAAGAATTACAATCCAAAAAAGAAGCAGGATCATGATGATTCTTCTAAGAAGGTTGAAGAAAAAGGTGTGAAAAGTACTAGTTTTTTTTTTTGTAAAATTTGCAGAAGGACTAATCACAATGCAGAAAATTGTTGGCACAAAGGCAAGCCCCAATGTATCTTTTGCAAAAAAATTGGCCACATTGAGAATGATTGTTGGCACAAGCAACAGGAGCAAACAAATTTCTGTAAAGAACAGGATGAAGAAATGGAAGAAAATCTTTTCTTTGCTTCTCAATGTGATCTTTTAGCAAAAAGCAATGAATGGTATATTGATAGTGGTTGTAGCAATCACATTACAGGCGATGAAAAAGTTTTACTCTCAATTAATAATAACATCACTACTAAAGTGAGAATGGGGAATGGAGCCTTAATTGAAGCAAAAGGTAAAGGTACAATTTCAATTAACATGAAAGGGAGCGGTAAGCAAAGTCATGATATTCTTTCTGTTCCTGACCTGAAAGAAAATTTGCTTACTGTTGGTGAACTCATGGAAAATGGTTATTCTATTGTGTTTAGAGATAATTATTGCAAGATTTATGATAAAATTCACCCAAATCAAGTCATTTTCAAAGTAGAGATGATAAAAAGAAAATTTTATTTACAATGCATTCAAAAATGAAGTTGTAGATGATTCATGGCTTTGGCACGAAAGATTTTGTCAGTTGAATTTTCATGGTTTGAAACTTCTCAAGCAAAAAGACATGGTGCAAGACCTTTCTGAGATACATACTAAGAATAAGGTAGATAGTACTACAATCATATCTTTAGATGTGTCAAAACAAGAAGAGGAAGAGGAAGAGGAAGATGTAAAAGGGCAACTCAATATATTTTTGATACCAAAAGGGTAACATTTTGTTACTTTTCCCAACGGTGTTAATTATAGGGTTTTAAAAGAAAGGCTAAAAAATTTATGAGCCTTACAAAGATAAAAAATTCATGAGTCTTGTAAGAATCATGTCTTTTTGAGCCATGTAAGATGCAAATCCACGTAATTTTTTTAAAGAAAAAATTAATATAAGAAAAGTTATTCTTCCTATGTTTATTTATTTATATTTAATTCCTAATGATTTGTCTAAATTTAGTAATAAATTCCGATATAATTATCTTGGATGGTGAAGCCGCGTATGCTAATTAAAAAATAACCAACTGAATATTTTTCGTCTAAAATTTATATTATATAAAAGTAAAATTTGAAGCTTTTGATTTTAGAATTTTAATTTTTTCATATAGAGTTTGATATATCTTAAAAAATTATTAAATATTTATAATAAATTTTCCCATATTAATATGTTTCAACTTATAGAATAGTCCTAGTAAGTAAGGAAAAAAGAAAAAAAAATGGATTTTTAAAAAAATGACGTGGATTTGTGCCTTACAAGGCTCATGAATTTTGAGTCTTACTTTTAAATCCCTAAAATTAACCCATTATGAAAAGTAACAAAATGTTGTCCTTTTGGTATCAAAATATATTGAGTTGCCCTTTTGGAAATTTCAAAAAAAATTGTTTTTGGTTCCGAACTCAAATAGCATAGCTTAGTGGATCCACTTAGTTGAGGAGTTCTATATCCCGACAAGGTATAGGACAATTTCGACAGCGTGGGTGAGACGTTGTATCATCATGTAGCTCATTGTGATGATTGTTGGTTAAATAATCTCCCATTAGAGTTAAATTGTATTTTTATATATCACTTATTATTTTGAGTTCAAAGATGAGAAAGTATTTTGTAATGTTTTAAATGATTTAACTCTTTTATTTCTTTACAGTCAGCTTTAGTACATTGTTATCTATTGCAGTCCTTTAATTCGTTTTATTTGTTATTCAACTATATTACACACTCATACATTCAATGTACTAATGTCATTTGACCTGCATCCTTTCATGATGCAGATATAGGTTTTCATGATTATCAACAAGCACTTCGTTGAGATTACTCTACACTCCAGTTAGCTTTGGTGAGCCAGCTTGTATTTCAGTCTCTAGAGGAATTCAAATTACTTTTCATTTAGTAGTTTTGAGGTGTCGTGGTTCTTGTCCCGACATCCTTTCTAAAATAGACAGTTTTGGAGAGTCTTTCAGTTTTAATATATTTTATTTAAACTTATATTTCATACTAAGTATATTGGAAAAATGCATAAGTACCCCCAACATATACCCAAAATCTCAGAGACACTTATACTATACTAATGTCCTATTACCCTCCGAACTTATTTTATAAATAATTTTCTATCCCTTTTTCAGCCTACGTGACACTATCATTGAAAATTGTCAACACGTGTTGGACCAGGAGATAGTTTTGAGATTCAATAAACCGTTTTTAAACGTTTCTTTCATTTTGACGTTTATGTATGCTCAAGTTGATCTTCCGCTTATAGTAGGAGTTCAATCTTTCAATTTTCTTTATTTTATGATTGAATATATTACTTCTCCACAGGACATCTTATGTTGATACATATTTAAATGTTCACTATTGCAAAGCTAGTTATCTTCTAGAGTTGCTTAAATACAGATTGTCATACTACATTAAAAAATATGAAAGGATACTCGTATTTGTATAATTTTCCGCACCAATTTAGAGATTGATTCACTCCCATCCATTCTGCATAGCCGTAAATTGCTCCGCCCCGTCCAATATATTTCCATCCCTAAAATCCTTAATCCTCTTAGAAGCTTAAAAAATAAGGGTTATTTTCTTAGAAGGACTTTTGAAACATTGACCAAGCACAATGTACTACTTCAAATGTTGATTAATGTTGAAATATATGTAAAACCTTTTTTTTCTAAAATATGTATAGATCAATATTTTATACTTATTATTGAGCTAAGTGACGTAAGTATTTTCTCGTGTTATTAGAGGTGGGAGTGTAATTTTCGCCAAAGGCTTGAGTCACGTGATATTCCCCCAGGCCATCAGTAGCAAAAACAAAATAGGGCAATAAATCCCTCTTTGCTGTACTGAAAGAGCTGAAACTCGCCGGTGAGATTCTTCGTCTCTCTCGTCGGAGAGACGAAAAAGATAACATATAGAGAGAGGAATGGGACGAGAAGGAGATTGGGAGTGTAGTAGTTGAGGTAATAAGAATTATGCATTTAGATGTTTCTGCAATAGGTGTAAGCAGCCTCGTCTCCTTGTTGACAACAAAACTTCTCATGATTCAAAGTGGTTTCCTCGAATTGGCGATTGGATCTGCACTGGTATGTATCTTTCTGAATTTGTATCTGTTTTTTCAATTCTTTGATTGATTGTGCAAAGTTATGAAATTGTAATAGTTGTATGTATGTGAACTTACTGATAGATGCTGATAGAGGTGATGTAGGAGTTGGATTTTACTTGATAAGCTTCGGTAGCCAGTTTGGTCAAGCTATTAAAATCGGTTCATTTTGTGAAGTGTTACCTCAAGGAAGTACTTTTGTTGAGAAATGGAAGCTAGTTCCTGCTCATGGCTCATGTTATAAGATATTAGAAGTGTATACCAATTAGTTCATATCCGAGTTGGACTCACGTGTGAAAGAGTGGGTGCACGTGCACCCGTTAAAACATGTATATACTTAATTAAGGATCATGTAATTAAATGCGCACTCCTAAACACATAAGCTGAGTTGCTGCATTGGTCCAAAGTTGTTCGCTGTGCTTCTTATCAACTCACAAGAACAGTGTGCTGAGTTCGATTCTGGCTGTTAAATTTTCTCTTTTTTGTCATTTTTTTCAAAAAGACTTATTAAAAACCTCAAGCGAGATTTAGTTGATATGTTCGACCAAATATAGTGATTGATTCTCTAGAAAACATTTATGATATCAATATATGATACTTTTGAAATGAAGGAGTGCAATAAGAGAAAATTGGGGCTCTTGGATGAATGGACGTAAAAGTTACTTTACTTCATGTGTTGGGAAGGGTATTTAGTTGATAAGCTTTGATAGTCGGTTTGGTCAAGGTTTAAAATTTCTTCATTTTGGAAACAAGTTTTCAGAAAGTGCTTTTGGTGAGAAGACAGAAGTTAATTTCCCTCTCATGACCCATGTAACAAGCTATGCCAAGTAAAAAATATTGAACAATTAGTTCATAAGGACTAATTGTATAACCATTCATCAGTTTCAGAAGACAAGCAAATGACTAGCAAATGACTGGGAAGTTGCAGAATTTCTTAACACTATTGTCCAGTTTAAAGGAACATAAGAAGGGGAAGATGAACTTTGGTGGCAGTGCAGAGGCAAAGAAACCTTTAGGGTAGGCAAAACATACAGATGGTTGAATAGTCACAATCAACAGAATGTCAACTGGCCCTGGAAAACTATATGGAAAGCGAATATACCCTACAAGGTATCATGTTTTATTTGGCTCCTATCTAAGGAAGTTCTTCTTACACAACACAATTTGATGAAAAAGGGGATAATTTTATGTCCGAGCTGAGTTTTGTTTTTGCAGAGAACAAGCAGAAACTGTTCGACATTTGTTCCTTCACTTCTAGATCACATGTCACCTTTGAAGGCTATTCATTAACCTTAAGGTTTCTCCAGGACTATGCCAGGAAAGGTTACGAAGGCCCTTCAAAGTTGGGAAGAAGGTAGGATTCTAGCAAGAAGTAGAAATACGTGGAGAATCCTACCAGCCAACATATGGCGGACAATCTAGAAGGATAGAAATTCTAAGTGTTTTGAGAACATAGAAAATAGTATGGAACAGATCAAACTGAATTGTATCTTGATTCTATGTTTTTGGTGTAATCAGATTCGGCCTAATGATCTTGTATCTATTATTGATGTGTTAGATTCATTATAGACATGGGATCATAGATCTGGGTTTACTTGTAAATATGGCCCTAGTTTAGCCCATGTAATGATCTGTTTCTATCAATAGACACAAGTTACCAGTTTAAGAAAAACATTTAAAAATTGATATGTTGTCGTGCGTATAATTCAAACGCATAATAGAATATTAAGAGATCAAACATGTATGAGACAAAACATACTAATAGACAAAATATCTTTAATAAAAATAATTGCAAAGTACGTACCATTATTGAAACAAAGTAACAAAATTCTAAAAAATAAAGCACACCTAATAATATGAAAAGTAATATGAAAAATAATATGAATTCAAATTTTCATTTTGATGTATAGACTTCGATAAGAGATATTATTCGATGATATTAGTGAAGCACTAGATCAATTACTTGCATCCTCTAATGGGGGTTGTGCGGAGGACAAAGCTCAATTTTCTAGCTGCTTCAATTGGATATTTAACAAACCCTCAGCAGTATTTAACCATTCTTCCAACTTGGTGTTTTTCTCAGCATTGAACTGGTCCATAACCTCCCACAAACCTCTAACTCTAGCCTCGTTCATTTGATCCATCATTCGTATTTTTTTCTTTGTATCTTTTTCCTTTGCATCAAAGTCATTTAGCCTATCATTCATTTGAATCACATTGTTGCATGCCTCTGCAGCATCGAATTGTGCACCTAGATATATTAATATGGGACATATAAAATGATCGATGACTACATTAGCAGTCGGATGATAAAATGAATACGGCTTACTGGTTTGAGAAGAAATAAATATTCCAAGATCGGCATCACATTCTCGAACGATTTCACTTGCTTTCTTATATAAGCCTAAACGACGTTTAGAAAATGAGGCCATGGAGCAGTTCAATGCTAAGGAAAAGAGCAAGTTCAAAGAATGGTTAAATACTGCTGAGGGTTTGTTTAATGTCCAATTGAAGCAACTAGAAAATGGAGCTTCGTCCTCTGCATAACCCCCACCAAAGGATGCAAGTAATTGATCTAGTGCTTCACTAATATCATCGAATAATATCTTTTATCGAAGTCTATGCATCAAAATAAAAATTTGAATTTCATATTATTTTTCTTATTATTATGTGGGCTTTATTTTTGAGAATTTTGTTTCAATAATGGTACGTACTTTGCAATTCTTTTTATTACAAATATTTTGTCTATTACTATTTTTTGTCTCCTACTTGTTGGATCTCCTAATATTATATTATCCGTTTGAATTATACGCACGACAACATATCAATTTGTAAATGTGTTTTTTTTAACTAGTAATTTTGTGTCTATTAGGGCCATATTTACAAATAAGTATGATAATAAAACGCATTCTTAATATATTAATACAAAATTTAGTATCCAACCTTTGTAAAGCAAATATGAGATGCTGATACTTACAGAAATATAGAGTGCTTTGGAAATCAAATTGAAAGAGACCCCAATTACCATGAGGTCTCATGAACTACTACTAAAAATCAACTTTAATTTTGTTTTTTTGTGTACAATAACTTGAATTATACTATATATGCATATGATATAGTTCAAATAAATAAAAGATTTACATAAGATAAAATCTCAATTGAAATAATACCAAAGTATTAGGATTTGTACCTAATTCAAATAAGAAAGTAATAGTACATATAATTTTAGTTGATTTCAAAATACTAAATATAAGGAAAAAAGTAAATGATTTTTTTTCTATTGTGACGTTTTTTAATGAAGCTCAAAGAATTCAATCAACATTTCTAAGGAATTCATGCTTTTAAAGTAATATATAAATTGGTTGCTTGCCATTTGTTTCGTGCAAGATATTGCATTATTGTCTCTATCGCTTTGGTGAGCTATGCACTTCCTTGTTATTTCTCTTCTTTTTTCTAACTCACATAGGGTTTTTGTACATCAATTAATTACCTATAAAGACAAGCCAAACAATGAGATTGAATATAGGGTGCTATAAGCGTATGTTGTCATTAGGCAAATTATAGAATCCAAACGGACTAAATAAAGATGATGTAAATGATGTTCATGAGCAAATCATAAACCAAAAGCTACTAGTACTTGACTATTTTGAATTGTCTGTATCAGATATTGTGGTGGATAAGATGAGGGAAGCGAGGCTAAGATGGTCACACTAGTGAGGAGGTGTGAGAAGTTGGTTATAGAGGAGAGGCAGTGGTAGGCCGAAGAATCATTGGGGAGAGGTGATATACATGATATGACGTAGTTTCAGGTTTCCAAGGATGTGACCCTAGGTAGGAGGGTATGGACGGCACGTATTAGGGTAGAAGGTTAGTAGGTATTGTAGTGTTGTCTTGCGTGGTTGTTGTGTGCGATGGTATTAGTTGTGTTATTGTAGTTCTTGTGTTTTATTTTTATAATTATTTATTATTGTTTTTTAACTATTCTACCCTAGTAGACCTTTGCACTGATTCTTTGTTGTTTCCTATATTCTCTTCATTGTCTCTTCTTTATACCAGAATTTGTTGCATTTGAGACCAAGGTCTTTCGAAAGTAGTATATCTACCTCCACGAGGTGGTGGTAAGGTCTGCATACATTGTACCTTCCCAGACCTCAGTTGTGAGATTTCACTGGATATGTTGTTGTTACCAAATATAGTGGAGGTTGTTATGCATTATTCATATTTTAAGAGAGATTGATTTGTTATGTTCAACTTTATGATAAACCTGATTTCAGCTAGGTTGAGTTTTTTATGTTTTCTCCCGTCTATTTTCATCTTGGATGGCGGGGTTGGCGTGCATATTCTTGGCTTGCTTCCTCTTCCTGGATGCAATGTGTATTGCGTGTGTGTGGGTATTCTCCATTAGGTTGCACTAACAACAATTCGGCATCAAGAGAGAAGTGCAAAAAATGTGGACAACCAAAGGAGGTAGCAGCAATGCCAGCAATTGCAATCCCTGGAGCATCTCTCCCATCTCATCCAAATTATTTTGCCAGGACACAAGGAGGTATGGAAAAAAGGTTGAACATTGGGTTCTTAGGCCAGCCTGCTGATCGGTATAGACTGCTGCAAGTTTTGGAGTTCCATATGCAAGACAAACGAATCAGCTGCTTCCAGTTCCAAATGGATGGCATAATGGTGACTGGCTCTGTAAATGTGGCTTTCACAATTACACTTCTCGAGCTCAGGTAATTGCAAATAGAACATTAAATAATTCCAATGTATCAAAAGCATTTTTAACTGGTGGTTTCATGTGGATGCACATCTTCTCTTGTAGTGCAAAAATGCAATGCTTCTGCACCTCCAGCTTCATCGTCTTCTCTTGCCAGTACCCCTATTACAGGTTTGCACATCATAAATCTTTCATCGGTTTTCCGTTAAATTAATGAGTATAGATCGCAAGCATATACTTTATGCAAAAGAAGTATATATATCAGAATGCTTATGCAGTCACTGTCCTTATTTTATTTTTTTGTTGTTACCCTCCACCTTAGCTCCCCACTTTGTGCTTCCTTGGTTACTCAAACCCGCAACCTCATGGTTTGGAGGTGGAGGGTGCTTACACTTGAGAAGCCCTCGCTTGTCACAGTCACTGTCCTTGCAGAGCTCTTTTTAACTATTTCTACTTATAGCTAACTAGTTTTCCCAGTTTCATTTTAGTTCCTGCCAAGCCATTGGAACATATACATACATGACATATATTGAGCAAGGGCTTCCAATTAATTTTACTTGTGTTGGGCGGAAAAACTGATTTGAACATTTGGACATGTTGATGTTTCTGAGCTGAATCTTTATTTAAAATAATTATTTTTTTGTTGTAACATATTGGTAATATTAAAAGGGAAGCCGTAAGTTATGTTGCTTGGACTAGCTATTTTTCTGGCTTTAGTATCTGTCATCATCTGTTGTTTATTATGCTTGGGTAGGTGATCCAACTATTTTGCTTCATATAAATTATATCATAAGTAGTCATCACCACATATAGCAATATAGACCAATAACATGCTCATCAACATAACCAACATCATATAAGAGTAACATCTTATATCATAAGCATTATACATTTCATAATATCATATTACATAAGAACAATCTCATTGGGCTTCCCTTAGAGTCAACTTGTGCAATGTCTAGGTAGAGTCTCATACCCCTACCTCTACTAAGTAGACTCCTCAAGTTACCATAGTCAATGTCCATTTACTTGTCTTTCATTTTACTTGAGGGAACGATCGCCTTAACCGACATTAGACCATGTGAGATAAACATGGAATCCGTTGTCATGAAACCCCACAACGAAAGAAGGTGGTCTACCGGCCAAAGTAGAACCAAAACATGAACATAGCATTTTAGGTGGATCCACTAGCTAGTATTCCTATGGTGGAAACATAGTTCAAGAACTAGGAGATATATTAGAGACCCATAGTTCCACATTACATGGCAGCCTCTATCTCATGAGAGTCATTGTGAACCTACCTTCCAACTAGGGAAGGGACACCTATGATATCTAGTTCATCGGTGCTAAGCTAAAGCCCATTTTTTTTAATAAACTTTAAGTCATCATTTATTCATAAATCTTATCATAGGTCATAGGAGATTAAATCCTAGTATAAACAGGATCATAAGCTCTTTAGGTTTAAGATGAGAATTTCCTTTCATCACAACCCTTCATCCGTGGGATTAACATATAATAATCATAGTATGTAATGTATGAAAGATACACATCATCAACTTGAATTATCATATCCTTACCATGATCACACATTTAACATATTCATAGGCCACCATATATGCATAGAAACATCATACATACTTCAATTTCATAGCTACATCAATTATAGGCTAACATTATTATAATAGAGAAATCATGACTTTAGAAGACTTACCTATTGCTTCCAAGAATCTTCATCAAGCACTTACACTCAATTCATAGAAATCATTCCATACTATAGTGAAATACTCAATAACATGAACAATCCCAATCACTTTCGTCATACACAAGACCAATTCATAGTTTAGGGATAATGGAAAAAGGGTCATTTAGGAGTTCATTCGAGCTATAGTTCCAATCCCAACATTTAAATGACATTAAGTAGTAGATACAACATAATCGAAACCATTATTTAGAGATGGAACATGCTTCACACGAAAACCAACATTACCATAACAATTATTCAACAATACATACTTAATTAGCCATAGAAAATCATTGTTTTTCATCATTAGTCATAAATCTCAAGTTAGGAAGAAAACTCGATTGTAGAGTAAAAACCTAAGGATTGAATTGTTGGAAATCATCTTTGAAAGGACCTCTTGGGGAAAGGAATCCCAAGAGTGAAAAACCCATACCTTATTGACGAATATTCCACGAATTTTGAATGAAAATCTTGAAGTCTTCGTCTTCTTCCTCAAGCTTTTCTTGTGCTTCAATGGAGGTTGAAAAGAGAGTTTTTGAGAGAGATGAGAGGGATTTTTTTATTCTGATTTGAAATGCGTGAAAGTGGTCTAAAACTGACCTAAAATTATTATAAACTCATCCCCTAAAATACCCAAAAGACCCGTCACTTAAATGGGTCTTTTTGTGAAGTTAAATTGACTTAAAAACGACGCGGACGAATATGGGAAGTGGCTGCGCGTTGCGGGGTCAATTTCACATTTTATTTTGAAATCCGGGTTGAGACAGTAAGCCTCGTGGAGGCCCCTCATCGCGAGGCAACTTTTTGGCCTCCACGTGATGGTTGCACGCAGTCTGCTTTGGCACCCTGCTTGCCCATATTCGGGTCATCCTCAAGGACCCTCCGAGCGGTCCTTGGGGAGTCGTTACCGGACGTTTGGACCCTTTGTACTACATATATATTTGAAGTCTTTTTACAAGTTTTGGACTTCATTTGACACTCCCAAACCTTCACCAAACATGGGGACATCTACTAGTTCAAATTAGCTAGTTTCCAGACGTCAAGGTTTTTCTTTGTCGTTATGGCTCTAACCTTTTCTAAAGGAATTTAATACGTTATTATAGGTCTGGAAACATCATTTAAATCATTATTAAATGGGATAATCTCTAGTCTAAGTCATGGAACTTCCGGAGTGTTACATAGGGTCTGTTTGGAATGTCATTTGGTAATTGGAATTGGGGTAATTACCAAGATAGTAATTACCAGCATAGTAATTACACAGTCTAGTAATTACAGTGATCTGTTTGGTTGCCACAGTGTAATTACACATGTCATGTTTGGATGCCACAGTGTAATTACACATGTTCAGTTTGGATGCACAACTGCAATCATAATATTATATTAAATTTTAAAAATATAAATTAATTATTTAAAAATTTTATTAGACAAATAAGAAACTATATAATTGGTATTGAATTAAATGTTTAAGATATATATATATATATATATATATATATATATATATATATATATATATATATATATATATATATATATATATATATATATATATGAAAATACATTAATTAATAAATATATGTTCTTAACTAAAATTATGAAAACAATAATTGATTTATATTTTTTCAAATTAAAATATTTCAGTTGAATTGATCATAAAAACTAAAGTATGAAGTATCCACTAATATCGTGAAATCCATGTTTCATAAAAAGATTAATATATAAATAAAATGTCATATATTTTTAAATGTTTGACAAAAAGATAATTTATCAAGTATAATTAAAAAATAAAATGCAATGTGAATTTCATATTACTAAAACAAATTAAATGAAACTGAAAATATAACATAAGTTATAAACTCAAAGAAATTTTTTTTTACATAATACTCTTATCGCTAATTTCAACATAGCATACATAATATGATTTAAATTCTACTTAACAGTAAATTCTATTTTAATTTAAAAATTAGAATACTGATAGAATTATGCTAGTGAGAAATAAGCATGGCATAAAAGATAGATAATACGGAAAAAATGCATAGAATCACATGAAGTAAGGTTGAGAACGAGAAGAAAATAAAATTTAATTATATAAAATAAAAATAAAATTTTCGAAAATTTTAGAATAATAAAAATTTTAAAAAAACTTTAAATAATAGAAGTAAAAAATTAAAACAAAAAAAAAATAGAAATTAAAAAAAAAGTAATTAGCTGGTAATTACACCATGTAATTACCAGCAATTCACAACCTTTGGCTATGAATTGGAGAGTGTGATACTGTTTGTCAATTACACCAATTACCTGCTAACCAAGTAATTACTTGTCTAACTAAACAAGACAAACAATGTAATTCCACGTAATTACACCAAATCCAATTACCAGAGTGTCTTTCCAAACAAGACCTTAGTATTTTTTGGCTCCGCTAAAATTGAATCTGAAACTTCAGGACTATCAACCACTTCATTGACCGTTATGTCACACCCTTGAGTGCATAATGTGACAAGTTTATAAATGTGAAATATTTATAGAAATTAAATTAACAAGGGGATATATAATTGCTATTACTAAAAGTCAATTTATAGCCTATTTGGATACACTTTAAAAAAAACTACTTATTTTAAATTAGTTTATTTTAAAAGTGTTTTGCTGAAAAATATATTATTTTTTTCATAAATAATTTGTATTTTATCAATAAATTTTAGAAATACTTTAGAATATCAATTAATATTTGACCAAACTTTTTAGAAGTACATTAAAATGTAATTTTGTCAAATCCTAATGTGAGACTCTTCAACAATAGTAAATCAATTATTGAAGCAATTTAATTGTTAATGAACTTGAATTTTTCTAATTGATAATTAGTGATATACTCCTTCTGTTTTAATTTGTTTGTATGTCTTATTCCGATTTGGTCTAACTTTATAAAAATAAAGAAGACATTTGAATTTTGTGGTCTTAAACTAAATATATGTAGAATGTTTTCAAACATTCTTCCATCTTGTGGTCTTAAATACGTCAATTGAAAAGTTAAAATTAAAGAGTCTCCAATTAAGAAAAAATACATCTATTTTAAATAGACTAAAAAATAAAATAAGACAAAAAAAATTAAACGAGAGAATTTTAAATGACCCTATTTTTGTTATGTTCTTAGTTCTTTGAGTTGATAGGAAACAAGAGAATGCGAGTTGCTAGTCATTTTCCATTTTGACAACTCCTATAGGGATGAAAATGTGCTGGGTGGGATAACTCAAACACGCAAAATTCTCAATCCTCCCTATCCCACCCCGTATAACATTTTTTTCTATTCTCCATCGACCCTACCCCGTATAAATTCGCTCTGTCCTTATAACACCATAGAAAATTTTTGAGGTAAGAGTCGAACCATTCTTTGTTGAGAGTAAAATTTTGCTGAGGACTTGAAATTTTCATAAGTGTTAAGTCGCTTGATGTAGCACCTTTAGTTCCAAAAAGAACAAAAGAGGAGTCATTCCTAGGTTCTTCTAAGTTTTGGTCAACTTGAAACAACCATAACTTTTAGCACATGATGATTTAAGAGACCCATAAGGCATCAAATGAAATGTCTTGGAATCCTCTTTTCAGCACCGTTGAGTTTGCTAATTTTTGAGGTTGTATGAGGGAGATATGCTCATTTGAAGTCGGGTTATCCAAATAAGAAAAATTATCTAAAAATATGAAGGGTATTTTGGTCTTTTCCTTACTCAATCAGATTAAATAGAATTTTAGTAAAATTTTGGGGACAAATATAATTTGAGTCAGTTTTCATAAATCCAAAAACGCTTAGGGGTCGTTTTGTATATGCATTATAAGAAAAGTTCTTGTATTATGTAATGTATTATTTAATACTATGTTTGGTAGGAACTTGGGTCTATGTATAACTAATCCAAGGATTAGTTATACCTCCTACATGGTATTATGATGTATTACTAATACCTTCCATTTGGAGGTATTAGTAATACGTAGGATATAATACCGTGGGATAAGTCTATGTAAAGACAATAATATCCCTCAAATCACTTCAATTATTTATTTATTTTCTTGATTCTATGATTTATATTTATAGTTTTATACTAGTAAATTTATTTGAATAACAACAAGAGAAGGCTCAAGCAATAGGAAAATATCCAGTTTCTCTCGTAACATATTAACTTACAAATTATTTCGAGAGAGTTGTTTGTTACTATATAAATCCAATACAAATTTGAAATGTGAGTTGTTTGTATATGACATTTGTGATCTTAGTTGTGTGTGGGTGGGTGGGGGTGGGGTGGGGGGGTGGGGGGGTTTCTAATTAATTGTATTCTGAACAATTAAAAAAATTACATACATATTAAAATTACAACTTGCAATTTTATGTGTAAATGTAGATGATTTATTTAATTTTACGATTGTTGATCGTTATTAAGATGACAATTATTTCTCCTCAAATAATTCAAGTAAAAATTTAGCAAACATGACAACAAATTTTTTGTTCTCATAGCTAGTTAGAAGGACATAGAAAAATATATATTGTCCGGTAATTATATACCTTGACCCACTTAAAAAATAATTCAAAAGTATAATTGAAAAGAAGTTTTTTTTTTATATAATTTTAATCCAAACACAAGATGAGGTGGGAAACAATGAACCAAACACCTGATAAAAATTAGCATTACATTACTAATCCATGCACTACTAATCCTTGCATTACTAATCCCTGCTTTATTAATCTTTGTACCAAACGACCCCTTAAGGTTTTGTACCAAACGTCCCCTTAGGGTTTTAGAAGAGAGTTCATTCAACTCACTCCTAAGTTCTTTTAAGTTTTTATGTAAGATTTTACTTGGGTCAACTTCAAACGACCATATCTCTTAGAATATGAGTTACGTAACCCATAAACTAATAGGATAACAGGCTGGCAAACTAAAATATTGAGCTATGGAGGAAAAGTGACACTAATCAAACATGTGTTACAGTCTCTCCCTATTCATATTTTTGTCAACCATCTCTCCTCTCTCCAGAATCACCAATCAGATTCAAAGCACTATGGCTGACTTTTTCTGGGGAACGCAGAACAACAAAAAGAAGTATCACTGGTCTTCCTGGAAGAATCTCAGTTTTCCTATTGATGAAGGTGGGATTGGAGTTCGACTTCTGGGTGATGTTTGTATGTCCTTTAAGTATAAACAGTGGTGGGTTTTAGGTCTAAACAAACATTGTGGGGAAATTTCCTCAAGGAAAAATACTGTCAGAGATCCAATCCTGTGAGCAAAAAGTGGGACACATGGGACTCTCAAACTTGGAGACATATGGAGACACAAGCATACTATTGAGAAGCATATTCACTGGAAAATCAATTCTGGGAATTGTTCCTTTTGGTGGGATAATTGGTTGGGAGTTGGACCACTTGCACAATTTTCTATTGACAGTAACAGATTCAATAAAGCTACCATATCATTTTTCATGGAAGATGGCCAATGGAACATAGAGAGAGTTATACAGCAGGATACATCAGCCCATGTTCACAATATTCTTGCTACTCAATTTGCTTTGCAGCATGGAACAACAGATACTCCTATTTGGAGTCATCAGCCCATGTTCACAATATTCTTGCTACTCAATTTGCTTTGCAGCATGGAACAACAGATACTCCTATTTGGAGTGTCAATACTGATGGGAAGTTCTCTTTCTCATCTGCATGGAATGAAATTAGGGAGAAAAATGCTAAGACAAAGATCAATGCAAGTACTTGGCACAAAAATATCCCTTTAAAATGTTCATTCTTGATTTGGAGATCCATTAGGGAGAAGCTACCTACTAACGAAAAAATCAGCAGCTTTGGAGGTGAAATATCAACTAGTTACTGTTGCAATAACCCAGGCATGGACACCATTGAGCATGTATTTAATTCTGGAAATTTTGCAAAGCACGTCTGGAATTTTTTTGCAGATTCTTAGGCATGCAGACAGATCACATCCCCCTAAAATCTATACTCATGAGATGGTGCAGTACGTACAAAATTGAGGCTCATAAGATCATTATGCAATCCACACCCATCTTTATTTACTGGAACTTGTGGAAAAACAGATGCGCCAAGAAATTTGGAGGTAAACAGTCAAACATGGCAAGGGTCAAATTTGTTGTTTTTAAAGACACATTCAGACTTCTCTATACGGTTTTTCCCTACATCCTATGGCCTTCAAGTTGGAGAGAAATGATCCCCATGGTAGAGGGTTGTTCACATGAGATGAAAGTTACAAAGGTAATATGGAACAAGCCTCGAAATCATTGGATTAAACTCAATACGGATGGCAGTGCACTGTCTAATCCTGGCAGATAGGGGCTGGGGAATTCTCAGAAATTCAGAATGGGAGTTGATTATGGCATATGCATTTCGATTGGGCAAAGGAACGAATAACCAGGCTGAAGTCGAAGCTGCAATTTTTGGCATGTCTTGGTGTATTCATCTAAAATTCAATAATGTAATTATAGAAGTTGACTCTCAACTCTTTATGGATTGGATGCAAAGAAAAACCACACCTCCATGGAACATCTCATATCATATTGAAAAGCTTCTTAACATCATCACACAAATTCAAAATTTTATCGTTTTCACACACTAAGGGAATGCAACTTTGTAGCAGATGCACTCTCAAAGCATAATCATCATATCACAAGCCCCCAAGTTTATTTCAACATTCAGCAAATCCCAAAGGATGCAACAGCCTACTATCAGTTGGACAAAGCTGAAATAGCAAGCTTCAGAAGAAGAAAAATGAAAAGAATTAAAAAGCCTCCCTAAATCTTCCTTTATTTGGAGGACATAGGAAGGAGCTCGAACTAATTCAAGTCCTCTACTGTTGTTTTTTTGATCTACCAGTCAAGGACATAAACTAGACTCCTTAGGTTTAGTTTGTGATTGAGTATCTTCCTTCTTTTGTAAAGTAGGACTCTCCCTATAGCTAGGTCTTGTTTGATTATAGCAAATAGTCGAGTCTTTCTTTTGCTTGTAAAGGGAGAGTCTCCCTCATTTATGCTTTCCTAGATTCTGTGTTCTGAGAGGAGTCCTCTCATAGGTACTTAGATGGATAGGTTCCTTATTAGTCAGGGGAAGAGTTGGAGAACCTACTAATGTTACTTAGTAGGCTACCAACTCTTGATCCACCAAACTTGCAGGTAAGGTTTATGTCCCCCTCTGTGTACTTTTTATATCTATGTTAAGGCCTGGGGGTGTTGCTATCCAACGCCACTAATTTTGCGTCAATTCCATTTCTGAGTAAAAATTTATGACCATTTTAGTAATTGATACAGTGTAATGACAAATTAGTCGAAGAGAAGATATTGAAAAGGGTCTTTTTGTCTTTTTACCTCCAAGAAAATCCTAAAAGAATTTCTTGACTAATTAAAGAACCACACCAATCAAATGATCATCTTTTAACCCATTATTCTCTTATCTCTCAAACCCTAGGACAAAACCCTAAGGAAATATTAAATTAGAAAACTCCATTCAAGATCTTTCAATCTTTTTCAGATCATTTTCAAGATTCTTCTTTAAGGTAAGTCCTTCTCCAAGAATCATTCTTTCCAACTCAAATTTCTCCATAAAATTTTGAACACTAATGAAAATCATAATTCTTGGCCATAGAATTTCAACAAACTATTACAAGAAATTTCAAGAAAGATTTTCTTGATTTTTCTCCATCATGTTTTGGTTTCAAGGCCTCTAATCAAGTTCTTCTCAGAGATTCTTCAAAAACCTTGTTATTTTAGGTATGTAAGGTTATCATTGTGTTGGACTAGTTCGTCCTCACACCCTACATCTTCTTTCAAATCAGTAAAAGAGAAATTTAGAATTCTACCCCTAGATTTGAGTATTTTTTAGATAAGTTGATTTGAGTTCTTGAGTTCATGGTTATTTTAAAAGTTATATTCCTAATTATTGAGTATATATATTAATTTTTAAGATCCTTGAGTTGATTTGTTCATGTTCATATTTTAGCATGAACCTTATTTTGAGTTAAAAATCTTGAGAAGCTTTTTAAAACCACCAATTCAGTTTAAATTGAGTTTTTTGAGGAAGTAAAAATGAGTTTTGAGAAAAGAGTTTTATAAAACATGATTAGTATGACAATCAACTATGTCATCAATGTATGAACAATATGGTATCAAGATATACCATCAATGTTTATGCAGTATGACTTCCCGAGTCATCAATGATCATACTATAATATGATTTTGATATGTTTTGGGAAATTATTTTCAAGTATGAGTTGAGTAAGAGTATAAGGGGACTATGTATTTCAGAGGTACCAATTTTAACATTGATAAAAGAGAAACTAAGATCTCTCAATGAGTTATTAGTTTAAAAGAATTTGAGCATATACCTCTTTTAAAAGGATAGTTTGAGTAATTATTACAAACCACGGGAAGATTTATGTTATTAAACATATGAGCATGAGTATATATATATATATATATATATATATATATATATATATATATTATTGGGAGTAGTATTAAGCACGGATATAGGGGTGAGTTCAGGCAACTCACCCCCCATAAACCATGTATGCCAATAAGGGTAAAGGTGTAATGACCTATTTTTATCATTATGGAAAAGCCGATGGGGAAGAATTTTGGGCAGAAAACTTTTTTTGTAGTAATTAGGAATTTCTAGCCTAGGCTAATCTTGGACGAAATTTGAGTCATGGGAGGTTTAGATAAATCTGGTAATCAATGGGGGTGGGGTGGGGAAGGGGGTCTAATTATGAATTTTATCCTCTGAGTGGATATCCAAGATGCTCGGTAGCATGTACGCCTTTACAAAATTGAATTTGGACAAGTAGAACTCTCGAAACTGATCTTGGCATGAAAGGATAGTTTCTGAATGCTAAGGGTTGAAGGTGTGTTGTGAAATGAGAGATTGAAACCCAAATTCTGAGCTTGTCTTTGTGCAAGCTGTCTGGGCGGGGCCACTGTGGTGGGTTAGATACCGCTGTGGCGGGACAATCGCGAACTTAAGTCGGGAAAAACTCAAAAATTGTTATTTTTTGCAAAACTTCATTCTTGAGAGGTAGGAGATAACCCAAGGTGATTCTTGACGGGTTTCCAAGATTTCTAGTGCTAAAGGTAAGATAGTTACTCCCTTAATTCATGTTTTGATTTAGAACTTAGAATATTGGGTGATTATCATAGGGGGAGGGTTTTGGTTTGAAGTTGATGGTGGAAAAAACCCTAATTGAACATTAGTACCTGGGTTTGGCCTCGGATTGATAATTTAGTTATAATCCAGATAAGTTAGACCTTATTTATTAATCCATGCATTATTTAACTAATTTAGACCAAAAACCAGCGGAAAGAAAAGATTCAACTGTCTTAAGAGGATTCAAGCTTGATTTCGACGTAGGTGAAGGTTTGATTTCCTATTTGTGTGATGTATGCTGGTTGATTTTTTCATGTTATGCATGCATGTATGTGAATAGTGAAATGTGAATCGAACCTAATAAAATTATTATGTGTGAACTACTAAATGCAATGAACCTACTACTTGACCAGGTGATTATATGTACTATGCATTATACTGTGTTTGTGATTGTGGTTGTGATGATTGAATCGGGTGTCACGTTCTGACACATGCATTGAATTAGTGTCACGTTTTGACACATATATTGAACTAGGTGTTACGTTTCGACACACTAACAGTTTGGATATCGATTTTATGATATAATCACTTGTGATTATTATGTTTATATCTATCTTTCATTGATATTATAGATTGTATGTTGCACTAAAATGATGACTTAATTGTGCAGTTCATTTATGTGTGTTGACTATGTTGTAATTGCATATGTATATTGTGCTTACTGAAGTGGTCGCGTGATCCGACCAGTACACTGTGGTTGTGTACTAATATTGCACTTGCTTTTTTTTTTTGGTTGAGTACAGGGCATCTTCATGCGACTACTGACATACCTCGGTTAGGAGATCACTGAACGAGACCTGATTCAAGGGGGATCCAATTTTTCTAGGCTTCCTTAGGTCCTATATTGTTTTGTCCATTACTTTCGGATTCATACTTTATAGTTAGACATATTTGTGTTAGTTTCAGGGTTACAACCCTCAGTCTAAGACTTGTTGTTAGCAAAATTCTGGTACATTGACCTACAGGCTAGGGGTTGAATTTCCGTAATAGTTATGTTTAGATATTCGTTTAAGATTTCGGAGTTTATGGAAACTCCATGTTATACTATCATTTAAACATGCTTCCATACTTCAAATGTTTAGTTTTTTTTGTTTAAGTTGCTTAATTGGGTTTAATGATTCTCCCACCGGAGGGTCGGTGTGGGTGTCAATCACAACGATCTGGGTCGTGACAAAATGATCATACTTTAATATGATTCCTTATTACTTTTTAAGCATAGTTTAGTGGATCCACTTAGTTGAGGAAATCTATATACCGACAAGGTATAGGACAATTCCGGCAGCGTGGGCGAGATGTTGTATCATCACGTAGCTCATAATGATGATTGTTGGTTAAAGAATCTTCCTTTAGAGTTAAATTGTATTTTTATATATCACTTATTATTTTTTGTTCAAAGATGAGAAAATATTTTGTTAAGTTTTAAATGATTTAACTCTTTATTTCTTTACATCAGCTTGAGTACATTGTTATGTATTGCAGTCCTTCATTCGTTTTTTTGTTATCCAGCTATATTACACACTCATACATTCAATGTGCTAATGTCATTTGATTTGCATCCTTTTATGATGTAAATATAGATGTTCAAGATTATCAACTGACACTTCGTTGAGATCATTCTACTCTCCGGTTAGCTTTGGTGAGCCACTTTGTATTCCACAGGACTTCACAATTACTTTTCATTTAGTAGTTTTGAGGTTTCGTGGGTCTTGCCCTGACATCCTTTCTTCAATAAACAGTTTTGGAGAGTCTTTCAGTTTTCAGATATTTTATTTAAACTTATGGTTCGTACTAAGTATATTGGGAAAATGCATAAGTACCTCCAACCTATTTCCAAAATCTCAGAGCCACACTTATACTATACTAAAGTCCTATTACCTTCCGAATTTACTTAGAAATAATTTTCTACCCCTTTTCGGCCTACGTGGCACTATCATTAAAAAATTGTCAACCCACGTTGGGCCAGGAGATAGTTTGAGATTCAGTAAATAAATTTTGAACATTTATTTCATTTGATGTTTATGTATGCTCAAGTTAGTCTTCCGCTTGTATTGATGGTTCATTTCTTTTAATTTTCTTTAATTTATAGAACATGATTTTTTATAATTTCTTTTATTGTTCTATGATTGAATATAGTATTCTGCATGAGACATCTTGTAATGATCCATTTGGTCATTTAGAGTACTAGAGTTTTTTATATCATAAAATACTTTCCGATTGATTCTAAATGGATATTTTGGAACTATTTTTGACTGTAATTATGAAATTAGTGGGGTAATTTTATTATTAATTTAGTTGGTGGATAAAGGAGGTAAAATTAAAATTAGTAGGGGGTCATTTTTACCTCTTTTATAATTGGTATTTAAATAATTAGGGTTTACTAGTAATTGAGTGATTAATTAAAAAAGGGGGGCTCGAAGGTTTGGAACAAGCGGCATGGAGAATGGCCGATTCAGGTAATGATTTTGGTTTTTTAATAAAAGGAAATTTGGCTTAAAATTGAATGCCCTTATATTTCTTCTTGAAGTTTGAATCAATTGTTATTAATAGTTAGAGTGATTAATGTGATTAGTTGGTAGATAGATATATCACTACATAGATGACTCATATCTGTCAAAATTTTAGTTTCTAATCCACAAAATAGTATATTATTAAATGTGAGTTTGAAATAAATTTGGTTTAAATTACTATATTTTAAGTATCAACTTATTTGGGTTATGTTAACAGTACTATGGGTTGAAGGAAAAATGATTTCCTTGATTAAATTGTGCAGTTCCAATAACTGTAGTGATGTGTGATCCCTTACGGATTTGAGGAATAGTTTTCTTTGATAATAATGACTTAATAATAATTAAATGTTCGAAGGCATTGAGGATAAAGGAAAAGCATTGGAGAAGTAGTTGCTTGACTTCGATTCTTCGGTGGAGGTAGGTTATGGTTTCTACTATTTGGTAGTAAACCCTTAATAGTGATTGATATGTATTAAATGATATTGTGAAGTTTTCTATGTACTTGATTGTGTGATTGTGTGGCTTGGTTGTGTGGTTTGTGATTGGTTTGATCATGAGACCCTGGAATTTATATTCTTGAACCCTCCTTATCAAAGTAATGCCTTGATAAATAAGGTTTGATGGAATATTATCAACGAATTGAAAGTGGTGATAATAAATGATAAATTAATAGTATAATTGGATCATAGTGTCACGTTCCGACATAATATAATTGGATTAGAGTGTCACATTCCGACACAATATTTTTGGATCGTAGTATAACGTTTCGACACGGTATTCTTGGATCGGGGTGTCACGTTCTGACACAGTATAATTGGATCGGAGTGTCACGTTCGACACGATAATACTAAAGGAAAAATATATTGAATTAGCGGAATGTACTCAATCTCAAAGAACTCAATTCCCCAAATGGTTTGGTTGGAGGCATGAGTCCTATGGATGACCTTGATATTGTTGACATATTACATACTTACTTTAGTGTTGTTGACACTGGTTCATGTTGTTTGTTGCTTATCACTTGTTAAGTGCAATAGTTGAGTTCATACTATTATTCATTGTATATTAGTTTCTATTTTAGGTTGGCCGATGATACCTACTTCGTACATGTTGCCCGTACTGAGCCCTACTTGTGTTTTTATTTGTTTTCCTTTTATGGAGTGGAATGAGTGTACCAATGACTTCGAGTTGCCCTCAGCTCTAGCCAGTCTCCATCATATCAGGTTCCAGGGTGATCTATTCATTCAAGCTTGTGTTGGATTCTCTCGGTCATGACATGATGTTCTATGTTTTCGGAAACATGGCATTTTATTCGTTTATTTTGGCGTATTTGATATTCTTAGACTTAGTATATGGAGATTATATGTCCTTGATGTGATGACTTTTAGGTTTTGGGAAATGATGTTTTATTAAGTCTTGGAGCTTTCGCATTATTTTTATTTTTCGTAGTTGAATTATTGGCATATATTGGGGTTTGGATTCCTTGGTTCGCCCACTTGTGTGGTTAAGTGTGGGTGCCACTAACGACTCGTGTTGGGTCGTCATAAACTTAGTATCAGAGCGTTAGGTTCAATGATCTCATCATAGAAGGACATGTCTAGTAGAGTCTTGCAGAACGGTAAGGGGACGCCTTTAATTTTCTTCGAGAGGCTATAAGACTTTAGGAAAACTTCAATCCTTCTTTCTTTCATGCTACTACTTGAATTTAATTGGTATCTAGGTGATACAAATTGGTGTTTGTACTTCTTCATTCTATTTCGCATATGATTAGTACTAGAGTAGAAACACCATTACTTTGAAAATTATAGTTAGTAAACTTTTTCACAACGTGTATGGGTTGTTTAGTGACTGATGAAATTAGGTTGCGTCAATTGAGGTTAGAATCTTTACAATGATTTCATAGATTGATTGTATATTAAAGAGGATCACGATAAGACTACTACAATAGTACCAATGCTCACTTGATTAGATATATGAAGTGTATTACGTTTATTATCGACCTGATCTAAGAAAGAATGCAAATTGTTTTGGCTAAAAACAAAACATATGTGGTAATGTTTTGTAGATACTCAGTATTAGTGGTATGTCATTTTTAGATAACGAGATTCGGTGTTGCTTTTACATTTGTGAAATCAACTATTTTATTACTACGTATGCTTGGGTTACACATTATTTCCAAGAAATATTTTAGTGGTGGATAAATCGTAGTGCATTTAGGTTGTAAAGTTTATTTTGAGGATTCTAAATGAAGGCTGATGATTTTATCTTAAACATCAAAGGGTAGATTGATACTAGAATGACAAACTTATAGGGAAAGAAAGTCCCAATGAGTATATTTGGGTGAAGTAGATTGAGTATTTTAGTAAGAAAATGCATATAAAATTGGGTTAGTGCCTTAAATTTGATTGGTATACCTGAGTTTAAGGTGTCATGTTGAGAAAAAGGTTCACTTCATGGTGATGAAAAGGGCTAACTGAGCATGATGGTAAAAAGTGTTTGTGGGAGATTGTGATTGGGAGGAAACTATATAATAAGGAAGTGTTGGTTAAATGAATTTTGTATGGTAATAAAGACTGACGAGTATCTAAGGTTGTGATTTTCTACTTTTTGGTGAGTAATGTGGTTGTATGACAAGTGTTAGGAGACGTTGGGGAACCGCTCGAGTAGAATTTAAAAGAACTAGAGTCATAATTAAAATAAAATAAGAGGGATGAGTGTAGCCCTCAAATAGAGGTGAGAGAAATAATATTTATCCAATTGCACGGGCTAAAGAGGTATCCTCAGTAGGTTGAGAATTGAGTTCAAAGACGTGTGGTGTCATATATTTTATGATGGCTATGTTATTAGTGTCACGAGTTTATCAGATTGATAAAAATTATAGAATATGACTTAAGAAAGGAATGTGTATACATTGAGCTCGAGTGTGATGATAATTTCTCTTGTGGTTTTTAGTTTGTTAATGACTACATTTGTATTTTTAGTGAAGGATATGATAAGATTGATGAAGAGGCGATCGATGATAAGTTAAGATACATAACTTCATAAAAATCTTCAAGGTATGAGCTATGTTGATAGAAAAGTGGATTGAGTTATACATTTACAATTTAAGTTTTTCATTATAAGTCTTTATTAGTGGTGGTATGTGTATCAAGGTATGGATTGGTAAGTAAGAAATGATTGATTACATTTAGTATAAAGCATTTGGAAGGACTTGTGCATAATTTGAGTAAAAAATTTAGTTACTTTTTATTGTTAAAGGGCTTCCCGTAATGTTTTGATTTAAATTCTAAGGTAAAAATATCAAGGATTTTTTTTTTTACCAAAGAATAATATTGATAAGCGAGTCAGCAAAAATGAGCGAGAGTCTGATATGTTGAAGGGTTGAGATATTTAGAATATTGCACCATGAGAAGAATTTAAAAAAAGTGAAGGAAGAAGACCTCTCGTATGAATCCTTGGGGTAAAGTTGAAGGTTGTATTGATTATATTTTTATTTTTTTTATTTTCTATGAGTTTTGATTTGACTATGAGATGTGAACTAGTTCAGTACAGACTTACTAGGAATTTATCATCGACTTTTATAAAGATTGAGTTTTGATTTGGGTGACAAACAGTGAGTTATGAAAATTTTTGAATTTTAAGTGGGGATAGATTGTTTAAATTAAGATAGATGAGTTAAGAATGATGCACGAGGTAAGAGATAATTCTACATGGTTATTAAAAATTTAGAGTTGAATTAATACTACTCTATTGATGGGACTACATAGAAGGTTATGATGTGTTACATAGATATTTGATGGTGAATAGCGGTTATGAGCTTATAGTATACACAATAATTTGAGTGATCAAGAATTTCCCTAAGTGTTTGCATGAGGTATATGATGGTTTAGAATGACAGCTAAAGCATTGTATGGGAAAGTAGTGTGAAATTTACTTAGGTGTGATTTAATAGTTTTATCTCGATGGAAAGGTACTATCAAATTTGAATTTAGTGTTATTAGTACTGTTTGGGACTCATATTTTTCATGAAATGCTTGAATAGAAATAAATATAGTCATGGTCTGAACATGTATTGATAAGAATACTTTGGTACTAATGATGGTTGGGAGTAAGGTAGATGATCAGTATGGTTATGATGTTTGTTAGTGTAAAGAGTGTTGACTTAGGTGGATGTGGGGTTCGATAAAATACGTATGTGTGCAATTATTATAGTGACTAAATTGGTGATTGTGGGTAGCTATAAAATCAAAGAAAAAGAGTCTAATGAATGGAAATGTTTGATATGGGCAATATGGAAGGAGTACCTAGAATTATTCGACCTTGGTTATGTACATTCTTATGTGACCAACTACTTAATTTTGGGCATGGATTAGAGCACGATTCACTTTCTACGTCTGTGTGTGTTTTCACTTATATGGGTGATTCTTAGTAATGGATCGGGTGTACCAATTCTGTGATTGTCCTCCTGGTAATGTGGAATCGGTGGTTAGAATTGTTCATTTCAGCTGTGAAAGATTTGGTGTTGGTTGGGATAGTTGATGTATTCTAATGATTCTGCATGCACAACTTTTCTTATGAGAATTTATAAGAGAGCTACCATGAAAAACTTACAGTTGTTCGATAGACTTAAGTTTTATATCATCATTGGTATCATGTTTTGGCTATGTGTGATTGAATGTGTGGACCATTGGTCTAATTTTGTCATTGTTAAGGTTTGTCTATAATAGCTACTAATCTCGCATTTTGACAATGTTGTTAGAGGTTTTGTATGCTTGAATGTATCACTCGATGGTGGTTACTTGATCATTTCCATATTTGAATCAGATGAGTTTGATTCTTCTGATATCTGAAGATCATATTTTTATAACTTACGTTCGAGGAAATATTATGTTGTGGGGATGTAATCTTGATAAGGTCTGTGATAGTTAATTATTACGAGTATGTGGTGGTTGATGCAGGTTCACTCCTGGTTGTAACCAATATTGATTCTGGATTTTATCATGGTTATGTTAGAAAATATTTATCTTGATGGATGTGTCAAAGTCTAGTGGATGAATCTGTCAGTTGAAGAGTCCACTTGGGAATAGTTTTGTCTTCAGTTGAGCTTACATACAACAAAAGTTATTATTATATTATTGAGATGGCCCCATTAGAGACATTCTATGAGGGGAGGTGTAGATCTCTAGTTAGTTGGTTTGATAATTTTGAGATGAGACAGTGGGTACTATTATTTTGGAATAATCGTTGAGACAACTACCCTTTCTTATCCTCGCCTTTTTTTAATCGTTCGAGGACGAATGATGAGTAAATTGGTATATAATGTAATGACCCATTTGGTCGTTTAGATAAAATACTTTCCAATTGGTTCTAAATGGATATTTTTGGACTATTTGTAACTGCAATTATGAAATTAGTGGGGTAACTTTAATATTAATTTAGGTGTGGATAAAGGAGGTAAAATTAAAATTAGTAAGGGGGTTATTTTTACCTCTTTTATAATTGGTATTTAAATAATTTGTGTTTACTAATAATTGAGTGATTAATTAAAAAAAGAGGGGACTCGACGGTTAGGCAAAAGAGGTAATGGAGAATAGCCAATTCAGGTAATGATTTTGGTTTTTAAGAAAAGGAAATTTGGCTTAAAATTGAATGAACTTATATTTCTTCTTGAAGTTTGAAGCAATTGTTATTAATAGTTAGAGAGATTAATGTGATTGGTTGGTAGATAGATATATCACTACATACATGAATAATATCTGTCAAAATTTTAGTTTCTAAGCCACATAATAACATATTATTAAATGTGAGTTGGAAACAAATTGGGTTTAAATTACTATATTTTAATTATCAACTTATTTGGGTTATGTTAACAGTACCATGGGTTGAAGGAAAAATGATTTCCTTGATTAAATTGTGTAGTTCCAATAACTGTAGTGATGTGTGACCCCTTACAAATTTGAGGAATAGTTTTCTTGGATAATAATAACTTAATAATATTTAAATGTTCGGAGACATTGAGGATAAAGGAAAAGCACTGGAGAAGTAGTTGCTTGACTTCGGTTCTTCTGTGCAGGTAGGTTAAGGTTTATGCTATTTGATAGTAAACCCTTAATAGTTATTGATATGCATGGAATGATATTGTGAAGTTTTCTGTGTACTTGATTGTGTGGTTGTGTGGCTTGGTTATGTGGTTTGTGATTGGTCTAAAATCTTGAGACCCTGGATTTTATATTTTTGAACCCTCTTTATCAAAGTGATGCCTTGAATAAAGATTTGATGAAATATTATCAATGAATTGAAAGTGGTGATAATAAATGATAAATTAATAGTATAATTAGATCGGAGTGTCACGTTTCAACACAGTATAATTGGATCGGAGTGTCACGTTCCGACATGATATTTTTGGATCGGAGTGTCACGTTCTGACACGGTATTCTTAGATCGGGGTGTCACGTTCCGACACGGTATAATTGGATCGTAGTGTCAGGTTCTGACACGATAATATCAAAGGAAAAACATATTGAATTAATGGAATGTGCTCAATCTCAAAGAACTCAATTCCCCAAATGGTTTGGCTGGAGACATGAGTCCTCATGGATGATCTTGATATTATTGACTTATTACCTACTTACTTTAGTATTGTTGACATTGGTTCATGTTGTTTGTTGCTTAACACCTGTTAAGTGCTATAGTTGAGTTCAAACTATTATTTATTATATATTAGTTTCTATTTTGGGTTGACCGATGATACCTACTCAGTACATGTTGCCCCGTACAGATCTCTACTTGTGTGTTTCTTTGTTTTCCTTTTATGGAGTGCAACGAGTGTACCATTGACTTTGAATTTCCCTCAGCTCTAGCCAGTCTCCAGCATATTAGGTTCCAGGGTGAGCTATTCGTTCAAGATCGTGTTGGATTCTATCGGTCATGACATGATGTCCTATGTTTTCGGACACATGCCATTTTATTCTTTTATTTTGGCGTATTTGATATTCTTAGACTTAGTTTATGGATATTAGATCCTTGATGTGATGACTTTTAGGTTTTGGGAAATGATACTTTAATAAGTTTTGGAGCTTCCGCATTATTTTTGTTATTCGTAGTTGAATTATTGCCATATATTGGGGTTTTGATTCTTTGATTCGCCCACTTAAGAGGTTAAGTGTGGGTGCCACTCACGACTCATTTTGGGTCATGAAACATCTCATGTAGATACATATTTAAATGTTCACTATTGTAAAGTTAGTTATCTACTAGAGTTGCTTAAATGTAGATTGTAGTACTACATTAACAAATATGGAAGAAGACTCGTATTTGTATAATTTTCCGCACCCGCTTAGAGATTGATTCGCTCCCATCCATTCTTCATAGCCGTAAATTGCTCCGCCCTGTCCAATATATTGCCATCCTTAAACTCCTTAATCCTCTTAAAAGCTTAAAAAATAAGGGTTATTTTCTTAGAAGGTCTTTTGAAACATTGACCAATCACAATGTAATACTTCTAATGTAATCACAATGTGAAGTGTTACCTCAATGAAGTACTTTTGGTGAGAAATGGAAGCTAAGTTCCTACTCACGGATCATGTAATAAGCTACCCACCAAGTAATTAGAAGTGTAGGCCAATTAGTTTATAACCGAGTTTTACCCATGTGTGAAAGAGTGGGTGCAAGTGTACCCATTAACACATGTATATACTTAATTAAGGATCATATAATTAAATGTGCACTCTTAAACACCTAAGCTGAGTTGATGCATTGGTCCAAAGCTATTCATTGCGCTTCTTCGCAGCTCACAAGCACAGTGTGCTGAGTTCGATTCTGGCTGTTGCATTTTCTCTTTTGTTTTGGTCTCTCTTTTTTTCTTCAAAAAAGACTTATTAAAAAACTCAAGAGAGATTTGAACTAGCAACCTCGATGTGTACAGTGAGGTCAAGACCATCCACCATAAGGTGAACTATGTTAGCTTCTAAAAAAAAACTTATGCTACTCTCCATAAGCACTAACTTTCTCCCAAAAGTTTAACCAAATACAATAATTGATTCTCTAACAATACATTTATGATATCAATATATGATACTTTTGAAATGGAGTGAAATAAGAGAAAATTGGGTTACTTGGATGAAAGGACGTAAAAGTTACTTTACTTAATGTGTTGGCAAGGGTATTAAGTTTGATAAACATTTGTAGTCGGTTTGGTCAAGATTTAAAAGCTATTCATTTTGGAAAAAAGTTTTCAGAAAGTGCTTTTGGTGAGAAGTCAGAAGTTAAGTTCCCTCATGACCCATGTAACAAGCTACGCCAAGTAAAAAATGTTAAACAATTAGTTCATGATGACTAATTGTATAGCCATTCATCAACGAATGTTGCTTCTCAGATTGGGTAAAAAAAATGTAAACCTATAGGTGCAGAAGTAGGAATAATGGCACCGGAAATGACATTGTTGTTGTAAAGTACCAATTGTATTTGATCAATAAATTTAAAAAGCACTTTCAATAGCTATTTTGTTTTACTCTGTGCGCACCCGAAGGGTAGCAGCTGCTTGTTTCCTTTGTCATAAAAAAAAAAATAATAGCTACTTTGTTTGACCAAGCTCTCCAAATGTGCTTCTACGTGTATTCATCTTATGAGTGTTTTTGAATAACTATCTCTAGGAAAAAGGGGCCTCAGGCAATGGGATCATCTGTCCCCTTTCTTGTTTTTGCTAGTGATGGAGGGACTTAACAACATGCTCAAGACAGCTAACACAAATGGCTGGTTGAGAGGTTTTGATGTGGCCAACGATGGAAGGGAAAGTTTAGAGGTGACTCATTTGCAAATAAAAAGTTAATTGGGCCGGGCCCAGCAGCCCACTTCATTTACAACAATTTGAACGAATTTGGGTCCATTTCCTCAATAAAAGATGACTTCTATGAAGTCCCTCTTAGCACCCAACAAGAGCGAATTGCTCCAGTGGATACACAGATAGGAGATGAGAACAAAGGATAAGGTAATGGGGACAACAATGGAAACTGAGGGGGAAACTTCGAAGCTATCAAAGGGGTCAAAACATCTTGACAATTCAGCGAGAAAACGTAACAAAATTACAGAAGGGACTAAAGATTTAATAGTCCAAAATTCTGTAGAACCACTAGAAAATTGGAAAGTGGAGGATGTCGAGCCTCTTTGCATTCAAACACAGCTAATGATTCAAGACAAAGAGAAGGAGACTTCACTATGGGCTAAACAAAACATGGTGAAATTAGGAAAATTCTTGGGGCCAAACTTTTAAGGTCACGAAGAGCACTGGAATTAAGATAGTAGAAGAAAAGTAGACTGATGCATGATGCAATATTCAGGAAGACCAGAATCAAAGGTGCCCAGGAACTCAAAAATTTGGTGGCCTTTGATGTTAAATTTTAAAGTGGCAGAAACAGGGCAAATAGGAAAGACAACCACAATAGTTCTTGATGCGGTTCAAACTTATTTCATGGAATGTGAGGGGATTGAATTGTAGAGATAAAAGAAGACTTGTTAAAAGTATGATGTTTGATTGGAAAGCAGACATTTATTGTTTCCAAAAAACAAAGTTGGAGGGCGATATAACAGAGTTAGTAAACCAAATTTGGGGAAATATATGGATCAAATATGAGTACTTGGACGCCAGTGGAACAAGAGGGGGTATATTGATGATGTGGGATAGAAAAATATGGAAGGGAGAAGTTCTCGAGATTGGTTCATATGACCTAACTTGCAAGTTTGAAGCTTAACTCCAAAGCTTCTCTTGTCATATGATTGGGGTGTACGCACCAAATTGTTACATTGAAAGAAGATCAGTATGGGAAGAGATTGGTTATGTCAAAGGTCTATTTCAAGGGCCTTGGATTGTTTGTGGTGAATATAATATTAGTAGGTTTGTCTCAGAAAAAAGAGTTGTGTTAGAAGAACAATAGGGATGAGGAAATTTCAGATTTTATTGAAAATATGGGGCTAATTGATCTTCAAATGGAAAATGCAACATTCATCTGGTGCAACGAGAACACATGAAGTAGCTTCTAGAATAGACAAAAGAATGGGATGAAAGCTTCAACGACTTGAAATTAATCCCACTTCAAAGGCTTATTTCAGATCATGTACCATTAGCCCTATAAAGTGGGACCTGGAATAAAAATAAAAGGTATTTCAAGTTTGAAGTGGCTAGTACTGAGGGGCTCACTGTTAGAATAAACGACTAGTGGAACAAATTACATTTGGGGGGAGATCGGACTATGTATTGGATTGCAGAATGAAAGCCCTTAAGAATAAAATTGAGGAATGGAGCTGAGAAGTTCAAGAAAACTTAGGCTTACAAAGAAGGAAATTGTTAGAGAAGTTGGCATATTTTGATTCAGTGGTTACAACCAGGCCTTTATCAGAAGAAAAATCCAAAAGGAAAGGTGAGGTGCTACTGGAATATGAGAATCTAATTAAAAAATTGTTTGGAGACAAAGATCAATAACCCTATGGTTGAAAGAGGTGGACAGAAACAGAAGGTATTTCCACAGAATTGCAAATGCCCAGAAAATGTAAAATAACATTTATTAATTGGAGGTAGAAGGTGAGATCACACAAGATACAAGGTTTATCAATGACTTCACACAGAAACTTTCCAATGGAGACCAACTAGCAATATCCTAAATTGTCCAATTATTTCATCAAAGGAGAAAGGAAGTTTACAGAGGAAGTTTGGGAAAGATGAAATATTAAGATGTCTTAAGCTATGTGCAATGGATAAAGCCCCAGGACTTGATGGTTTCACCATGGGGTTTTACATTAAATGTTGGGAGAATGTAAAACATGACATAATAAAGGCATTCCAAAATTTCCATGAGCAAGAAGTGTTGGAAAGAAGATTCAATGCTATTTTCAATGCTCTCATTCCCAAGAAGAAAGGTGTCACTGAGTTGAGATATTTCAGACCTATAAGCATGATAGGAAGCATCTATAAAATCTTCTCCAGTCCTAACAGAGAGATTGAAAAGGGTGATGGAAAAATTGGTAGATTCTCATCAAATGGCATTTATTAAAGGTAGACAAATAATAAATGTAGTCCTAGTGGCAAATGAAACTGTAGGCTCGAGAATGAAGCATAAGAAAGTAGGAAGTTTAAACCACACTATACAAAAGGTGATCTTTAGCGGCAATCAATTAACGACAATAGCTTAATTGCCGGTAATATGTCTAGAGGCAAGTAGCACTCTATGTAATGTCTTTAAAGCCTATAGCGACATTGGATCCAACGACAATTAACTAATGTTGGTAAAACCTTTATCACTCCTTGTAAATGTGCATATTTATTGCCGCTAAACGTTCTTTTTATTGTAGTGTCACAAGCTTCAATTTTTATTTTTTTAAAACTTTTTTAAAGTTCACAAAACTAGACAAACAAATTGAGACAGAAAGAGTATATTACTCCCTCCGTCCCATTTTATGTGGCAACATTTGACTGGTCATGGAGTTTAAGAAATAATTGAAAACTTTGAAATATTTACCAAATTGCCCTTCAAAAAAATCAAAAAGTAAATTCATTTTTCTCTCTCCTCATAAATGTATTTGAGTACTGTCATTAAAATTAAATGGAACCAACAAGGGTAAAAGAGGAATTGTACCTTTAACTAATTACTATATAAGGAAAAGTGCCATTCTTTTTGGGACTGACCAAAATGGAAAATGGTGTCACATAAAATGGGACGGACGGAGTACTAATTAACAATCAAAAGAATTCAAATTTGTTAACAATTAAATTTCAACATTTGATGTGTTATCTTCAACATTGTTTTACTATTGTTGAAGAGTTCCACATTAGTATTTGAGAAAAATACACTTCAAGTACTTTAAAAATGTTAGGTCAAATATTAATTGTTATTCAAATGTTTTAAAAAAATTAATTGGTCAAATACAAATTGTCTCTCATCAATAATAGAAGGGAGTTAAATGATGTGGGGAAAATAAGGCTGGTGAGGAACTACATAGACCAATGGAAGGTTGATATTATGTGCCTACAAAAAAACAAAATTACATAGGCGGTTAACATGATATCATTAAACAAATTTGGGGAGGAGGATGGATCAGATTTGCATGTCTTGAGGCAAGTGGAACTATAGGGGGAATAATTGTGTTATGGGATAGCAGGGTGTGGAAGGGAGAGATACAACAAGTTGGTGCTTATACTCTAACATGCAGTTTTGAGGCTTTACTTCAAAATTTCAACTGCCACATCTCAGGGTCTATGCACCAAATTGTAAGGTGGAAAGCAAGGAGGTGCGGAATGAATTAGGAATGGTCAGATGATTAATGGAGGGGCCTTGGGCAATTTGCGGATATTTTAATATGTGCAGGTTCTCCTCAGAAAAATGAAATTGTCAAAGATCTTCTGCCATGATTGAGTTTTCTGATGCTATTGAGGCCTAGAACTTACATATTTGCCACTTGAAGAAGGTCAGCACACACGGTTCAAAGGAGATACACATACAACAACATCCAAAACAGACCGGATACTTTTCACTTCTGGCTAGAGTGATCAATTTAACAACATGAAACAAACTGCATTCCAAAGAATGACCTCGTATCACATCTTAGTAGCTCTATGTTGTCGACCTTAGGAACATAGTAAATCACATTTTCAGATTTCATTGAAGATATGGTGCTACTTGATCTTCAAATGGAAAATGCAACATTGATCGGGTACAAAGGGGACAACCATGAAGTAGCTTCTAGAATAGATAGAATATTGTTTTCAAAAGAATGAAAGCTTCAACAATTTGAAAGTAATCCCACTTCAAAGGACTATTTCAGATCATGTACCATTAGATCTACAAGGTGGGACCTGGAACAAAAATGAAAGGTATTTTAAGTTTGAAGTGGCTAGATACTGAGGGGCTCACAGATAGAGTAGACTGGTGGAACAAATTACATTTTGGGGGGAGACCTTACTATGTATTGGATTTAAAAATGAAGGCCCTTAAGGATAAACTTAAGGAATGGAGCAGAGAAGTTAAGGGATTTTTTTACAAAGAAAGAAATTGTTAGACAAGTTTGGCAGATTTTGATTATGTGGTTACAACCAGGACTTTATCACAAGAAGAATCCAAAAGTAAAGGTGAGGTGCTACTGAAATATGAGAATCTAATAAAAAAAATTGCTTGGAGACACAGATCAAGAACCCTATGGTTGAAAGAGGCGGACAAAAACACCAAGTATTTCCACAGAATTGCAAATGCCCACAACAGGTACAATAACATTGATCAATAGGAGGTATAAGGTGAGATCACAAAAATACAAACAAAAGTGAAAAAGAGGTAATTGATTTTTATCAGAGACTTTACACATAAAATACCCAATGGAGACCAACTAGCAATATCCCAAACTATCCTCTAAAGAAATTTTACAGAGGAACTTAGAAGAATATGAAGTATTGAGATGTTTTAAGCTATGTGCAATGGATATAACCCTAGGACCTGATGGTTTCACCATGGGCTTTTACATTAAAATGTTGGAGATTGTAAAACATGACATAATGAAGGCATTCCAAAATTTCCATGAGCAAGAAGTGTTGGAAAGAAGCTTCAATGCTACTTTCGTTGCTCTCATTCCCAAGAAGAAAGGTGTCACTGAGTTGAGATATTTCAGACCTATAAGCCTAATAGGGAGCATCTATAAAATCTTCTCCAAAAGCCTAACAGAGAGATTGAAAGGGGTGATGGAAAAATTGGTAGATTCTCATCAAAAGTCATTTACTAAAGATAGACAAATTATGGATGCAGGCCTAGTGGCAAATGAAACAGAAGAAAGTAGGAATATTGTGTAAGCTTGACATTGGAAAAGCTTATGACCATGTTAACTCAGGATACTTGTTGAATGTCCAAAAAATATGGGATTTGGCTTAAGTGGATCACGTGGATAAAATTTTGTATATCTACGGTGAAATTCTCTGTTTTGATTAATGGTGCACCAACAGGATTCTTTGGAGCTCAAAGGGGCCTCAAGCAAGGAGATCCCCTGTCCCCTTTCCTGTTTTTGCTAGTGATGGAGGGACTTAACAACATGCTCAAGACAGCTAACACAAATGGATGGTTGAGAGGTTTTGATGTGGCCAACGATGTAAGAGAAAGTTTAGAGGTTACTCATTTGCAATATGCAGATGACACACTCATCTTTTGTGGGGAAGAAGAACTCGCATATCTAACAGTAATATTGGTCCTATTTGAAGGAATCTCTGAGTTGCATATTAATTGGACAAAGAGATCTTTATCCCATTAATGAAGTACATAACATGGAGGCACTAAACATAATCCTAGCAGGACAAGTTGGGATTCTCCCAACTACATACCTTGGGTGCTAAATCAATGTCTAAAGAGATATGGAGCAGTGTAATAGAAAAGTGTGAAAAGAAACTGGCTAGATGGAAGAGGCAATACTTGTCTCTTGGAGGAAGAAGTACAATAATTAACTCAGTCTTAGATGCTATGACCACTTACATGATGTATTTATTTCCCATTCCAGTAGGGTTCAGACAGAATCAAGGAAGTTCCTATGGTAGGGAAACAAGGATAGGAAAGGTATGGGGGTTTGGGTATTAAAAATCTGCAGAATCATAGCAAGGTTACAAGTTTAAAAAGAACACATTTGAAAATTGATATGTTGTCGTGCGTATAATTTAAACGCATAATAGAATATTAAGAGATCTAACATGTAGGAGACAAAAAATACTAATAGACAAAATATCTTTAATAAAAATCATTGCAAAGTACGTGTAGTATGTACCATTATTGAAACAAAATAATAAAATTCTAAAAGATAAAGCACACATAATAATATGAATTTAAGTTTTCATTTTGATGCATAGGCTTCGACAAGATATTATTCGATGATATTAGTGAATCACTAGATCAATTACTTGCATCCTCTGGTGGGGATTGTGCGGAGGACGAAGCTCCATTTTCTAGCTGATTCAATTGGAAATTGAACAAACCCTCAGCATTATTTAACCATTATTTGAACCTGGTTACTTCCTCAGTATTGAAATGGTCCATGGACTCCCAGCAACCTCTAACTCTAGCCTCGTTCATTTGATCCATCATTCGTATTTTTTGATTTGCAGCTTTTTCCCTTTCATCAAAGTCAATTAGCCTATCATTCATTTGAATCACCTTGTTGCGTGCCTCTGCAGCAGCGAATTGTGCACCTACATCTATTGTTGTGGGACTTATAAAATGATCGATGACTACATTAGCAGTCGCATGAACAAATGAATATGGTTTACCGGTTTGAGAAGAAATAAATATTCCAAGATCGACATCACATTCTCGAACGATTTTACTTGCCTTTTTATATAAGCCTGAACGACGTTTAGAATATGAGGCATATCGAGCAGCTTCTTTTTCTATTTTCTTTAATGGAATTTTTTGGTGGCCTACTGTTTTCTTACCCTCCATGCTAGTATACAATAGAATATGTTGATCAATTGTTTTCAAGAAAGGTGACTTACAAAGAAATGAAATATCATGACTATTTATACACATAAATTGGAAAATTATTCACCATGATAATCAAATTTCAAGTCAAATATTGCAATGGGAAGTAAAAAATAATTTCATAAGAAAATTATAGTAGAACATTTTCATGGAATTAATACTCAAATTTGAGCTTTATGGTAAGTAAATCTGAAATTTTTATTAAAATAGGTAAATTATTTATTCAATATATTAAATGAAATTTATCAATTAATGATTATTTGTTCCAAATATAATTTGATGGGTTATTAACTACATACCAAATTCTTTCATGACTATTCATACGCACAAATTGGAAAATTATTCACCTTGATTATTAAATTTCAAGTCAAATATTGCAATTGAAAGTAATCTTTTTTTTTCATAATGAAAATTATAGTAGAACATTTTTAATGACTTAATACTCAAATAATGGTAAGTAACTGAAATTTTAATTTAAAATAGGTAAATTATTTAATATACTAAATGAAATTTATCAATTAATCATTAAGTGTTATAAATATAATTGATGAGTTATTAACTACATACAAAAATCTTTCAGGACTATTTATACACATAAATTGGAAAATTATTCAATTAAAAATTTCAAGCCAAATATTGTAATGGATGGTGAAAAAAAAAATTCATGATGAAAATTATAGTTGAACATTTATATTGAACTGATACTCAAATCTCAGTTTTATGGTAAACAAATTTTACAAGAATACTTTAAATGAAAATAGGTAAAACACGTAATCATTAATTGATAAATTTCATTTATTATATTTAATAATTTACTTATTTTAAATCTAAGGTAAATACGTACTTAAAATTTGATGGCAGGGACAAATATGTTTACAAAGTATGACGGAGGGTAAATATGACAATTTTCAAAGAGTACAAGAGCAAACATGACTCTTTTCCTAAAATATATATAATTTAAGTTAAATTTTAGATTTAGTTATTTTTAAATATATGTCGAAAGTTTGATTTCATTGCAGTTATTTTTAAAGAATTAAATATCAAGTTAAATTTTTAATTATATTAAATGTCATTATAAATTGTATGAATATCAATCTAAGTGCAGGATATGTCTATATTTAAAATTGTTAGTATATAATACATTTTCCTTTTCAAGTTAAGTGATAGATTTCTTTTTAATTTGAGAAAGTGAAAATTTTGATTTAGTTACTATATATATAAAAGAATAAGTGATAGATTTCTTTATAATTTAAGAAAGTGAATATTTTGATTTAGTTACGATAAATGAATTGAAGGATTTGGTACATAATTAACGAATCATCATTATTTTAAAAAATGGCTAATAACAAATTTCAATATATATAAAACAATAAGTGATAGATTACTTTATAATATGAGAAAGTGAATATTTTGATTTAGTTACTATAAATGAATTAAAGGATTTTGATACATATTTAATGAATCATCATTATATTCAAAATGGTTAATCACTAAATTGATGAATTTCATTTAGTATATAAAATTTCCAGATTCATTTACCACAAAACTCATATTTTGAGTATCAATTCAATATTAATTTACTACAACAATGTTCAATATGAAAGAAAAGATTAATTTCCATTGCAATATTTGGCTTAAAATTTAATTGTTATGATGAATTTTCTTATTTATTTATGTGTATAAATACTTATGATATTTCATTTTTTTGTAGTTAGTTCTTGAAAACATTTAACTAATATATTTTATTGTAGTATAGCATGAAGGGTAAGAAAACATTAAGGCGCAGAAAAAATCCATTAGAAAAAATAGAAAACAAAGTTGCTCGATATTCCTCATTTTCTAAACGTCGTTCAGGCTCATATAAAAAAGGCAGTAAACTTGTACGAGAATTTGATGTCAATCTTGGAATAGTTCTTTCTTCTCCATCTGGTAAACAATATTCGTTTGTTCACCCGACTACTGATGTAGTCATTGACCGTTTTATAAATCCCACACCAAAATTAGGTCTAGGTGCACAACTCGTTGATGCAGAGACACGCAACAAGGTAATTCAAAACAACGATAGGCTAAATGAATTAGATACAAGAGAAAAACCTGCTAAGCAAAAAATACGTTTTATGAATCAAATAAATGAGACTAGAGTTAGATGTTGGTGGGAGTCCATGGATCAATTCAATGCAGAGGACATAACCAAGTTTGAAGGTATCATGAATACCGCCGATGAACTCTTAAATGTCCAATTGAGACAGCTAGAAGATGGAGCTTCGCCCTCCTTACATTTCCCACCAAAGGACGCAGATAACTGATATTTATGCTTCCTAAAAATCATCTTCGGATAATATCTTTTATCGAAGCTATATGCAATACTTTAAATTCATATTTGTATTTGTTCTTTATTTTTATTTTGTTATGTTGTTTAAATTATGGCGTACTATATGTACTTTACAATGATTTTTAATAAAGATATCTTGCGTATTAGTATTTTTGTCACCTACATGTTAGGCATTTTAATATTGTATTATGAGTTCAAATTACAAGCACTATAACATATCAATTTCCTTATGTCTGTAGAATATATTTTTAAAAACTCATGTCAAAATAATTATTTGAAAAAATAAAGGTGCAAACAATATATGAGAATAAAAATGACTCAAATACGAAATGATTTGTTTTTCTATAACGAAGGACCTTGATAATGCTATATAAAGGAAACATTTATGTCTCCTAGTCTTATTTCAAAATTTCGTCATCTGGATATTCTTAGACAAATATATAATCATCTTATTTTTTGTTTATGTGGTTTCCGAACAAACTTTCTTCTATCAAGACTAGGACAAATGAGAGAAATCACTTAGAGTCTGTTTGGAAAGTCACTTGGTAATTGGAATTGGTGTAATTACTAGGGTAGTAATTACCAGCATAGTAATTACACAGCTTAGTAATTACACTGGTATGTTTGGTTGCCACTGTAGTTACACATATCATACTTGGATGTCACAGTGTAATTACACATGTTCTGTTTGGATGTACAATTGCAATCATAATATTAAAATTTTAAAAATATAAATTAATTCTTTAAAAATTTTATTAGACAAATAAGAAACTATATAACTGGTATTAAATTAAATGTTTAAGATATAATTTTTTTTTGAAAATATATTAATTGATAAACATATGTTCTTAACTAATATTATGAAAACAATAATTGATTTACATTTTTTTCAAATTAAAACATTTCAATTGAATTGGTCATAAAAACTAAAAGAATAAAGTATCCACTAACATCGTGAAATGCATGTTTAATAAAAAATATAATATATAAATAAAATGTCATATATTATTAAATGTTTGACAAAAAGATAATCTATCAAGTCTAAATAAAAATAACTTGCAATGTGAATTTAATATTACTAATACAAATGATACTGAAAATATAACATATGTTATAAATTCAAAGCAAAAAAATTTAACATAATACTCTTATCGCAAATTTCAACATAGCATATATAAATATGATTTATTTATTTAAAAAGAGCATAAGTCTATAACCTTACATAACAATAAATTCTATTTTAATTTTAAAATTAGAATGCTAATAGAATTATGCTAATGAGAAATTATGCATGGCATAAAATAGATAATACGAAAAAATGCATAGAATCACATGAAGTAAGGTTGAGAACAAAAAAAAATGAAATTTAATTATATTAAATAAAAAATAAACTTTTAGAAATTTTTAGAATAATAAAAATTAAAAAATAGCTTAAAATAATAGAAGTAAAAAATTAAAACAAAAAATAAAAAATAGAAATAAAAGAAAAGTAATTAGCTATCAATTACACCATGTAATTACCAGGAATTCACAGTTGTGAATTGGAGAGTATGATTATCCCCTGCCAATTACACCAATTACCTGCTGACCATGTAATTACTTGTCCAACTAAACATGACAGACAATGTAATTACACCCAATTACACCAAATCCAGTTACCACGGTGTCCTTTCAAACATGCCCTTTGTGTTTTTTGGCTTCTCAAAAATTTGAATACGAAACTTCAAGACTCTCAACTACTTTATTGACCATTATGTCACACCCTTGAGTGCATAATGTGACAAGCTTATAAATGTGCAATATTTTATCGAGAGTAAATTAATGAGGGAATATATAATTGCTATTAATAAAAGTCAATTTATACCCTATTTGGATAAACTTTTTTTTAAAAAATACCTTATTTTAAATTAGTTTAGTTTAAAAGTGTTTTGCTAAAAATATTTTTTTTGTGATAAATAATTTGTATTTTATCAATAAATCTTAAGAACACTTTTGAATATCAATCAATATTTGATCAAACTTTTTAAAAGTACTTTAAAATGTAATTTTGTCAAATACTAATGTGATACTCTTCAACAATATTAAATCAATTATTGAAGCAATTTAATTGCTAATGAACTTGAATTTTTCTAATTGATAATTAGTGATATACTCCTTCTGTTTTAATTTTGTTGTATGTCTTATTCTGATTTGATCTAACTTTATAAAAAAAAAGACTTTTGAAATTTGTGGTCCTAAACTGAATATATGTAGAATGTACTAAAATATTCTTTCATCTTGTGGTTTTAAATACGTCACGTGAAAAGTTAGAATTAAAGAGTCTTCAATAAAGAAAAAATGCATTTATTTTTAAATAGACTAAAAATTAAAATAAGACAAACAAATTTAAACGAATAGAGTAGTTTAATTGATTCTATTTTTGTTATATTCTTACTTCTTTGAGATGATAGGAAACAAGAGAATGCGAGTTGTCGACAGAGGTGGAGCCAAAATTTTTGATAAGAGGATTCAAAATCGGAAGAAATAGACACACGAAATAGCCGAAGGGGTTCGACATGTACTATATATATTTAAACAATTATTGTAACCATATAAAAATAATATAATTTTTTGCTGAAGTGGGTTCGGATGAACCCCCTAAATATATGGTGGCTCCGCCACTGTTTGCCGGTCATTTTCATTTTTGACAAATTCTATAGGGATGACACTGTGGAGGGTGTTGGGTGGGTTAACTCAAACTCACACAATTCTCAATTCGCCCTACCCCACCCTGTATAGCATTATTTTCTATTCTCAATCGACCCCACCCCCTATAAATTCTCTCTATCCTTATAACACCCCAGAAATATTTTGAGTTAAGAGTCGAACCATTCTTCATTGAGAGTAAAATTTTACTAAGGAATTATAAGTGTTAAGGTCGCTTGATGTAGCAACCTTAAGTTCCAAAAAGAACTAAAGAGAAGTCATTCCTAGGTTCTTCTCAGTCTTGGTCAACTTCAAACAACCTTAACTTTTAGCACATTATGATTTAGAAGACCCATAAGATATCAAATGAAAGGTCTTGAAATCCTCTTTCCAGCGTCGTTGAGTTTGCTATTTTTTGAGGTTGTATGAGGGAGATATACCCATTTGAAATCAGGTTATCCAAATAAGGTAAATTACATGAAAATATGAAGGGTATTTTGGTCTTTTACTTACCCAATCAGATTAAAGAGAATTTTAGTAATATTTTGGGGAAAAATCTAATTTGAGTTGGTTTTTATAAATCCAAATACACTTAGGGGTAGTTTGGTTGGCTGCATTAGAAGAAATTGTTTATGTATTATGTAACGTATTATTTAGTACTATGTTTGGTAGAAACTTGGGCCTATGTTATATCTCCTACAT
Source organism: Solanum sitiens (assembly GCA_016801875.1). Lineage (NCBI taxonomy): Eukaryota > Viridiplantae > Streptophyta > Magnoliopsida > Solanales > Solanaceae > Solanum > Solanum sitiens. The sequence continues at coordinate 174,060 of JABWTJ010000977.1, forward strand.
GGTATTATTCATGTATTACTAATACCTTCGATTTGGAGGTATTAGTAATACATATGATATAATACCATTGGATAAGTCTATGTAAAGAAAATAATATCCCTCATATCTCTTTAATTATTTTAGAAAAAATACATAAAATCACCTGAACTTGGCATCAAAACTTACTTTAGTACTTTAACATTACGGTTAATTATTCCCCCCCCCCCCTAATCTCTTTTCAAGTGAATTTAATATCACCTTGAGATTATAATACCACTCTCACTTTGGCAAGTGTATTGCACACGGTCCAAGTCATTGATACGTTAGGGCCGTATCATTTCCACATAGAACATTATTTAACTTTTTTGTTTCTTTTTATTTATTCACAAATTTAGTAAGAAATTCTTTTTAGAAAAAAATCAGCGTTTGTTCTCTAACTGTCACAATCCCCATTAGTAAAAAAAATAACTCAGTCACATTGCAATTGACCAAACTCAGTCACATTAATCCATGATTTCAAAGCTATTCTTACAATCTCACAAAAACATTCTGTAACACCCCAAAAATTCTTTTGAACTAAGATTCGAACCCTTCATCGTAGTGAATGAGATTTTACCAAGGTATTTAAAATTTCTTAAGTATTAAGGTGGGTTCACTAGATTTAGCACCAAGAGTTTCAAAAAGAATTAAATTTGAAATAGCAAAAATATGAAAATTTACAAGTTAAGTTAAGTATGAGTTTTGGGTCCACCTTAAACAACCATAACTCCCAACACAAGATGAGTTAGGTGTGCTACAAGATACCATTGGAAAGATCTTTGAATTATATTATCAAAGACTCCAAGTTTGCTAATTTTCAAGTTCGGATGAGTGAGATATGACCTTTTGAAATTAGGCTGTCCAGTTAAGGAAAGTTAGCCGAAAATAGTGAGGGGTATTTTGGTCCTTTGCTTACCCAATCAAATTTAACTCATTTTTATTCACTTTCTAGGGGTCTAATCCTTTTAGATTTAGTTTTATAATCCTAATACAAACCTAGAGTTTTAGTTGAGAGTTCAAGAAAAGAGGAGAAAAGAGGAAAGGATGAAGGCGTTCGTCGACATTCTTGAGTCTAGTTGCGGATCTTCGCCATGGTTCTAATCCGTAAGAGGTATGTAAGCTTCCATTGTGTTGGTTTAGTTTACCCACACACAAATCATGTATTTGTTTTCAGCGAAATTTCATGCTTAAAGTTTAAAGATTAGAGTTCTTGATGAGTTCTTGAAAGGTGTTCTTAAAGTTCATTCCAAATCTTGTTGTGTTGGAGTTTTGATGATTTATTGAGATCAAATTGAGTAATTTTAATGTTGTTTCCAGTATATTAGAGTGTAATTAAGTTAAGTAATCGAATCCAAGTGATTGGGGAAGAAACCGTTTGAAGTTAGGCAATTTAGGGTGAGAAAACAAGCAAAAGTGCTCGGCAGAATTTTCTGGGTTGGGGCCTGGCGCGGCGCGCCTACCAGAGCACCCCAAACCCATCTCTGTCCATCAGAGGTTGGCGCCCCGCGCCACCCATAGCCCCAGGTTCGTCTGCCCAGTCTAGTTTGCCTCTGGTTGCTCCATTTGAGTTCGTTTAAAGTGCACCTTCACTCTTTTTCGATTCTAACTAATCTAAGCTACTTCTAAAAAACTAAAAACCAGTCCTAACATGATGATAACCTTGAATTCATAATTCAAATTCAAGGTAGAGTTGAGAGTTAAGTTTGAGAATTCTTTCGAGCATACTAAGAATGTCCCTTTGAGCCCTTTTGAGCAGTCTTCCACAACATCTAGTAACTTGTTTTCAAAACTCAAGCAAGTGAGTATAAGAGTGAAGAGTATGTATTCATCAGTCAAAAGTATCACCTAAATCCTCCATTCATGAACCAAAACTCTTGAATTCATAATTCACATTCAAGAGAGAGTTAAGAGTACAGTTCAAGAAAGTCTTTAAGTTAAATTGTGAATTCTTTGAGATCCATTATTGATTTGAACTAAAGTTTTGATGAAGTAAATAAGAGAATGAGAGAGTCATAAACATGAGTTCCATCTAATTACTTAGACCTTCGAGTTGAGTTATTCATGACGATAACTTCCGCATAAATTCCATAAATTGAGTATCATTGAGAGGAGTAGTATCTAAGTCTTGAGTATTGAGTTCCAAATATCCTACCTTGAGTTAAGAAGTACCTTTTAGTTCTCGAGTTGAGTAGTTCATTCTCATAATTCCTCATTAACCCTCCAAGTTAAAAAATCATGACATCATCCATAAACATGAGACCATGATCCTTGAATCCATAATCCAATTCGAGGGAAGCTAAGATCAAAGTCAAAGAAGTTAAGAGTCAGTTTAAAAGTTAACAAGAAAGTCAAAGTGAGTTCTTAAAGTTTTCGAAGAGTCTTAAACAATCATTTTAACTTTGATTTGAGGCTCAAGTTACAAGTCGAGCAAATAGAAAAGAGTTGAGTTAAATTCTCAAAAGCTATAAGGTACCTAAGTATTCCCTAAGAGTTAAAATTTCAAGTTAAGTAAAGAGCAAGAATTGAGTTCATTTCTCTAAAAGTTATAAAGGGACTACGTATTTCCTAAAGGTTAATAAATGTTTTACATTTAAGTAAAAACAAAACTAAGGAGTTTCAAAAGAGTTTTGAACTAAAGAGGGGAACATTCATTTCGAAAAGGAGCTTTTAAAGCTAAAGGGTTCTATAAATTATCTCAACCCAAAGGAAGAAAGTTTTTATTAAAAGTATAAATTAAAGTATGTTTTGGGAGTAGTATTGAGCACCGATGTGAGAGTTCAGATAACTCAAGTCCCCATTTAAACCATGTAGCCTTCATGGGTATTAACGTGTCATACTTTTTAGATGATCACGTAAGTTTAGCCAGTGGATCCACTAGGTAGAGGATGTTCTATGCGACGACAAAGTGTAGGACAGTTTTGGAAGCGCGGGCAAGACGATGTATCATCACTTAGGCTCATAGTGGTGGTTGTCAGTTAGAGAAACTCCCACAGTAGTAATTACTTGGTTCCTCAAAGGGTTCTGCTTAGTATGAATGGCGGTATGTGACTTCATTCATGCATTGTACAAGTAGACCTTGACAGGGAGCATGATATATTTTTATGATATTATTATCTTGAGTTAACATTATGTTTTTTAAACAACTTTTCTTTATATTGCAATTGTTTTAAACTGTTTTATATCGAAATGAGTTTAGTTAAGTATCAAAAGTTAAGTATATTGAGTTGAGTATCTTATTCTTGAGTATTCCTTGAGTTTCAAGTTTGAGAAGAGGTAAGTATGTTTCCATCTTTTATTCAAGTATCAAGCTTATGTTATGCTTTAGAATTCCCCTTACATGCTCGTACATTCCATGTACTGAGCCATTTGGCTTGCATGTTTTGATGATGCAGACACAGGTATTCAGGATCATCGACAAGAGCTTTGTTGATACATTCCAGAGTTCGATAAAGACTATAGAACAAAGTATGAATGTCGAGGAAGTTGCAAAGGGATTTCCAAATAGCCATGGTGATCCTCCTTGTTTCCGGAGGATTTCATTTACTTTTCAGTTTTTTTAGGAGGTCGTGGGTCTTGCCCCAACTTTCATCTTTATCTGTTAGAGGCTTCATAGATAGTCAGTTTAGTTAAGGAGTCTGTATTTTGCATTTATTTTATTAAATGTTTTAAAGACTAAAGTTGCATATTTTATGGGTAGTTGAATATATTATTTTATTCAAAGTTATTCGTTTGATTTAAAGCTTCTAAAGTTGAGTTTATGAATTTTATTTCACTTTTTAAGCTTTGTATGCTTAAGTTAGTCTTCCGCTTGTAGTCAGCCAGGATGAGGGTTCGCTTGGGGACCAACAATGGTTCTTGGGTGCCGACCACGACCAGGGACCAGGCTCAGGTCGTGACACATTCAATTTTGAAGACATTATCAAAGCAATAAATAATGAATGAAAATTTAATTTGAGATGAAGAAATTGTAGATTTTTCTTTAACAAAAGCTTCAAGTTCATCACATTCAAACTCTGCCATAAATAATAATTTAGAAGTAAAAATAAATTATTGACTTTTCTATTTTTTTCTGCGTTCATCACACCCTTTTACTGATTCAAAGAAAATGGGGGGAGGGGGGTGGTATGGAGGTGTTTCAAAGAAAGAGTAAGAAGTTGGAAAGTTCTTCGAAGAAGAAAAGTAAAAGGCGAGGAAAGTGGTGATTGAGGTGGCTAGAAGAGAAAGAAAAAGGATCGCGATGGGGTTCATAGAGGAGATATAGGGTCAGAATGAGGGTTTCAAAAAAGGAAAAACAGGTGGGGGGGGGGGGTTGAAGAAGAAGAAAGATGTGGTGCAAGTTGGGTTGAGGGCGGGAGGGGTGTAAGGAAGATGAAGGGCTGGTGGTACTAAGAACTTGGGTGGGGTGGGGTGTAAGGAAAATAGAGGAAAGAAATATTATTGGGTGACCTTTTTTGACTTGCCACGTCAGCTATTCGGGTGTATTCAAATTCACTTGAAAGATGTTAAGGGGGTATTTAACACCCGTATAGTTTAAGTGTTAAAGTAGTTTTGCTGCCAAGTTTAGGGTGGGTGGGGGTGGGGGGTGGGGGGGTTATGTATGTTCCCTTTGTTTTATTTATTTTCTTGATTTTATGATTTATTTTTATACTAGTAAATTTATTTGAGTAAATTAGTTTACAAATTATTTAGAGAGAGTTGTTTATTACTAAATTAATCCAATACAAATCAGTACAAATTTGAAATGTGAGTTGTTTATTTGTGTATGACGTGAGTGATCTATATATATATATATATATATATATATATATATATATATATATATATATATATTTGTGTGGTTATCTAATTATTTGTATTTTGAACAATTAAAAAATTTGCATTCATATTAAAATTGCAACTTGCAATTTTTATGCGTGAATGTAGATAGATTATTCAATTTTACGATTGTTGGCCGTCTTTTCGATTTTAAAAGTAGATGAGTTATCTTTTTTAAATTCAGAAATAACATTTGTGAGTGATAAATTTATTAAGATGACAATCATTTATCCTCAAATAATTCAAGTGAAAAAATAGCAAGCATGATAACAAAATTGTTGTTCTCATAGCTAGTTAGAAGGCCATTGAAAAATATATATTGTCCGATTATCTAACTTTACCCACTTAAAAAATAATTCAAGGGTATAACTGGAAAGAAGTTCTTTTTATAGAGTTTTAATCTATATACAACATGAGGTGGGAAACAATGAACTAAACACCGGATAAAAATAAGTATTACATTACTAATCCATGCACTATTAATCCCTGCATTGCTATCCATGCATTACTAATCCCTGCTTTATCAATCTTTGGACCAAACGACCCCTTAGGGTTTTAGAAGAGAGTTCATTCAATTCATTTCTAAGTTCTTTTATGTTTTGATGCAAGATTTTACTTGGTTCAACTTCAAACGGCCAGATCTCTTAGAATATAAGGTGTTACGTAACCCATAACCTATCAGATTAAAGGTATTTGAATCTGTTTTCCAACGCCACTAATTTTGCGTCAATCCTATTTCTGAGTCAAAATTTATGACCAATTTAGTAACTGATATAGTGCAATGACGAATTAGCCGTCGGAAAAACATTTAAAATATTTTTTTTTGTTTGTCTTTTTACCTCCAAGAAAATCCTAAACGAACTTTCTAACTAATTAAATATCCAAAACCAAAAAGATGATCATCTTTTCACCCATCATTCTTTTATCTCTCGAACCCTAGGGTAAAACCCTAAGGAAAAAATAAATTAGAAAACTCCATTCAAGATCTTTCAATCTTTTTCAGATCTTTTTCAAGATTCTTCTTCAAGGTAAGTCCTTCTCCAAGAATCATTATTTCCAACTCAAATTCCTTCATAAATTATGAAAATTGATGAAAATCATAATTCTTGGCCATCGAGTTTCAACAAACTAATTCAAGAAATTTCAAGAAAGATTTTCTTGATTTTTCTATCAAGGCTTCTAATCAAGTTCTTCTTCAAGATTCTTCAAGAACCTTGTTCTTTTAGGTATGTAAGGTTATCATAGTTTTGACTAGTTCGTCCTCACGCCCTACATCTTCTTTCAAATCATTAAAAGAGAAATCTAGAATTCTACTCCTAGATTTGAGTAATTTTTTTTAGATAAGTTGATTTGAGTTCTTGAGTTCATGGTTCTTTTAAAAATTATATTCCCTATTATTGAGTTTCTATATTGTTATTAAGATCCTTGAGTTGATTTGTTCATTTTTATATTTTATCATGAACCCTATTTTGAGTTATAAATATTCAGAAGCTTTTAAAGACAACAATTCAGTTTAGATTGAGTTTTTTGAGGAAGTAAAAATGAGTTTTGAGAAAAGAGTTTTCTAAAACATGATTAGTATGAAAATCGAGTATGTCATCAATGTATGAACAATATAGTATCTTGATATACCATCAATGTTTATTCAATATGAATTCCCGAGTCATCAATGGTCATATTATAATATGATTTTGATATATTTTGTGAAAGAGTTTTCAAGTATGAGTTGAGTAAGATTATAAGGGGACTATGTATTCCCAGAGGTATCAATTTTAACATTGATAAAAGAGAAACTGAAATTTCTAAATGAGTTATTAGTTTGAAAATTATTTCAAGAGCAGATATCTCTTTTAAAAGGATAGTTTGAGCAAATATTTCAAACCACAGGAAGATTTATGTTTTTAAACATATGCGCATGAGTATATATATATATATTTATATATTATTGGGAGTAGTATTGAGCACAGATATAGGGGAGAGTTCAGGCAACTCACCCCCATAAACCATGTATGCCAACACGGGTAAAGCTGTAACGACCTATTTTCATCGTTATGGAGAAAACGATGGGGAAGAATTTTGGGCAGAAAACTTTTTAATAGTAATTTGGAAATTCTAGTCTAAGCCAAACTTGGACGAAATCTGAGTCAGGGGAGGTTTAGACAAATATTGTAATGAATGGGGGATCTAATTATGAATTTTATCCTATGAGTGGATAACCAAGACGTTCAGTAGCATGTACAGATTTACAGAATCGAATTCGGCGAGTAGAACTTCCGAAACTGATCTTGCCGTGAAAGGGTAGTTTCTGAATGTCAAGAGTTGAAGGTGTGTTGTGAAATGAGTGCTTGAAACCCAAATTCTGATCTTGTCTTCGTGCAAGCCACTGGGGCGAGGCCGCTGTGGTGGGTTGAATACCGTTGTGGCGTGACAACCGCGAACTTAAGCCGGAAAATTTTTAAAAATCATTATTTTCTGCAAAACTTCGTTCTTGAGATCCAGGAGACGACCGAGGGAGATTCTTGAAAATATTCCACGATTTCTAGCGCTATAGGTAAGATAATTACTCCCATAATCCGTGTTTTGATATTTAGAACTTAGAATCTTGGGTAATTATCATTGGGGGGGGGGGGTTGTCTGAAGTTGAGGTGGAAAAAGTCCTAATTGAACATTAGGACCTGGGGTTGGGCCTCAGGTTGATAATATTTAGTTATAATCCGCGTAAGTTAGACCTTGTTTATTAATCCATGCATTATTTACTATTTTATACCAAAAACAAACGGAGAGAAAAGACTCAAGTGTCTTAAGAGGATTAAAGCTTAATATTGTGGTAGGTGATGGTTTGATTTCCTATTTGTGTGATATATGCCGATTGATTTCTTTATTGTATGCATGCATGTATATGAATAGTGAAATATGAATAGAACCTAATGAAATGATTATGTGTGAACAACTAAATGCAATGAACCTACTACTTGACCAAGTGACTATACATATTGTGCATTATAGTGTGTTTGTGATTGTGGTTGTGTTGATTGAATCGGGTGTCACGTTCCGACACATGCATTGGATCAGTGTCATGTTTTGACACATATATTGAATCGAGTGTCATGTTCCAACACACAAACAATTTGGGTATGTATTTCATGAGAGAACCACTTGTGATTATTATGTTTATATATACATATATATACATATACATATATATACATATATATACATATATATATATATATATATATATATATATATATATATATATATATATATATATATATATATATATATTTCATTGATATTATACATTGTATGTTGGTCTAAAATGATGACTGAATTGTGCATTTCGTATATGTGTTGACTATGTTGTAATTACTTATGTATATTGTTGTTACTGGAGTGGTCGTGTGATCTGACCAGTACACTATGGTTGTGTACTAATACTGCACTTGCTCGTTTTTTTATTAAGCACAAAGCATCTTCATGCGGTTACTGACATACCTCGGTTAGGAGATCACTGATCGAGACCGGATTCAAGGGTGATCCAGTTCTTCTAGGTTTCTATGGATCCTCTATTGTTTATTCCATTACTTTCGGACTCAGGCTTTATAGTTAGACTTATTTGTGTTAGTATCGGGGTTACAACCCTCGTTCTCAGACTTGTTGGTAGAATTCTGGTACATTGACATTCAGGCTAGGGGTTGAATTTCTGCAATAGTTATGTTTAGATATTCATTTAAGCTTTCGGAGTTTATGGAAACTCCATGTTATACTATCATTTAAACCTTCTTCCGTATCTTCAAATGTTTAGTTTTTTTGTTAAGT